>JARQST010000399.1:3373314-3435913 GCA_030142225.1 Pachycephus smyrnensis | reverse complement strand
TCCCAATGGAACAGAGACAGACGCCACATGACTACTTTCGAACATTAATTTCTCCATAACTGTACGGTAAATAGTGTACATCTTTTTAAAGTAGAAGCTTCAGATATCAAGCTTTTATCTGCAGATTAACTAGCTAACTTTTGCGTCAAAAATAAGGACTTCCGGCCCAAATGTAGGCTTTTCCCCCCATTACCTCAACTTTGCCCAACTTTAAAGATTAATATCTTTTAAACTAGACGGTAAAAAAATTTTCTTTTGACCAATAGATGCAGGAGATTGAGTTCTTTCGATTAAGCATACAAAAATATAGGGTTAACTTTGAAGCATAACTCTACCATACTACCTTAAGAACTTTAAGGAAACATTTTGAGCGATAAGGAAAGTCGATTATATATACGTATGCACGTACCACATCCTACATCACAACCGTTTCGATACACATCATAAAGTTTGTTTCTCGAACAACTTCAAAGCGTTGGAAATAATCGCGACTATTTTGAGTGCAAGCGTTAAACCTGTACGCTATATTCAATTTGAAGGTTTAGCGTACAGTCATAATTGTTGCTACAGCTGCACGAAATGTTTATTGACTCAAATTTTTCAATTTGTTATGGAGCCAATTGGGTTCGCTGAATTAGAAAAATATGCCCGCAGCGCTTATTTCTATTTTTCATGATCGCGTCACGCTCTAAGAACGCGTAGCTGAGATATTACAATTTTGAAATTATAATGGGGGTTGAGGACTCGTGGATTATTATATCGCGTGATATAATTTCAACAATGTTTCGTTTGGTGTGGTAGCGTGGCGTCATTTGATCTTCGTGGAACCGCACCTTTAATGTCGCGATAATACGCGCGCGTCTGACATGTATTTTTGTGTGCACGTAGCATTGTACCTACCTCGTTGTAGGTGCCTTATTATTTTTTATTCTACTACTTGTTACTGATGCATTCGTAAACATTCAAATGAATGAATATGCTCTTATCTAAAATTCATGAATTCATTGATCATATCGTAATATTATAGGTACTACTTTATACTATTAGAATATTTACGATTGTTGATTGCTTCAATAATTAGATACATTCTTCAGGAGTAAAAACAGTTATCGAACGTTGAGCTATCAATCTTGATATTCTTATGGCAATCAATGAAACGTTTATAATATACGAAGTGATTCTATTTCATTCACAACGAAATCATGTTAGGCCAGAGAGCAGCGTCTCCTTCCGTCACATAGGAAACGACAATCTGCGTTACTGAAATTGCCAATAAAAAATGTAAAAACAATAACAATGTCATACATAATGTTTTAATTAGTATAGAAAAGACCAGCATATATCTCAGTAAGTTAATATTAATTCAGAAGGAATACGACTGTGAATTTATATTCAGACTCAGCTGGTATAGGAGGTTGATTCAGGTTAACCTCAAATGGCAGCTTGACGCTGCGCTTCGTGGCTCTCCGTAACAAAAAGGTGGAATAAAAAAATACTCACCGGTTCCTAATTGTGTAATCGAAGTAGTTAAGCTATTGTACGCATGTCGCCAGCTCGTCAGCATCTCACGGCGTCAAAGAAATTCTAACACAAAAGTGAAATCACACACTGGCTGGGTGCGCGGCCGTGCGCGAACTGGTTGCAACTCAAGGAATAGAGAAAGAGAGAGTGAAACGCCGTGAACAGTCGTCAACGCAAGGAAAATAAATACATATAATATTGGATAACACAAAATCATTAGTAATATATTTATATCATTTTTAGAAACTAGAAAAGTTATTGATATAACATTTAAAATACCTATTATGATGCAAAGATATACCCACAACAGTCAATGCCTAAAAGTAGTGTTGATTGCTTTTGTAGAATTCGTGTATATCAATGTTGATATTAATTTCATTCAATGACCAACAACGATACGTTTGCCGGCTTCGTGATATTGCAAGTGTGACACGCGAACCTTTTTGAAGATGGGACTCCGCGCACCCGTGAGAATTCTGATTAATGCTCAGGATGTTGCAATTCTATAACTACTGCTTATACTATTTGTACAGGCGTATTATTAACTTTTGTTAATTTGATGATAAGTGCACAGCATGTAATTCTGAGCAATGTCCTCTGGAGGTGTGTTCTGCGATATCGGGTAGACAATCAGTAAATATATTTGGACTATGATCTCACGTGGTATGTTGGGTAGAGTAAGTTATTTAAATGCGTTGTCCAAGATATCTCAATACCATGGCAGACAATTATTAAAAACGTCCGGTTATGATTATCTTCTACCTCTCAGTTTCTACTTCTTTGAATTTGTGAACATAGTGAATATTTCTGGATGATATTGTTTCCATGCATTTGGATTGATTTGGATACGGAACACAGGATAGTTTATGATCGTTCTTTCATCCTTCACCAGAGATTCACTTTGAATAGTTAATCACAGGTTGTATATAAAGAATGAAATTGTGCTACAGTTTTCTTATGAGTTTTCTGTAGGGAATTTTAGATGGCGCTTTTATCTTAGTACACTAATTTCTACTGAGATGTCGCTACTAGCGGTAAAAATGGAAGATAAAACTCTTCGAATCGCTTCACTTTGAAAACATTTGTCCCCTCCTTGATCTTTGGCTTATTTTCGTTTCCACTTATATTTACTTTTACTTCGAGGAGATACTCGACTTATACTAAAGTCATGCGGTATTTTGTATGAGTTCTAACTATAAGAAAATTTACAAGTCGGTTGAAGATCAGGTCCGTATTCTCGAGTTTGCCCTAAGGATTCTCGCATGCGACTTTTCATTTCAAAAGCATTGGTCGGTGGTATGCGAGATTCATGAAAATGGTTCGAGAATACGGGC
Organism: Pachycephus smyrnensis; assembly: GCA_030142225.1. Classification (NCBI taxonomy): domain Eukaryota; kingdom Metazoa; phylum Arthropoda; class Insecta; order Hymenoptera; family Cephidae; genus Pachycephus; species Pachycephus smyrnensis. Next base: position 3,433,058 of record JARQST010000399.1, on the reverse strand, counting down.
CCAGATCGATGACAAAATTGGAAAATTCATATTTTTAGCTATAACGTTAGTCTCAGTAAAATAAAAGAAAACAAATATTGATTATTCATTTCTAATTCCAAAAAATTTCATCGGATAATTTATATTAAATTCTTTAGGTTCAGTATGGTCTTTAACTTCTTTATATGCATGTATTTCAAAAAAGCTGTGAAACTATACTGTATTGGGTACTAGCTATAAGCATTAAATAATAATAATATTTCAATGGTTTTTGGTAGAAGTAAAATTAGTGTTTCATCTGTTTTTTGTTATATTAATTAAATTTCACTTTTATGTCGAAATATTTTTAATAGACCAAATAATAATGGTGGACACAATACTTCACAAAAGAACGATACATGTAGAAAGTCTGGTGGAGAAGGCGGTCAGGCAGCAGATGTCAAGCGGTTTTTAAAAATGGCCGCGGAACCCGGTGCAGTTGGAGTACTTATCGTTGTCAAGTTTCTGCCAATACTCTCGTAATCATCGGGCAAGATACGTCAATGGCCGCGGTTATAATTAGGCCATGATTTTTCATGATACACTGCCAACTATTTTGACGTAAGAGATTTGTGCACGTTGTCTGACAGCCTCTGCCAGTGGCCGCCGACCGGAACCCCGTCAATCCCGTTGCACATCTTCTCTTGGAACATCTGCACATTATTCGCTGTTTCTTATTAAAATAACTTCACTTGACCCTCCAGGAACGTCAGGTAACTTGTTGACCACCCTGAGCTACATACTTCATCTATTCAACCTGGACAATGTTACCCTGAGACACTGCACTGCAAGCATTATTTTGTAATTGTGCGACTTAAAAGTGATTGAGGATACTTTTAATGAAGGAAAATGTCTCCTGGTGTCAATGATGGACCTCGCAACACAGGAACTCTTCCTAAGAGTAACCGAAGAAGTGACAGGAATAGAGAACGATCCGCTGCTAATCAACAAATCATCACACGCCCTTTCTACCAAGGAGATTTTTCTCAGCATCCCAATAATTTGGTATGAAAACAATAAAAGATCTGTAATTTTTACCAAAAATATTGAATATAATTTTTTTGTTAATATTCACAACAATTTATTTTTATTCACTTAATAGTGTGCGACAATGCTCGTGTACTATTACTTCTTCAGTACAATGCAATATTCTGTTTTTTTTAATAGATTTATATTTTACTTGTGTTCATTTTCTACCACAATGATGAGTATGTTATCTTCTATACCCTTGTACTAGGCACTCTGGTCAAGACTCGTTCTATATGGAGATGCCTAGAAGTTAGGAGACTATTAATAGGTAGTGAAATGGCAGGGAGGCTCACTCTCTAAGAATACATATCCAAAGAGTGTGGCGTACCCATATAATTGTCTGAGACAGTAGTTAGTCAAACCGTTGTTGCAATGTGCTTAGAATATATCTAATTCAGTAGATTGGTATGATTTATTTCTAATAAACTACAATAAAGTTATTTTAAACTGTTCACTTAATACTCAGAATATTCTGAAGAGGCAGGATGTGTGAGGTATTTTTATAAGATATTTTTGATACAACCAGTTGCAGTTGGATTGGCAGCCTGTGAGCGAGCGGGAGCCACGAGGAACGACGAAGAACAGTAACACCAGGTCAACCTCTTCCGCACCGTCAGTTACGTATCACGATTTTTCTGACTTTGGTACGATTTTAATTATATTTTCACCGAAAGTCTATAAATAAAACTGTTCAACTTAAATTCTTTTCTTTTTCAGCGTCCGAAGTTGGCACTAGGCAGCATATTTACGCCGTGGAAGATTCCACGCTCTGGCAAAGAATGGTTCCGCCAATTGATTCACGAATTCAGTCACCACCTCGTCTCCAGGGATCAAAACCCACTAATGTCGACAAAATGGTAGGTGATATTCCTTAATATCCGATATATTTGGAAAGTTAATAAACATGGCACTATAATGCTAAAGATTCTTTTTTCTGTACAGCCGGATCGGGGTCAAGTCGAAAGCCGACTCAGTCAAATTCGGGATTACATTCGTGTAACTTCCACGATGATGGATTCACTCAATCAGTCGAATGATCCAGTATGTCTTATTTTATGAAGTATATAAGATGTACCACATCATTTTTATATTCTTTAGAACTCGAACTCATAGTTAAGAGTAAACTGAAAAATGCATATGTAAAAGTATGAGAGATATCATAACACTCGAGATGCACAAATTATGTTTAGCGGTCCAGAGAATGGTTTAAAAATTCTTAAATGTTGTGGTATACGTTGCATTGTTCGATGAGACATGTTCTGGGCCATATGTCAAATTCTTTGATACTTTATTTCGTATATGCTATAGCGTGCTCAGGCTCAGCATGAAAAGTTGAGTAAAATGGTGGAGGACCTCTATGACAGTGAGACAAAATTGGCGAAACTTCTGGAGGACTATCAGACTCGCAGACTTCCTGATGAGGTTACTGAATAATACCCGCATAAAATTTCTTCCCGATTACTAACAAAATGCATGCGATTTTAGTCCGGTGATCATCCTGAGCAACTGTCCGACCAGATGCGACGCTTCACAGAACTACTGGATGTCCTAAGCACGCAAGAACGCTTCCTCCTGTCTAATCCTACTTGTAGGGTGCGTTGCAACGCATGTATTTATCGGTTGCTTATATCCATATCTCATCAATTCAACATCAGTCAATTAATCATTTAAGATAAATGAATCATAATAGTGTAACATATGCCAAAGTACATAAAGAGCGCATAGTTTCTAGACCTTTCGGAGTGAGTAACATGCGGTACGCATCTCTTGATTTGGATAGAACGGAGACAGTGGAAGGGAAGACATCGAAGAAAACGGCGACGGGTCCAGGGAAGCTCATCTGCGCAAAAAAATGGAGGAATCTCAGCGGAAACTTGCACAATTACAAGAGCATCAGGCCAATTTGGTTGGAATGCAGTTGCGTGCCAGAGAACGGCTGAACGAAGCTCGTCAAGCTCAACAAGCTCTACTACTCCAAGAAAATCAAACGTCTGCTGCCTCTTCCACTTGCGAAAGTGGTAATCGGTTACCACAACAGCAACAAACCGAGCAACTGGAATCAGAAACAGCTGCACTACGAGGAAAGCTGGCCCAGTTGCAAAGCAAGAAAAAACGAATGGATCATCTTGTAGGCGAATTGCAAGCCGTGGAGTTATCCGACAGGGGCAGCTGTGTTCGTATACTATCTATACATGGATTAATCTACTGAGCACGCTATTTATTAAAGGATGTTTCTTACTATGTTTTTAGAGCTCTGAAGGATCGAGAACAGTAGGTAGAGACAAAGCCGCTGAATTAGATGCAATGAAAGCTCAATTGGCTCATCTGAAAGTCCTGATGGAAGAAGCTACCAGAGTACGTGAATCTATGGATTCTGCTTCAGAGGCAGAGCCTGAAGGCGATACAACGATTGAAGGTGGCGAGGAACCTGATATAGTGGATGAAGAGGCTGTGGGGATGTCTTTCTGTAATTCTTTTGATCATCAGAGCGAGCCTGATGATGCCAGTTACAGAAAGTCCAGGAATTCCGTGGAAAGACCAACCATGGAGCAGGTTCAGGTATACATCCGTTTTATGCAATTTTAATCTCTATGATAGTTGACAGCAGGTGAGTCGTATACGAATTGCTTTTATCATTTAAGGCTGTTATTGGAGAACTAAAGGAACAGTCAGCTTTACTGCAGGCGGCTCGTGCGGAACTTCATCGTTTAAAACAACCAGCTGCATCTTCGTCTAGTGCACCTCCACCTAATCCTTCTTCAGTCTCGAATTCGACACCACCTCCTTCCCTATTGGGATTCTCTGGTTCGGATAAAAAACAAAGCAATAATGTTGGCAACAATAATAACGCACATGGAGCGGATGTACAATCAGCCCAAGTCAAGAGACGTCAGTTGGAAGAACTTATGCGAAAGGTCTGAAGACATTTCAAGTAGTTGTTACATTTTCTATCTGTAAATTTTAATATATAACTGCGAATTTTCAATTTATTCAGGAACAGGGTCAAACTTCCAGTCTCAATCGTGACGTAGGAGGTCCTGATTGGACCAGGCGGAGAGGATCGAATTCGCAGATGAGTCATACGAGTACACCATCCAGTATATGGCCTTTACAGTCTCCAATTACTGCTGCAGGTCAGTTCTTGCTAAATTGGTAGTAAGACTGTCTTCTCAAATAGGTACAATATTTACATTAAACTCGTTTTTGCTACATTCTTTAAAGGAGGTCCCAACGATCAAAATGTAGATGGTATATCTTCCTCGGAGAATCTTCTGGATATCGGTCCCCAAGTTCCCGCAACTGAGAACGGCTTCCCGGGAAACTTCTGGGGTTTACCGCCATCTCCGGTGACTCAGCCGCAAACCGGTAAAGAAGCGCATTAGTGACAAGGAACTAGCCGAAAAGATTGATTTGTAGTACGACCAGTAGACGCAGAATATAATATTCGATAGGAGTAGCGGGATTGGCCGAATACTATCGCCAGCTGTTGCTGGGCTCGCAAGCACAGCAGCTCCAGATGATGGGTACGACAATGCAGCAGTGCTGCCAATTGATTTGGTCTCAGCAGCGGGAGCTGCAGTCAATGCGAGCCGCGATAACACAGCTACAGCTGCAGCTACGACAATCGCAAGCGCCGGTACCACGACCTAACAACTCTGAGGGCCAGGAAGATTACTCCAACCTAAGTCGACCTGTTCATCACCTGGGAAGTACCCTAGATGCAGTTTTACCACCCAGCTCGTCTTTGCCGAATCTAGTCTCGTTACCCAATCCCTCGGTCGCGCCTGCTCATCCAGTCGTGATCACGCCAGCCCCAAATTCTCAACAGCAACATCATCAGCAGCTGAACAACCAGGTACCGCCAGGCAACAGGGCGAACAACTACTGGGATAACTTTAGAAGGTAACTAGACAGCCAATGTACGTGTCATTCTACCGCGTTAAATCTGATTCCTTATTTATCTACGAGTTCGACAACCTTCTCTTGGCACCTGCATACTGTTGAGAAATCATAGGACTCCTAGCAATTTTGATTTACTTATACCATTGGTTCTATGCATACGAGCTTCATATACACATCATGCACATGATGCCCTAGTAGATTCTGTGCACTTTGTCCTTCGCCTCGGTGTAAGCCTGATGTATCTTAACATGAAATAATAAAAATCACGGCCTATCTTTGCACACCATCATCGTTTACTTATATTCATTTTACCCTCGTTCAGTCATTTTTGTCACGCGTACATCTCAGTCTATTTGGTCATCTGTTTCTTGTGCTCAAACACAATTTGAACTAAACATAGAAAATTTTGGTAGGTAGAACATATAGGTAGGTGAAAAAATAACTCGGGTTGATGGAGTTCTGTATATAGTTTTCTTTTACTCGTGACATTCTAACCGTTTGCCTCTGGTGTGTCTAAATTTCTAACTCATATTCTTAAATTAGAATTTTTTGTGCAGACAGAGTATTGTATTGTTAGACTTTTTTATACAATGAAAAATCGGAAATTTGGGCGTGTTTTTTGGCTTTGACTTTTTGGCAAACAATTCCGATACACGCAGAACATTAAATGCATTTCATGCGTGTTGTCATCATCTCAATCTCATACAAGCTCAATTCTAAGGCATGCGACATGGTTTGGCATTTCTCTCTGCTTTTCCAGCTACTCCAGGCAAAATCTACTGTCCGGAAGTGCAAAGACAGTAACGGATTGCTCTACACCAGTTCCAGCTGCCAATACCAGTACATCCACTAACACTGCCAGTGGAGGTGTCAATAGTTCTCTTGTGTATGTATCTTCCAGTACCTCATAAAAATTTCTTATTTTCTAGCATATAATGCTGCACGATATTTCAAATAACCATGTTGTCCATTACTAATCTAATCTCTCAAATGCTATGATTGGACAACCTGAAGAAAAGACAAGCGAAATCGGGAACACGGAGCAGACAATTTACCACTGCCAACCTTATCAGGAACAGAGGCACAGTATTCACTCAATCTGCAGTTGCAGTCAAATTTGCAGCAACAAGAAAGAGATAGAGAGAGGGAGACTGCGGTTACGCGCAGCAATATCCTAAGCAACGAGACCAACCATCAACAACAAGTTGACAATATCTGGGAGGATAGTCACTCCTTTCGGTTGCTGCCTGGACATAATGAAGATTATTACTCATTACATCATCTCAGGTTAGACTTAAGACATGTTATGTTTATGACGCTGATATCAATCAATGAAATCGCTTAACGCGTCGGGTACCATTGTAAACATGTAGAACAGTCAATGTGAACTATGCTGTAGCGGTGAAATGAGGGACGTGTTAGGCTCGCTCGTTGCAGCCAACAGAAGGCAGCCCGATTACCTGGTTATTATTCTAAGAGAAATCAAGGCAATTAGTGAAGATCATCGTCTACGACCAAGACTCCTAAGATCACTACGAGCTTTACAGGTTCCGGAACCACCAAACAATCCCCTGGTCGGTAACTAAAGATCTTTTGTATAAATTGGCGGTATTACTGATTAAGCCATTGACTTCTATTTGAAATCATCCAGGAAAGTGCATTACTATCACAGAACGAAGCTACTGATCAAACAGCTAGTGAAAGCTGCCAGTCCAGTGATGACGATTCAGATTTAGGTGCATGGGGTCCGCCAGTCCCTAAATCGAAAAAGAAGAATATTTCGTTACCCCAACTGTTTGTGCCACGTAGAGCACCATCTTTGGTATCGCCGCCATGGCAGGAGTCACCAGAAGATCACTGTGATAATACAGTGAGTATTGAAATCTTGAAATTCAAATAATGTGGGATAACGAATCTATATCTTGTTTTCTAATAAGGCTGGTTTTCCTGCTGGTGATGCAAGTGCGGCACCTTCTACATCGATCACTCCAGGGTATAATGAAGATTTAGCAGAAGCTGATCAATCACGACCTGAAGCTTCTAGCAATCAACAGGTATTACATAATACAATAAATTAGACTTCTATTGAGGAAAGACAAACATTGAAGTCTTTCATTCTTATTATCTAGATTGCTTCTGAGGAAGGAAATAATGAAGTACAAGAAAATGAAACAGAACCCACAGCACATGGCGCAGCTGCTCAAGCTGTAGCAGAAGCAGAAGTCAATTTAGAATCAGTAGATGGGGAAGGCGAGGGAGAAAGAACAGAAGACGTGATACTCGATAGAATTCCCACACGTCTGTATCATCATTAGTATTTTGAAAGACTCGTCAGTCAGGATGAAATCTCGTAAAACATCAGGTCTGACAATTTTTCAATGTCCAGATTATCCTGCAGGTCCACTGTATAAGAACGTGCGAGACGTTTACCGTTCCTAATGCAGTTATTCATGACTAAACACGAGTGATGATTGGAACACTTAAAATAAAGTATTAATTTCGATCAAGCTGAAAAGGACACTTAGAGAATGTTATATTGGTCTGTGCCATTAATATAATCAGGTTAATGGAAGAAGAAACTCGAATATTCATGCTTCTTCCTTTATTTGAGGATGTGTCCCATTTACAAGGATCAAGTACTAAACAGCCATTCGTGAGACGAATCATTGATCTTTTTTGATCGCATTAAACCAAGTTGATTTTTTTTCCAATTCTCTATTGAAATTATTGATTCAACTAGTGGTTTAACTTTGTATTATTACGAATTTGTAGTGTTAATATAAATTTATATGCCTTTTTGATGCTGTAAGGTATTTGTGAATCTGAGTAACGCTTGCTTTGTTATCATTCCTGCTTGACGTCGTATTTGATGCGTATCGTAATATAGGAAACTACACATCATTTGTATTGCCTATCATAAAATATGAACTGACTGTACATAGAGCCATATGAATGGTCTCGTAACTTAACTTTGTAATAACTGCTCTGTAGGTAAAATAATTCATCGACGATTCGAATAAAATAAAATCGATTGAAACAGAAGCTATAGAGAGTATAAGGCTCATTAAATGCATGAGATATTGGATAAATTGAATAAAATGTAAACCACAGGTTGTAACTTTATATAGAAAAGTAAATATTTATTTTTTCCATACACACATGTAGCAACATCATACTTAAGCGTTAGGTTTCACATTAACTAAATTATAAATGCGTAATGACTCGCATACGCCTCTCTTGCATGTGAATGTAGAATGGATTTACACAATATAGTCCATGGTAAGCTCATATCATTTGAATCCAATTCCTAAGTTGTTCAAAATTCTGCCTCAGCAGAGCCATTCAACAGCTGTTGCTGATGTCTAAGTTGATACACCAAGCATCCATGGGTCTCCAGCAACATTTTCTCAAACTCAGCATCATCCTCACAAGCCTCGGAATAGCCCAATGGCAATAAACCATTAGAAACGGTGTCGCTTAACGAATTATAATTACCTGCTGCCCAGAAGCAGCCTGTAACGGTTGCCGAGGGTTGTACCATGGACTTACACTCGGCATTACTTAAGCGTAATGGTGCCGGCTCATAATGCACCTTGACTGGTCTATATTCTTCTGGATTTGGAGCTCGTGCACCATGGTAGTAATCGCGGCTGTTACCACCGCCTCTGAAAAGAAATCCGTTCCTTTATCGACTCATTTTCCCAGGTCACTAATCACATTACTCAAGACGTGGCAGACTCCACTGCGTTGATACTTGAAAGAATCCCACCGAATTTCTCGCAATAATATCTCTAACACGATGACACCTTACAACAGTCCTGTGTTTCGCGCACGAATTTGTATCTGAAGAGTGTCTCAGGGTGTTTCGATTCCACAAACCTCCAAAGTAGCCAGAGCTAATAGATCTATTTGGGTGAGTGGTGATGATAGGAAGTAATGGATAGAAGAATAGGCATCGTTAAAAAGAAAAACAATAACAAACAGGCATGTGGTTTACCTTCACGGAACCTCTTCATAGGCGCGAAAAGCGCGAGATCCTCACTGTTGCGCTTCCGGTTCCGGCATCGTGACGCGGCGTCGTGGACAGTGTGGCGTTCCCGGAGATGCTCATGGTCATCCTCCCGGTGACCGACAGTTAGTCGCCGCGAAACCTCTGGAATCACGCAATGGTTATTGATGCAACGGGCGCCCTCGCTATTTTCATAGCTATCGGCATCCGTTTCCATGGCTGAACCGTAGCCACAGTGGTTACGTGTTGCTCCCTTGAGGCCGAAGTCGTTCCGTTGCCCGGCTTCGTGCTGATAATTGAAATCCTGAGGGGCACTAGCACGAGAACTCGGCGGAACGTAACCATAATATGCATTCGACGAAACATACAAAGGCACGCCATTCATCAAATTGTACACAGCATCGCCAATAACGGCCATCTTTCATGGAATATTTTGTTTATTAGTTTACCGAACACCTCTCGAATCGACCCAACCTAACTCGCGCTCAATTGAAAGCCGACTGGGCAGCGGTACGCGTCACGTTGAACCTTACAGACAGACGCGGCAAATACCGTTGCCGGCCGAGGATTCTGATTGGTACGTTCTCATCCCCACCCTTACATAGGTTCTCTAACTCCATGTCAATTCCAGTATTTTAGTTACGAAACTACTCTGTGATTTTCAAGAAAAACGCCGACGCCATCCTGCGCTTTGCAAACAGCATACGCCAGGCATTACTTTATCGATGCAAATAGCATCGTTGTGATCGTTGCTTACGCCGTTGCCTATCCTTTTGACCTCGCTTTCGATACAGGAATACTTTTGAGAGGCCTTTAGTTGCGCAGTCAGACGCACGCGCTGTTCATTCTTAGAATCGTTGCTCGTTAAGGGGGAACCGTAGTGCAAGCCAAACTTTTACATGACGGTGCTGCTCTACGTTGTAGCCAGCTGTGAAAACACGAGACTATACTTTTGCACCCTAGTATTGCCTAGTATGATGTCGCACCTTAGGGTGTATTCCGAAATGTGACCGTTGCAACCAGGGTTGCGGTTTTCCGTTCCGAAATAGAATATCCCTAGATTGCGGTAGCGTTTTGGAACATGGTAAGTAGCAACCGCGGTTGATTTTCTGTTACTGCTGCAACCACGAAAAAAGTTATTGACAAACAAATTGATAGAATCCATTTTTTCATTGCACTCTTTTAAGGTTATAAATAAACCAAAAGTAACCACTGCACGACACTGCTCGGTTAGGTGTTCCAAAAACGTGCGTAACCGCTCCTTGACCACACATTACCACGGTCGTACCATTCCATTCGAACCGCAACCGTGGTTTATTACGGAATATACCCTTAGTGGTGCTCAGTAGTTTATTACATAGAAGACAAAATATTCTTATTACACTTTTCGTTATAGGACTTAAAATCTGTCCCGAACGCTAAGAACTCGAAAATGTAGTTGAGAGAATCTAATGGCATGCGCAGTCATGTGAAAACTTGCAATTAATATGTATAAATACCACCTAACTAAAGATAGCTTGCGAAAAATGAGCACCACTTGGCAATGGTCGCGCACATTGGGACTAATCGTGACGTCACAGATTACTACTCGCGCTCGCCGTGGCAAAAAGCCTAAGCTTTAAGTGAGGAAAATTTGTTGTTTGACAGCTCGATTTCGTATTACCGTAAAATTTTCAAAACGACTGTGCGTTCGTGATTTTCAGCGATACACAAATATTTCTAATACATACTTCTCGGTCCCTGCGTCGCCCTTTTTTGGATTTTCTTCATCAATTCCATGGAAACAGTGTCTAAATTCTTGGAAAGGAATGGCAAAGTTTTGACCGTGGCCACCTTGCTTTCATCTGTCTCTCGATGGCAATTTTTGACGTTTTACATATTTTCTAAAAATTAATCGGAAAATCGAGCGACGCAGGGACCAAGATTTTATCGGAAGGCTTCGAATGAGCCCAACCAGTTAAGTGACAGTATTTTCTATTAGAAGATTTTACCGTAGGGAAATTCGCGTTGTCCGTGTGATTCATGCACACGTGAAAAATCGCCTACGGTTCCCCCTTAAATCGCTTCTGCTCATATTTTCATTATATATGTTTACGTTGACGGTAACCAATGATGTCACCGAAAAGATGCGACGGGGCCAGCATCCAGTTTTACAATTAAATAGAAGTCAATTTATGCAATTTCCGAATTGGTACTAAAGTCACAGTGAATTGCAACACTTGATATTTAATATATATTGTATTTTTCTTGAACTTTGTTCTCGTTTCCACGTTGCATTCCTCACGGATTTGAGTAATATATATGTTTTTATAGAGAAGATATATTGTACCGGGTGTACACGTTCATTATTTCATTATCCTAGCGAAATACTAAATGTATCTCAAGAGTATTCACTTTATAAAACCTCATAGATTATTCCCTTATAATTTGTGGTTTGAAATCCGGTTTGACAGCTTCGGCAAGTTCTTTCGCATACATGTCCAGTCTTTGAGTCATCTGGAATATGAAAAATATGTTCATTTAACCTGAGAATAGTTACGTGGGGTGAGTTTTAAACCCCAGCGGTGAATGGCTATGTTTTTATCGGAATCGAACCAGAGTTGAGATACATTGAATGTATACCTATAGTTTACTAATGCAACACACATATTTCGCCTCTCAACTCGACTCTAGGGGAAACAGTCATTGGCTAAGTAATCTATTAAATGTAGTATATTATTTATAATGAATTAAAAATGGAATATACAACTCACCCCGCCGACTGTTTATGTAAAAAAAAACCGAGCGCCTATTATTGGGTTAAAATCATATATAGTCAAACTCTTCTTCAAGAGAATTTCTTACCCTAAATCCCCAACTATCCTTGGCTTGCCGACATAAATTTAAATCCAACTCAGCAACCAAAAGCCCATCGCGATTTCGACTTAATCCAGGAGTTCGTGTGCCATCCGGAGCAGTGACATAACTAGAACCATAAAATTCTCCAAAATCGTTATGCTCCGGACGACCGTCTCCAGAAGTAAATCCGTTGGAAAAAATTTCACTTCCCACTCGATTAACAGCGCATGTAAAATAGCTGTTAGCTATGGCAGCACATCTTGCTTCAATCGGCCATAACGGTTCAGATAATTCACCCACAGTGGCAGACGGGTTGAAAACAATCTAAAATAGCATTACAAGATTAATTGAATATAATCCAATGATCGAATCAAGATTTTGTTATTATCATAGTACCTCTGCTCCGTTTACACCAAACATCATCCAATTTTGAGGATGATGACGGCCATAACAAATATTTATTGCAATCCGTCCATATCGTGTTTCAAATACAGGATGACCTGTGTTGCCCTCCATGTAATATGTAGATTCATTAAAGTCCGCAACTCGCGGTATATGGTTCTTTCTGTGTTTTCCAATGACTTTACCATCCGCACCAATAACAACAGAAGTATTCCATAAAGTATCGCCGTTATTACTGTCTCTCTCCAAGATAGAAGAAATAATGACCATGTTGTGTCGTTCTGCGATCTCTGAGAGTAAAGTTGTCGTTCGACCGTTCTCAGCATCCTCAGCAAATTCGCACCACGGATGCTTCTCTCGCGTACAGAAGGCAAATGGCATTGCTGAAAGATATTTTTACATCCTTGTGAATATAGGGAGATACATTTATAGATCGTCCACGAGTAAAATGTGTTTTGGAGTATCGTTATTCTTATGACTTTTAATATAATGGAAGTTGCTCCTTCAAGAAGATAAAGTTACCAAACGGTAAAACTTTTTTTTTAATATAAAAGAACCTGCTAGACCTCAGATTTTATTCGTGTATTGGTTGTAGGAGCAGTATTTTAATATTATTCTGTTGTTAATTAGTTATATGTAATTACATACGCCAGGCTTCTTGCATGCAGACTATATTGACTCCACATGCTGCAGCATGTTCTATGTATCCAATTATTTTTTTGTGTATGGCATCCCGTTGATCAGCCACTGGTTCTGTTGTGGGTAATACAATAGTATTTTGTATTAGACCAACACGAACGATCCGGGGTGGACGAAGTTGCTCTTGCACAGCACCACCTAGCTTCCATCCCTGAACTTCAAATTTTGCATCGTTTTCCCATGCAGGCAATTTCAAAGGCCTATCACGTAATTGTTATACTTAATATAGCGTATATGTAAACAGATACAATATTACTGAAATGAAATATTATCTCACTTACTCCAATTCGCGCCCATACAAAATTCTTTTGACTTCACGCAATTCGGGTTCAGGCAAGTGCTTGTTCAATATCTCTTCTAATGTTGTGTTATTCATCGTACTTATTAAATGAAGTTATTGTTAAAAGGCCAGTAGACTACTCAAAACTGCTGATTAATTGATCTTGCACTTGTTGCTAAGGCAGTTTAAACAGTGTGCACGACAAAAACAGAGTGGAAACAAACTGGATATTCACGTGTGACTCAGTAGTAGACGTTTATGCGTTCAAATGCATTTTGAAGAACAGAAGTGTCTATCTCTAACGTATGTATTCAATGGTCGATTTGTAGCGCTTAGTTCTATAATTGAAGTCTTTGAAGATAAGTTTTCATTATTGCTTACAATTGCTTATTTGATGAGAGTATAGCATATGATTGCATAGTTCTTATCTTGCTGTTATGTACCTAGAGATAAAATTGTAACGATAAGTGGGAGTTCACAGTGCGCAAGAAATAGGATTTGTTTAAAAATCTCGTTCAATAATAGTTATAACAAATTCAAATTCATGATAGATGTTACTTCATATTATGGAATATATGCTTTACTTCACATTAAAAAATTGTTTTCTTACAAGAGTACATTGAGCAACATTCTTTAGTTGGAGCAGGGCAATATCTTGTAAATCCCATTCTTTAGAACGTGTTACATTTGCATAACATATATTTTCATTTACAATCTAATATCACCTAACATTGCCATTATAAGGCTCAGTTATTATTGTTATTGATTATCGATATATATATCGATTATATTGATGTATTATTCACCATGTAAACTGCCTAATACAATAGAAAAAGGTAACTTAATGTACCTTATGTTTAAAATCGGTTTTATACATGGAGATGAAAAATATCAAAAACCATTGTGAAATAATACATCCACGTACTATTTTCTTTTATTTTGTTAAACAAAACCATCTTAGTTACTTAGCAACCTGCACCAAGTCTCCGTTGAAGATGATGGGGACTTTCATGAGGAAGCTTTTATTCTATATACAGTCGCACTAAATCATCTTCTTTGGCAGGATAATGTGTAACTGGGCATCTTCCGTTTTTACGTATTTCAATTAGAATGCATTGATAACAGAAGACATAGCTGTAAATATAAAAATACGTATTCTATAAACATTGCACAAATTTCATGTTATCAAGTATGAAACACGAATCTTCAATATATACCCTGATACAGCTAGACCTGTGTCGATTCGACGCCTTTTGTGACATATTGGACATATCCCTGCATACTTTTTGGCCGACTCAGGGACCTGGCAAAAATATTATATGAAAAACATGTTTTAATTGTTAAATAGTCTGCTCCTTCATCAATCATAATATCAGCTGTGTACCACTGGAGCAGGTGGAATTGGAAGCGTGGTAAGACTTTTATAATAATGTTCCTGATTCCACCATTGAAGGAACTGAAGGAAGAATGCACCAAGTTCAAGAGATCGTGTGACTGTTCGTTGGAATAGTTCTATTCCATCTTTAAAGTTAAACGTCCCAAGATTAATTTTTCTTAATAAGTCTGCTGTTGTTAAACCAATTTGTGGATCAGTATATGTTAGTGTCAAAGAAGCCAACCACAACAGTGGTGTTGGGTAAGATGAAAAGTTGGAGATATAAAGCAGATATTGATATAATGCTAGGACTTCACCTAGTATGTGAAAAATTGTATGTCCCTTGATAATACATTTTGACAATAATCTCTGCCAACCCTGTAATAGAAAAGGTTTTTTCTTTATTCGAACCAAATCCAGAGCCTACCAATAAATATAAAAGTACTTTAATTATTCTATTTACCTTTTTTGGTACTTGACCATCTATTTCATTAAGCCTCTGTTCATTACTAAATTTAGTAATTTTATCTCTAAAATAAGGACCCAGAACAAGAAAAATCAAAGACAAGTTTTTCTGTTTCTTAGACAATCTCCCTTGTTTTTTGGAATCACTAAGAGAAATACGCTTAAGTCCATAAAAAGTTTCAGAAAAAGATGCGGCTGAAAGGAAATTTAGAACAGAAAAAAAATGAGAACTGTGGTAAATCGATATGAAATATATGAAAAAAATAATAGTGCATATATACTAAAAGGATATTTACAATAATTCCTGAGGTAATAGTTTTGGAGGAATGCGTTGAAGATTAGATATGTTTCATCAGACCATTTATGTAGCCAACCATACCTTGCAGGATTACAAGACACTAAAAACTGTAACATTTTGTTAGAGTTTCATCTATGATAAATACGCAACAGTTTTATGTAATTTCGATGAAAGTCTGTAAATGTCATGTAATACATTGCACTGCCAACACACTTATGCAAAACATAAATTTATATCGTTTAATTTAATAAATTCATATATACGAAAAATTAATCTTTACGTGCCGAAATAATTTGTTTCAATGCAGGTTGCAGCGTTGATGATAAGGAATCTTGTGCGACTATTTCGAAAATAGAAGGTTTTGCGTGACTCGTTCCTGTTAAATGTGCTCCTCGCTCAGCCATCATTAATCAATCTATCCCAATATTTGAATTTATCGTCTTCACTTTATCCTGCCGGACGTTTCGGCAAATTTATATCCGATGTTGATGACAATAACATAATATTCATTAATTCAAGCAACGAATACGCCACAATACAACAGCCGATTTTGCATTCTGATCAATTCTGATTCTGCTCATATGGCTTTTTCAGTAGCGCCACCATATAAGCAGTGATAGATACTTAAACTAATATATTCAATTGAGTAGTAAAAATGGATAAAATTAAAAGGTTCAAAGTACTCCGTTCAACATTTAAAACCTAGATTAAAATTGAATTACAATACGTTGCTTACGTTAGGAAATTTTAGTTATCAGCCAGCCGTCCATTTCATTGACAATAATACAATATCTTATTCAGATATTGACTGTTATCGGAGATAGATGTTGTCTCTAATTAAATGAAAATTATGGCTGTTTTTATAACATATACTGTATCACATTCTTCAAAAATATGCAATTACTAAAATTGTATCGCTCAGTAACTAGTTTGTTAGTTAAATGGCAAATATTCACCTGTGAAACGTCTACTTTTGGTATCCAGAAGATGATAAGAACATGCATTTTAATCAAGTAGAAAAAGATTGTAATCACATCCAGAAAACATCCAAATTCTATAAAGTTTATAAACATCTAATAAATGTATAATTTCGTTTCTAATACGCCATTATAGATAACATTAACATCTACAGAATGTTGCGTCTATTTCCAAAACGCAGATATCTGTAATATTCATTCAAACGAAAATTCAAAAGACATTTATAATCCAGAATACAATTTCTGGATGAGCATGAGAACATCCTAGGACCAAATGTAGATTTTAGTAGTGCGTAGGATAGAAATCGTTACAGTTCATTAAAAGATAATAGCTTTATTTAGCTCCTTAAAAAAATACAGAATTTGTTCTCTGTCCTGCAAAATAATTCACAGCTTCGAATCGTTCGTATAACACTTACAAATATTTGTACAATAAAACGACAGCTAGAAATAACATTGTACATGACCATTGAAAGTCAATATGTTGCAACCTTTCGCTTTCAAATAGTATAGAAAATACAGGAGTGTCAAAAAGTTCGCAAACCTTTTTCTTTTCGTTTAATTTATTGCTGATGTGAATCCATTAAAAGATTGCCATCCTTATCCTTGAGTCGCACTCTTCCACTAGCATAACGTGTCTCCTGAGAACCATCTGGATAAACTAACTTAACTGTGCCATCAGGGTACTCTCGTCGCTGCAATGTAATAGAAAAAATGCTGTCAAGTCTGTAGCTTCTTGGTACATTTAACATTGATAATCATACCTTGTGGTCTTTGGTATGCACTTCTCTTTGTCCATTAGGCAAGGTAAGTATTTTTTCACCATCTGCGAAAGTTTCAGCTATAGTCCCATCAGGCAATGCCCATCTCTCTGAACCATCGGATTGCATAATTCTTACAGAACCATCTGGGAAGGATACTTCCACCGTACCATTCTTAGAACGTCTTTCTATCTGACCACTGAAAAAAAATGTTATGCAATGTAACGATTAAAGTAAAAAAAATGATTATTTGACGAATTGGGTGTTTGCATACTCAGGAAATTCAAGGATCTCCAAACCATCCGGCATTGTCGTATGCCACGTTCTCGTTGAGGCATAAAAATATTTAACACCTCCATCACGGTTGCTCTCACGTACATCACCGTTATAGTATATCATTTTGATGACATTGCGATCAGCCGAAAGTTTCTTAACATTGCCATTTGGATACCAATACTCCAGTCGACCATCTGGATGGCAAACTTCTCTGACACCCTGTTTAGTCATTTTATCTTTGCTTGGAGAAGTTTCACTGCCTTCGCTGTCTCTAGTAGAACTTCTGCCACGTGATACTTCTCTATTTTGCATGTCAGAGACTTTCATAGAATTTCTTTTGTCATCATCATCAACTTCATCGTTCATATTAGATTGTTCCGAATCTAGTGGGACGTGATTCGAATTAATATTATCCATTGCCTCACCAGTATCCACAAATCGAGAATTTTGAGATTCATTCTTTGATCTTTCAAACTCCTCAGTTGCCTTTTTAATTGCCTCCTGATGTTCAGCTATGCCGATCGTTGCGTCTTTAAGCAAATCTTCATACATTATACGCTTCTTAGCAATGCTCTCATAACTCTTCACCGGTTTCTGTGCAGCTTCATATATTATCAGTTTACTACCGTCAATATTCTTGCCTGCTTCATGATTTACAGGGTTTTCCGCTTCATGACTATCCCCTTTGCCAAAGATAGATTCCATCATAGGTCGAACCAATTGTTCCTCCTCTTCTGAAAAAGAATTCTGTTTGGTTTGCGGCTTCTTGCGATCATCCAATTGTTTATTAATCTGATGTATAGCTCTGGTGTTTGTGG
Organism: Pachycephus smyrnensis; assembly: GCA_030142225.1. Taxonomy (NCBI): domain Eukaryota; kingdom Metazoa; phylum Arthropoda; class Insecta; order Hymenoptera; family Cephidae; genus Pachycephus; species Pachycephus smyrnensis. Next base: position 3,414,910 of record JARQST010000399.1, on the reverse strand, counting down.
TAGGATTGAATTTTCGAAATTTGATGCTGTTCTTTTTGGTGCTTTGAAGTTTTTCTAGCTCTTGCTTCAATTTTGCATTCTCAGCATGCAATATTCTTACTTGACTTTTATGTCTAGCTTGAGCCGCGTTCCACCGACTCTCTTTTTGAATAATCTCTTCTCTCAACTCTTCAAGCTGTTCACGCAGTGTTTGCACCTCTTGCCTCTCTTGTTTGTTTTTCTGTGCCTTTTGTTGTGCATCTTTTAGTCTATTTTCCAACGCCATTTTTTCCCTGGTTAGTCTTTTCTTTTCCTCTTGCAAATTATTCTCTACTTTTACCCTGTTCTCCTCGAAGGCTGCCTCCTTCTCTTTGTACTGTTGCTGCAACTTCTTTTGTTCGTCCTGCAGTTTTTGTCTCTGGATTGTTAGGGCTGCATTCTCTTTTCTGAATATATCAATTTCTTGTTCTAGTTCTAGTAAACGACTCTTTAATAATTCAGACTTAAATATTGTCCCGTTGGTATCTTCAGTCCTCACATCCATCAACTCATCCTGATTGTTGTTCATAATTGAATTCATTTTTGAAGAGACGTCCTTCTTGATCTCACATTTTCTATCTTCAAGATTATAATTCATCTCAGTGGGGATACCGCGCTCTTCGTCATCCGATAATTCTTTACAGTCTTCATATTGGCAATACTCTTCATCGGACATAGGATCCGCAGAAAGACCTTCATGATTTCCAATTATCTTCTGATCCTCTGAATCATTGTCATCAATGTCAGGTAAGCTTTTCATGGAGGACTTGTCGCTGAAATTGTCATGATCATAATCCTTACTTGGCTTTGATTTTAGCAGTTCTTCAGTTTTCTCTATAGGAGATTTATGGGACTTTACAGATGAAGCTTCAGCATCAGAAGAATCGCTAGGTGCTGAACAATCGCTCCAGGCTCTTTCGTCTGAGTAATTTCTGTGTACCTGCGAATCACCGGATATACTTGATGTATCAGTCAAGCCAATCATTTTATAGTCATTAAATTCAGAAAATCTAACATGAAGACTAACATTCCTATCCTGATTGTCAATGTTCCCATCATAGCCCTGATCAGTAGTTTCACAATCATCGATGCCTTTGGAATAATCAGCATCATAGGCTGCATCGATGTCCATTCCATATGGTAGTTCACAGATTTTCTCATCCTCATTCATGCTGTTATTTAGAAGATTTCTATCTATGTACTGAACACTTTGGGAGCTAAACTTTTGAGATACTTGAGCAGCTGTTGCATATCCAAACTGTTGATTCCTGGCAGCATTTAACTGTGAAGAGTTATATAAACTTGCGTGGTACTGATTTACTTTCTCATTGATAAACGGTATGGATTCCCACTTTGGAAATACTAGGTCTTTAGTAAGTCCAGATTTCTTATGTATACTGGTATTACTTTTAACTTTATTGGATTTTGTAGAGCAAACTATTTCCTGTAGTAACAAATCCTCCTCCTGTATGTCCTTTCTGATGCTCACATTGGCTTTTTGTTTTTGAACGCTGGTCAAGCCATTGTTTAATGTCAGCCTAGGTTTTAATGGTGTAGTTTGAACTGACTGCTGCAGCAATGCAACAACTGTACTGGATGTAGAGCAAAAACTCGAATGCTCGGCTTTTTCTTCAAGGAGTTCGAATATTCTACCTTCCTCCAAGTCCCTCTTCGTTTTGGCTTCAACATCAGAGTTGTTTAAATCGATTGATAGCTTTACGTTATTGTTACCATTGATGGAAGTTGGAAATCTACTCATGGATTTGCTGCGAACTTTGTTTCTTGGCAGAGGCACGTTTTTTAAACTTAATCTTTGTTGAGCGACAGAAGGAATGTTCTTTTTTGGTGCTGTATTTTTCTTGGGGACAATTTTTTGTACATCTTTGGGTTTTTCAATAACGTTCTTACAATTACGACCACTGTTGAGTTTCAAATTGGCAGACAAAGATGCGCTTCGCTGTCTCATAGGATTTGCTGTAGTTCCAGAAAAAGAATTAACTCGAAATCTTGCTAAACCTTCTCCCTTTTTTAAAAATGGGCGTTTTATTGGTTTCTTTGTGTCATTATTATTCTTCATTGAGTCAGTCAAAGCTTCAGAGTCCCTCAAACGTTCCTCTAACAAGGTATGAAAATCTTTCTTCGGTGATGGTACAGGAATATCGTCTATAGTAATGCGTTTATTTGTTAGAGTTTTTGATGGAAGTGGCTCTATTCCTTCCATGGTCAATTTAGAAATTGGTCCACGTTGTTTTTGCGGAGTCAGATCCAAATTTGTGAAACATTCACGCTTAAGTTTATCTACACTTCCATTTGATTCGTCAGAGGGATGTCTCCCAAAAACATTGCGAGAAGTAGACAGGCGTATATTTGGTATGTTCAGGTGCATCTCAACCTTGTCATCAGATGACTGATTTGAGAGTATAATACTGGCTTGATTCTCCAAATTTTTGTTTGTTACAATGTCTGATGATTCACTTGATCTATTTTTATTAATACTATTGGTTGTGAGTGTATGATGGGGTTCTTCTTTACTTGATAAAACCACTTGAGATATGCTGAGTAGATCGGAATCATTAAAATCATCTTTGCTTAAATGTTCCTTAGAACTTGATTCTAACATGGCACAATGTTTATTTCCTGTATGCCCTGGGTCTTGGTTTAAACTATCTTTATATTCTGTAGATGCTTCAGTATCTTCCTGTGATAAATCCAGACTACGTTCCCCCTTACTTTGAGCAATTAATTGTTTCATTACATTTTCATCTAAACTCTCATTTGGTGTTGATAAACCAAGTGCTTGATACATGCGGTCTTGTTCTCTATTTAATAATTCTCTTTGTTCTTCTTGTTGCTTTAACAGTCGCCCTTGTTGCTCGATTTGCCATCTTCTGAGCTCCTGAAGACGCTCTACAATTGATGCTTCTAAAGCCATAGCAAGTATGCGTATTGTCCACAAAAAGCATGGATTATAATATATTAAGCATCATTTATTTCTGAAAAATAAAATTATACAGGACTGTAACATATATTCTCAAATTGAACGTTATAATCAATAATATAAGAATTAAAGACAAAATGCTCTTATGGAGTAGACGAAGTACATACTAAAAATTGTTGTCTAACCATTTATTAATTAACGTAATAAAAAGTGTAGAAAGAGTACATACTATGTGAAGTTCCGGTAGGAGGTATTACTTTCTACACATGGTAAAAAAAAAGCAGTATAAAACTCTTATTTGTAAAGCAAAAAACTGTGTTTTCTATTCGCAATAAAGGCCGTTACGATTTTAAAATGACAACAGGATATCACGCCATTGTCAGTAATGCTGTGTGAAGTAATGAGCAGGTGAAATGTTCCATGGTCGCAACAGGGATTCGTGCACAAGAAATAAATTGATAACGTAAGAACGCTATTGGCTGTTGCTGAGAAAGTATTTTTCGAGAACCAATAAAAATTCTATATTTTTAACATAGCTCTCGCCAACTGCTGCCAACTACTGATACGTCCGAAATTCATTGCCAGTACTACTGGCAGTGCACTTCAGGACGTATCCTGCATGAACGTTGATAATTTACTTTTGTTCACAGGGATAGGCAAAAGACTATTATCATAAACAATCATAAGTTAAAGCACATAACCACAAAGCACGAAGACGTTTTTAAACTTTGTGAACCAGAGTGTTTAAATAACAATTTAATATTTTTATTGTTAATAATGGCTGAAACAGGAAAAGAGGGCAAGCAGTAAGCACTTGATTATGAAATTTATTTATTTATACTTTGTACTTGTTTTATTTCTAAATTAACTGTTGAAATTTGACAAAATGGATAGACTTCACTGACACGTTTTTAACTGTATTATAGATATGGCTTAATTGTGCCAAAGAAGAAACAATTATCTGCTCCAAAAGCTGGTAATGTCTTTGGAGATGACAGTGGATCTGATGCTGAAGATGGCACAGACTGGGTGAAGAAAGCTCTCAAAGCTGAAGGAGAAAAGAACCGAGTAAAGAAACAAACACAACTGAGCATGAAGAAGGCATTAAAGGAGAATCCAACAGTATATCAGTACGATGAAGTTTATGATGAAATGGAAAGAACAAAAGAAGAAAGTAAAACTGTAAAAAAAGAGGAGAAAAAACCAAAATATATTACAAATCTCTTAATGGCTGCTGAACGTAGAAAAAGAGAACAAGAGCATAGAATAGAGAGAATGGTACAGAAAGAAAGGGAAGCTGAAGGTGCTATGTTTGCAGACAAGGAAAGTTTTGTCACTTCTGCATATAGAGCAAAACTTGAGGAGTTCAAGAAGATGGAAGAAGAAGAGTTGAGAATGGATAGACTTGAAGCAATCGGGGATGTTACAAAACAGCAAGACATGTCTGGATTTTACAGACATTTATATGCACAAACTGTAGATGGTGAGAAACAAGAGCAAACTACAGATAATGCTGTTGACAATGAGAAAGTTTCAGAAGCCAAGGAAAAAAAGATCGATGAAGATGCAAATCAGGATGCTACGCTATCAGATTCTTTGTCCAACAAGAATATACAATCAGATAATGAAAGCACAATAGAAATGGCAAAACAAGCGCGGAAAAAGCTTGGGAAATCTAAAAAAAGTAGACAATACAGGAAGAGAAATGCAGAATTGTCTGACAGTGACTCAGAAATTGAAAGAGATAAAATGATGAATAATGAAAAAGACGCGGAAACCCCATTATCTTCTAAACCTGAAAATCCAGAGACAGAGGAACCTGAAATAAAAAAGCAAAAATTGTCACCTGAAAAAACAAAAGTGAAGAGTCCTAGTCCTTCGAGAGATCAAAATCACACTACAAATACTAATGAAAAATCAGATAAAGTAAAAAATAGTTCTTTAGAGCAAACAAAAGAAGAGAATAAAGGTATTACAGAAATAAAGGAAAAGAAAGACGAAAAAAAGGTATCGATATGGGAAAAAAGAACAGTGGGCCCAGTTTTCGAAGCTGCTTTACAGAGGTATTACGAGCGCAAAGCAATGAGATTATCTGGTTCTTAAAGTTTGGACAGTACATATATATTATTAAGAATAAAAGACTTTTATAATTAAAACAAGGATATTTATTTTAAATAAATTTTAATTCCCTTGGAACCCGTCCTTCTTTCTTCTCCAACAAAAATTTCGTAACGACCCATTAATCATTATGAGAAAGAGTTTACAAACTTTCCTTATTATAATAGATAGAGAGTATTATTGACTCTAGAATGGAGTATTTGCTCGTTAAAACGATTTTCTGTTTGAGAAAGTCATCGTATTAGCAAGCATATGAATTTTCACGGAAATTTAACGTAGTGTATCACGATTTGTATCTCTCGGAGCAGAAAATCAATTGCCCGTCGAGTTGTGTGGGCGTAAAAGTGTAGGCGTGCATGACGTATTTGGGTATGTAAGTGTGTAAAGTTGAGTAAATCCCCCCACTCATTTAGTTGTCGACGTCATCGGATCAGATACAGGGGATATCCCGTTAGAGGAGCACACGGAACAGCAGGGAATAGTTGTGCTGTCAATCGTTGTGATATTCCATAATTTGGGCTGCAACATGGGGCCCTGGAGTTTCCTGAGTCTGATTTTCGCTTACTTTGTCGTGGTGAACTGCTACACACTCAGATCTGCACAGCCAAACGAGGATTTCGTACAGCCTCATTATACCCACTATAAAGAACTAGAGGAACTCTTTAAAAATCTCGCTGAAACTTATCCAAACTTAGCTAGGGTGCATTCCGTGGGTAAGTCTGTAGAAGGTCGCGACCTGTTGGTCTTAGAGATCTCAGAAAATGTCAGAGAACGTGCCCTTGGTGAGCCCATGGTCAAGTATGTGGGCAATATGCATGGTGACGAAGCTGTTGGACGAGAGTTACTAGTCTATTTGTCACAGTATTTACTGAAAAATTATGGTACAGATCCAAGAGTTAGTGCACTGGTTAACAACACTGATATCTTTCTAATGCCTTCTATGAATCCTGATGGGTTTGAACATTCAAAGGTATGGATTTTTCATATTTGCAATACATATATGTGAACTTTTCTGTTCTCACTTCCATGTACTAATTTCAAACAACTGTTTTGTCGATGTACAAGTAGTTTTTATAATCTTGAATGAATCAGGAAATAGGATCCATTTTTATTTTCAATGAAAGAATACATTACTTATTGTATTTCTACTTGAGATTATTTATATATTATATGGAATCAATAAATGTAACAGCATCATATTTATTTTAATGAATCTTAATTTGCATCAGGGAGAACAATCCAATGTATATTCATTAGTTTGATGAATCTAGCTGTAATACCATGAAGTCACGATAATGTAGAAATAATTTTTAAAATCTAAAAACTTTGTGCAAATGTCTGCCACTCAAGTATGTATATCCGCCAATACTCTATCACAATTTTTATCAGTCTAACATGAGGTCCTATTACTTTATATGTGTGGCACATGAAACGAATCGAAAAATAAACTTCCAAATGCTTTTACGAGCAGTTTATTGCAAGAGAAGCATTGTATCCAATTTTCTTCAGGAGGGCATGTGCAATTCGAAGCAGGACTTTACTGGCCGTGAAAATGCAAATCATGTAGATCTGAATCGCGATTTTCCTGATCAATTCGACCAAAGGACAAATCATTTGCAACGAGGCGGCAGCATAATAGACGGCAGACAAAACGAGACAGTCGCAATGATGACCTGGATAGCTACTGAGCCATTTGTTCTCTCAGGAAACTTCCACGGTGGTGCCGTCGTTGCAAGCTATCCTTATGATTCAGGGTAATATTCTTATTTAAATAATTAACATTATAAACGTAAAGTATGAACGCTTTAAAGTCTAAGCTTTGTGTGGTCCATACAGAATTTCTCAGAATTGCTGTAGAGAAAGTAAATCACCTGATGATGAGTTGTTCAAACATCTTGCGCATACATATGCTGATAATCATCCAACGATGCGGCTAGGAAACGCTTGTCCACCAGAACATTTCCCTGGCGGCGTAACCAATGGTGCCTACTGGTACGTAAAGAACTTTTCTTTATCATAATTTGTTCAGGAGGTTGAGAAATTGCAGTGTAAGATGGAGTAACCATATGGGCATTCCTTTTACAGGTATGAAGTCACGGGAGGCATGCAGGACTTCAATTATGCTCGCTCTAACGCGTTTGAAATAACATTCGAGTTGAGCTGCTGTAAATATCCTTCAGCTTCCTCAATGCCAGAACAGTGGGAACTGAACAAGGAATCTCTCCTCAAATATATGGAGCAAGCACATATTGGAATCAAAGGTACATGTTTATAATCATAAATTCTATATAATTGATTCCCATGTACAGTTCGTTATATTACTTGCTGAATTTTTTAACAGGTAGAGTAACAGATGCGGAAGGTCAGCCGATCGAAGGTGCCAACATCGTAGTCGTTGGAATAAATCACAATATCTCTACAACAAATCGTGGTGAATATTGGCGCCTCTTACTACCAGGCATTTATTCTGTTTACGCTGCCGCCTGGGGGTGAGTCTTCATTTTGAACTTATATACTTACACTAACTGCGTTTCCACCGTACAGGGTTTAAACAGGGTGAACCAATTTCATTGGGCTATTCCATTTAATTCTTGCATGTGATTGGTTCACCCTATCTGAACTCTGCACGGCTGAAAACGTGGTCACTGAGGAGATATTGGTTAAGTAGGTAAAATTTCATAATAGATTGTAGACCTTTTCAGAGTCTCGTTAAGATTCCAGATCCTCTTATTTGCTCCCATGCTACTTAGATGTCACATGGAACCCCATAAGGTGACATACCTGACTCTGTAGCAATACTTCCCCAGTGTACTTGAAACATCTGTATCTAGTTAGACATATATGTCTATGTTTATAGATATACTGTCCTTTCAAGTAAAAATATCTTAGAGATTAAATGACCAAAATATTTCTTGCATTAGGAAAAATACAAATTCCAGTGATCTTCCTAGCACATTAAATATAGAATTAAATGAAAGAGTATATAGCCAGAAATAGAGTGTAGGTCTATGCGAAAATACTAAAAATAGCACAAAGACCCACGTAGTGTATTAATATATTGCAATATAGCCAGCAATACTTCTCTAATTTAGGTATCGCCCAAGCGGTCCGGTGCAAGTGACCGTTACGAAGGAGGATCAGCCAGTAATATTGAATTTTACATTGAAAAGCGAGCCCTTCAACGAACAAGGTAAACCTGACAGGGATTTTCTCCAAGTGATACCGTTTCTTACGCGTTTCTCTCCTCTTCGCAGAATGATCGCGACTCTGCGTAACCGAGAGAATTAGCAAAAAATGCCAAATTAAATCGAGGTCTTCGCGTCTTGCCATTCGTTTCTCCTTCGTTCGTTTTCGCATCTTCGACACGTTCGGGAGTTCGCGAAGTCATTATTATTATTATCATCATCATCATCATCTTCGCTCGGTTCTTTTACGCAACTTGATGAAGTTCGAACTTTTCTTTCCGTACGACAACGTTCGGCATCTGAATTTTGCGCAGAACGGAAGTGCACGCTACGCGCATTCCTTTAACCTCGACGATCTTGTTGAGGATTCGTTTGCATTTATTTGTATTATTTATTTCTGCTTCTTTTTTATTTTACAGCGCGCTTTCAGTAAAATCATGCTCGGATCTGCGTCTCCACGTTAACCATAACTAGTTACCACGCAAATTCATTTTATTATGACAACCCTTAAACACTTATGCGTTATGACTTCTTTTTTATTTTTATATTATGTTCCCTTTGGTCTCCTATTATGTATACATCAGGCGCATACGCCATAGACTGTTTTCGTTATCGAGCTTATAACGTGTACACAAGGTATGGAGAAATCGAGCGGGTATAAGGTTTTCTTTATTTTATATGATATTATGAAAAAGATCTTTCCTTACTTTTATACGTTTGCATTTCTTTCTGTTTGGTTTCCAGACACTGCATGACAAACATAAAAGACATATTCTAACTAGCGGCATATTGTAGAGCAGTAATAGGACCATATATAGCATTAAGTTGAATATGACAATGAACATATCTCTCTATAAGAATGTGCTGTACAATGCTATGGGATGTTAAACGTTCTAGGATCGATAGTGAATGTTATATTTTCTTTCCTCTTTCTTGTTTCCGTTTTGCTTTGTCAAAATGTCTCATTCCTTGCGGCTACGAGGCAGGGTCGATCTCTTCTTTATTATTGGGAGAGATATTTGAAGGAACTCGTTTGACCGAGCACAGAATAACATAAAATGAAAGAATCATGTCAAGGAGAGGTTTATTAGCTATAAACGTAAGAGTCTACCTTATTATACTTTTTCAACCAATATGTGTCATCTATCTAGAGATGCACTGATTTACGAGGCTATCCTATAATCTCAAGACTTCATATTTTAATGGGGGTTAAAGTACATTCTATTTTTTTTAGATGAACAAAAATTGCAAACTTATATTTTATTGGGAGAGTAGATGAGACGGATGAAGCCATAGAACAATTTGCTTTAGATAGGTAAGGATTTTTGTTCTCTCGCTGTTATAGTTCTATGTTTCGCTCAGTTAGTGCTAGAAAATTACAAATATCAATATCCAGAAAAATTATACGTTTCATTCAGAGGAAAGAGAAAATTTGTATAACGGATATCGTCAGTTACCATAAAACAATTTTTTATTTTATTAAAAAATCTCATCTTTTTTTTCTTTTTCCACTTTTCCGCAGACCGTTACTAGTGATACTTTAGACATGAATTGGGAGCGTTAAATTTTTGTCGACGACCGCGAATACACGGAAAATGGAAAATTCATTAGACTTTCTTTATGCTCTCCTTTGGTTTTGGAAATTTAACCGCGGTGCCAATAGAAAATCGTCATTCTCACGCGAATAACGGATTATAAAGAATGCATTGATTAGAAGTGAGTAATATCACAAATTGAACGTGTCAAAAACACCAAATAGTAGCGGCGGCAATACCTCTAAATTGTACCGCAGTATTATTCTACTAAAAATAATAAGATGAGAATACAAAGAAATATCTAGTGTCTAAATGTATAATAAAGGTTTGTCTGTATCTACTTGTATGATCTGTGGAATTAAAGAATATGTAATGTATAATGCAATGTCGCAAATAAAGTATTATATTTGCTGTGAAGTGTCGCATATAAATATTTAATTTTGAAGACACCAGCCTTATCCTTACATTGGCTCCTCTTGCAAGTAAAAAAGTTACGTAGAAAAGAACCGACCTGCCCATTTCTTACGTCTAGATTTTCATTTATTCTTTTTGATTTTCTCTATACCTTGTGTTCCGTGCATACGTTTGCTTTACTTATTATTAGAAATAATGATTACTCTCACGCAATCCTCTATTATCCTACAATAGATACCACGTGCATACAAAAACCTTCCTGAAAATGTGCCCTACACCATTTACTAAGCGTTAATTTCTTCATTTTTAATAAAGTTTTCCAATAAAGCTGATTTCAAAACTTTAGAATGGCTTAATGATCACAGCATCATTTATCTATAGCACGAAATGGTTCCGTTGATGTGGAGGAACTGGAAAGGCCTATCGACGAATATGGCTTTCTTCATCACACAGTGTTCGAGCATCATAATTACATATCCATGGAGAAATATCTGATGGACTTATCTAGTGTTTATCCAAACATCACTCGTCTGTATAGTATAGGACGTTCGGTGCAGGGTCGTGAACTTTACGTAATGGAGATAACGGATAAACCTGGGAAGCATGATAAGAGCAAGCCAGAAATGAAGTATGTAGCGAACATGCACGGAAACGAAGTAGTAGGAAGAGAAATGTTGCTGCTGCTGATGAAATATTTATGTGAAAACTACGGTACTGATGCAAGAGTCACCAAGATAGTAAATAGTATCAGAATACATTTGATGCCTAGTATGAATCCTGATGGATACGAAATATCCAAGGTTAGAGATGTGGATAACTTGAGGGGCAGAACCAATGCTAAAGAAGTTGATCTAAATAGAAATTTCCCTGACCAATATGATGATCCTATGGTAGGTTTTGTATATAAAGTATTTTGAAAAATATCTGAACATTTTGAAAAGTAAGGATACTTATTCCTGTACAGCTTAACAGAAAGCAGCAGCCAGAAACCAAAGCAGTGATGGATTGGATAGCATCAGAACCATTTGTCTTATCCGCAAACCTTCATGGTGGTGCCTTGGTGGCTAATTATCCTTATGACGATGGTCCTGATCAAGTCAGTAGTGTAGTCAATCTCACTCCTGACAATGACGTCTTTAGAATGCTAGCGTTAGTTTATTCGCAAGCACATCCAAGAATGCACTTGGGAGAACCATGTCCGCCATCTTCTGATATGAATGGAGCTACAGATCTACTTGAGGAACGATTTCCTGACGGGATAACTAATGGGGCTCAGTGGTATGCCGTTTCTGGTGGCATGCAAGATTACAATTACATGAATAGCAATGATTTTGAAATTACATTAGAGCTCAGCTGCACGAAATTTCCTCCTGCTGAGGAGCTTCCAAATTTCTGGATGCAGAACAGGGAACCACTGTTGGCTTTTATAGAAATGGTTAGTGGTTTTTAAATCCAGGTGCCTTTAGTCCTTCTTGTACTAGAGCTAATATATATTTTTTTTCTTCAGGCCCGTAAAGGTGTTCACGGTTTGGTAAGATCCTCCATCGGTGGAGCGATTTCCCATGCCAGAGTTCACGTCGAGGGGATCGCACATGACATCTTTGCAGCGGAAGATGGTGATTACTGGAGACTCCTTATTCCAGGAAGCTATAACATTACTGTCAGTGCTGTGGGATACGAGTCGTTGACGCAAAGCGTTACCGTACCTGAAGGACATGAATTGGGACAAGGAGAAGTAACTTTGGACTTCACTTTAATGAGAGATGATCCTCAGCATTGGTATGTTTTGAATTATTCATTGCTGAATGCATTATGAAATTTTAACATGAAGTCTGAAGAGAACGTTGAAAACTCGAAACTGGAATGATAAAGCTTAACTGTAATGTAAAAAATGCTTGCAATAAATCATCCCTTATGTTCATTCGTAGCGATCATTTCTTTGGTTTCATATGAAATTGTTGTACACATTCATTGAAACGTTAATACTGATAATTCTGTTTATAGGTCGTCGGCGTATGACTTTCGGCTAATGTCAAACTTACAGAAAGGTTACTTAAAGAATGCAGAATTAAGTGCGAGGCTTGGTCAGTTAGAAAATCGTCAATCGGATGTCGCGGAATTCAGGGCTGGCGATTCCTTGGTCAGCATGGCCATACATTCTCTTAAAGTAACCCACAATGTATGCGAATTGATCAACCATAAGTACTTGCTACTTTCTAAAAGGTTCCTACAAACTATACAATGTTTTTTAGATGGGAGCACCAGAGGAAAATAAATTCCGGATTGCCCTTATCGGTGGATTATTCGCATCGCAGCCAGCAGGACGTGAATTATTTTTACGTCTGGCTACACACATTTTAAAAGGAAATAAAATAGGCGATCCACCCATTCAAAGAATTTTGGATACTAGTGTGTTGCATTTCATTCCTGGAGTAGATCCAGGATTTGATAAAGTATCAGACTTTTGTAATCCTCTGGTGTCTGATGAGGTCGGCGCAAAAGTTTCGGAACATAGTCAAGAACTTGATGCGGTTACCAATGCTTTTAGAAAAATGTTACAAGCTGAAGATTACGATGCAATCGTTCTGGTATCTGGTGGAGCTAAAGATGTTAGTTACACGGACGACGAATTCAACGTTTACGGAACACTCGCCAAGAAGTATAAATCTCAAGTTCATTCAGAAGTGTGTCAACCTCAAAACAATGGTGCAGATCAGTTAAAGGATTATATTAACAAACAATATAACATTCCTGTGGTAAGTATTTTGGTGGAAATTTGTTAAATAACATAACTATGTGCTCTTGCTTTATGGAAATATTTATTTATAGATAAGTATATCTGCTTCCTGCTGTAAATATCCTTCGGCTGAATCTATTCCGATGCTCTGGAGAGAAAATTTGAAACCTCTAATGGATCTTCTTCAAGATCTTGCGACTGGTATCCGCGCAACCGTAACCGATAATCAAGGAACTCCGCTGAGACAGGCGATAGTAAAAATTGGAACTACGATTCATCATCTATCCAAAAATATGGCTTATTTCAAGATGACATTAATACCTGGCAATTATTCTTTGGTCGTATCCTGCAAGGGTTACACCACCAAATCGGTCATGATTCATGTAAACGATAAAGAAGTGACGGATATGAATATAAAACTTGACCAGTCCAAGGAAGTAGACATAGATTTTATTGAGGAAAATGAAAAAGAAAGTGACGAAATCAATCATATTTTGGACGATTTGAACGGAAGGTATCCACAAATTTCTAGACTGTATAAAATTGGTAAAACAAAAAATGGCAATGAAGTGATGGCACTAGAAATTGGCAAGCAAAATGATCAGTCAAAATTAACTGGGAGACCTTCGGTTATTTTCTCAGCCGGTGTATATCAAGGTGCTCCAGTGACGTCAGAAGTACTTTTAAATTTCGCTTCCTTCCTTTTATCTAATTATAAGACAAATCCGGAAGTAACCAAGTACGTGGACAAGTTCTTTATACACATGGCACCAGACTTGAATCCGGATATAACGAAGAGGCAAACGTGTTTGGGCACGATGGAGCAACCTTTGCAATTCCCAATTCGGAATGCATTAGATGACAATGCACAAATTATTGTTGATTGGTTCAAAGAAGTTAACGCTGTCCTCGGGGTGAACTTAAACACTGGTTCAAGGCATGTGGAAATACCGTATGGTGACAAGTATGGAAAGTCATATGAAAATATATACAATACCGATGATGAGAATGTTTTGCAACGCTTTGCTCTAACTTATTCAAAACACCATCCGTCCATGAGTGCTCAAAATTCCGTAACCTCAGAATGCGGAACGAAATTCACCATAGAAAATAGCGGAGTAACGCATGGTGGTGTGGCGCTCGGTAAAGAACGTAAGAATAGCTTAATCGACTACGTCTACCTAAACACAAGCACACTGATGCTGGATGTTTATGTATCTTGCTGTAACACTGATCATCCTCTGGATATTTGGATACAAAATAAGGAGAGTCTACTGGCGATCATTGGGGAAATTTCCAAGGGCGTTACTGGCTACGTTGTGAATGAAAACGATGAGCCTATTGGGAATGTTTTATTAACATACAATAAATCCGTCCACTATGTTAAAAATTATCAATCAGGAGCCTACTGGCTTTTGCTACCTTCGGGAACTCATACAATTACTGCCTCAGTACCTGGATATATGACAGAGACGAAATTGATAGCTATACCAGATGTCAAGACATTCACCAACTTAATGTTTAAACTACAGAGAAATGAAAACGTTCTGGGAATGCCAAGATTAGTTTTTGTAATAATAGCTGGTATACTTTGCCTGGGTATAGTCGTATCCGGAGTGTGTTGCTATGCAGGATGTCAATCAGCGCGAAATCGCGAGAAGAACAGCAAAAAGGGCTACGCTTTTAGTTTATTAAAAGATGGAAATACTTTTTTCGACGACGATGAAAAGGAGGTTGAGATATTCAAAAGACCCTTGAAAGGTAAGTGTCTACGCTATTTTGTACTCAAATCTCTGTACTATAAATGATTTTAATTCATAATAGAAAATCTGAAAGAAGCTGACGACCTGAAAATAAGAAGACCATATTTTGATGCTGACGAGGAATCGAGCTCTGGCGATGATGCTAGCGATCTTGAATTCATCAGACCTGAACTTGATTGGAGAGAAAAGCTGCAAACTGATTCGTAACGTTAGTCAACCATAAATACGATGTCCGTCCAAATGTTATAATTGGAATTCTACAACGGGGAATTTGAAAAATTCAGAGTTTAGTCTTACGTTTTACGTTCTACGTTCATTGTGAATGCGTTTCGGTCTAAATCTCTTAAATGCATCAACGGTCATATTAATGTAAACATTAATAATGATTTTCTATTAATGTTATATAATATTTATAGAATGTTTCTCGATCAAGTATATTCGAATATAATTTTACATATATGTTGGAATTTACTTGTTTATCGAGATATTACATATTTGTACGATCTAATTAAAAATATTCAGTGGCAGGTATATCCGGTTAGCAATATTACATAATCATATGATGAACATATCTACCGTTCGCTTTGGACGTACTTAGAATCATTGAATATCTCTTACGATGACCTTTACCGTATATTTTATAGATATTTTTGAACGGAACATATTTTTTATTTTTTCAAGTACCATCAAAAGTTCCTATACTATATTTGCAAGAAAGAATATAAGTTGGACAGATAAACATTTTTGTATGTAACGATATCATGTGAGTCATACGTATCTTTCTTAATGTGGGCGTTATTTTATTCTAAATTGTCTATAATCTCTTCCTGCATTTGATAAGCTTTATTGGCTCTTATTTTTTCTTATGTTTCGTATTTAATTGGTTTTGATAATCTTTACATTCGCTTATGTAACAATTTTTAACGTCACAGGAATGGCTATTCGTGTACTTAATTTTATTATTAATTATTCAGATGTAGCATATCCAATTTGTCGTTCCATTCCTTTGCATTGTGATAATATGTAACGATAAGGAAACGCATTCCTGCTCTCTTTTCTTGTGTCCTATTGAAAATTAAACATATCAGACGTTCCATTTCCAAGTGTATTCCATTCTTTCCACATTTTTAATCTTCATTACTTGAAGTAATTAAAAGGACGAAGAAAAAAGTCATCTGATTTTTATAAGGTACTTTTGCAGTAATGGATTACAAAGAGTATTGGTCACAATGTGAATTTAACTTTGAAAACAACCTATGAAGTTGTACTCCTATGACAAATTTCAGAATTGAAATATTTTTTTATAAATAAGATTTAAGATTGGTTTTAACAACGTTGCGAATACGTATTTATAGCGTAAAGAAGGTTTATAAAATTATATGTATAAAGCGTAAATACGCATGAAGAATACTATCTATTACTGTATTTTTGTTAATTGGGAAATGACTAAACACGCTGTACCTTGTATATGAGTTGACAGTTTCCATTGAAACTTTAGAGAGACTTTTATGTGCATATCATTCAATAAACATTCTATACCTGCATATGTCTATGATAAAATGATAGGCTCCTTGATTTCTTACATTGCTCTATTGATTCTCACAAAGTGTTTAAATAGCGTGAGTATGGATCTTGGTGAAATGTATAAACATTATAATAAATAAAGGAAAATAAAAGAAGGAACCATCGTCTTCCAAAACAATTCTTATTATTTTATTGTTAATCTTCATTCATAAATAAACATACAAAATATACATACAATATGAATATGTTCTTTGTTCTCTGTGATGATGAATTTTTTAATACGCATTTTTCACATTTTGTTTGGATGATGAATTGCACGCGTGTGTACGTGCATTTTTTGTCATTAAGTAAATTGTTGTGTATCATCAGCGCACCATATGTGTATTATTTTTAGGTTGAGGAATATTTTTAACAAGTTTTTTTATAAACACTCGTCCTTCAGAAAATTGGCCGTTACATAAAAATTATAAATACACGCTTGACACTGGCTAGGAACTGGAGTGTCCTAATTAAAGTCTTAATTCTAGGAAAGGTGTGAATATGAATTACGTTATATAAAAAGGGGAGACAAAAAAAAGGAGGGATTGTCTAAAAATAACAAAAAATGGACAGTGTAAACCGTTGTATATTATAATGTGAACTCGGTAAAGGCACTTTTTTGTCCTCTTTTTGTTCGTTCGATATCCGAAGGTCTACCATTCAATATTAAAAATTATTTGACAACATGATAAACCGCAGGTACACAGGAATCAAACTGATTTACATTTGTATTAAGATAAATGATCAAGTCAAATCTGTCACATTGAATGAGTAGACTTATCAAGAGATCTATAACAAATTTATTTGTGAAGAAGTGATTTGTTTAAGGTGGTTAGATCACTTAGACGCATTCCAAGATAAAGATCCAAATTTGACGTGGTCAGAAGGTAGTTTAATTTCGAGTTACGTAAAATTTGAATAAGATTTACCGTACGGTTCTTGAGATATTTAAAATCGAACAGTGTCCATTTTCAGTATATACATATACTGTATACGTAAATATGAACAACTTTAAAGTTCGATATTTTTATTTCCGTACGGTAAATTTTCATGATTTATGGCCTGAAACTTAAACTTTTCCTATATTATCAGTAATTAATTTTTAAACTTAAAATCTTGGAATTTTTTCACTAGCTGTTTAAACTATAAATCCCTATTACTATTATGATTATGATGGTCGAACCACCTTAAAATGTAATTCAGCTTCTAATCTAGCCCGGCGTTTTAATGTCACGTATTCTTATAAATTGCTTGGCTCGCCAGTTAGCCTCTTACGTAATTCACGGGTATCCCTATACAAGTCCAAATAAATTATATAAATAACATTTATAATCTTACTACGTGACACAAATGACATAAGGATATCGTTGAAACGATACAATGCATGATGCTCGAGGTGATGGATATATAATTAAAAAAAATAAATACGAGAAAAATAACTTGCTGTAAAGTCACATTGTCATCCGGCGCAGGTACAATTTACACTACTGCCTCCCGTTATTGACATTGAGGCGATTACGTAGCGCCCTTGAATGGCGTTGAACGTGGTGTGAATATTAGAAAGATATATTGTACTTTCGATGTAGGAAGTATACGACAGTTTCTTGCATGATACCACGTATTACAATAGTAAAATAACAAATTTTGATCCTTGTGCGTTTTAATCCCGAGCCACCATTTTGCTCGGTTGTGCGTTTGCTTCTTTCGGCACGCACAATCATTATGTATTTTACATAATTACAGTAATACCCCGCTTTATGCGACCCCGATTTACGCGGATACGTTATAACGTGAATTTCTTTTCTAAACAACGCCAGCCGATTATTTAATTGTCCGTTGATCTGGTTTTATTACTTAATAAAGAAATAACTATACGACATTACTTTCATTCATGTTTTCATAGAAAGTTTCAACCCCCTTTTTTACCTCATACGCGATTTTCATATAACGCGAATTTAGTAGGAACGCATCTGTCGCATAAAGCGGGGTATTACTGTACTTGTATCGACTTGCGATCAAGTCGACTTTATACTCATCTCTTTTGAGTTAACGTGATGCTTGTAACGTAACGTGAGGTGCAACGAAACCTCGTGGACGATTCCAAGGAGTCTGACGTATCCTCGAGAAAACATAACGGATAAAAGATTTTAAAATATGAGCATGTACTCGTTTTACATTGCTGGAGGGAAGTAAGAGGTGTACAGGATGTTCCAAAGGATAGCGGCAGCCATGAGTCCTGTATATGTGAATACACTAGCCCACCATACCACTTTCTCCCACGTATTCACTTCGAGGTTGCGCAGGACATTTATACCTACTAAAAGGCCGGCTATAGCGCCAGCTAAATGTGCTACGTAACCGATTTGATCCTTAGTGTCCAGGACGTAGCGATTGTAGACAGCTTGGCCAACATCAACGCTGGTGATAACCACGAATACGAGAAGTTGAACAACGGCAAATTCCATTTGACGCCAATTCATTATAATCGTTGCTACATGAGCTGTGATTAACGCATATACTCCTCCTGATGCACCAGCAAGGAACACTCCAGGATCTGACACAGAAGTCCCCAAAGAACCGGCCACGACGCCGGCAAGATATATCGTCAAAACACGCCACCATCTGTGTACCATCTCCAGCGGGATTCCCAACATGATTTGTACCAGAAGATTAACTACCAGATGAAAGACTCTGTGCATAAATGTTTCAATACTCGTTAATCCGGTTGCTCTTACAAGGTTGCTAGTTAAATCTTAGTGTATGACTAGAGAATAAGATGATCGATCATATTTAAGATGCGTGTTGATCTAATCTAGTGTTATCCTGAAAATATTTGATTGATTATGCCTAAGTGATAGCTTACTGTATGATTTTTTTAAAGCTTTGCTGGCCATCGTTTTTGCACGTGCGCGAATATTTTGTAATAAACATATATGGACATATATTGAGCTTACCCGACGTGCACGAACATGTAAGTGATGTACCTCCACGCTTGATAACGCTTGTAAGGATTATAGATGAAGAGTATAGCTGCCGGGCCTTCTACGGAGAGTGCTTTGTGAGCAATCGCATCATATAGGAATAGAGTGATTTCTATAATGGAGATGATTATCATAGCAATTGCTGGAGGACTGCAGCTGTATTCCTCTTCATAGAGACCATCCGGAGAATCACTGGAGTAACGAGCTGTTTGCGTGGTTCCGGATATTGTGGGACGTTGCGGTACCATTGAGTGCACGTAACGCTGGACGAAGTGTCCAAAGACACCTTGCATGTCTTTTCTGTGTATCTAAAATTTCAATTAGATTTGTAGATTTTGTCATATGTAGTCGTGTAGTTAGCATAGTTATAAAATTGGAGAGAAAAGTATAATACCCCATTCCTAGTGGTAAAATCAGTGCTAAAAAAGGGATTGTCTGAAACATGCAGTGCATGTAATTCATATTGTTAATAGCCCCCAAATCAAAAATATTGTACCATATCACGATCATTTGCGAAGATACGCGAAAATTGAACATTGAATTTAGGCCAGATTGTCAATTCTTCCAATAGTTATTTTTACCCATGTATTTATGTTTCAGGCAACTACATTTGTTTTAGTGGCATTTATGCCTCAGTCTAGCCAGTAGATATTTCTTTTTCTAAAAGAAGTGTTAAATGGGCTAGGGACCGCAGAGAGTCATCTTGAATTTCAAGCCAGAAAAATTGTAAATAGCATGGGTGTGATGTTTTTTCTTTAAGTATAGTTGACAACATATTCTATGAGACTAACAATTGCTATGACATTAGTTTCATAATTATTAATTCAAAACTAAAGACAAAATGCAATGAATAAATGCTGATGTTTGACCTGGTGTGTGAAAATCTCATAACGATATTCAATATAGTTATTCAAAGTCTCCAGTACACTTAAGAAAATATTTGTAAGTATATGCCAGGGCATAGTAGAAAAATAAACACACCATAGCT
The DNA here is from genome assembly GCA_030142225.1 of Pachycephus smyrnensis. NCBI lineage: Eukaryota > Metazoa > Arthropoda > Insecta > Hymenoptera > Cephidae > Pachycephus > Pachycephus smyrnensis. The sequence goes on along the minus strand of JARQST010000399.1, from coordinate 3,394,670 downwards.
ATGAATTCAGGATAATCCAAATATCCTGAATCGTCTAGGTCAGCTTTGTGCATTATCATCCGGACTACACGTGTTGGTATGTCATTAGTATATGCTGTTCCACGTATCATGGCTTTTAATTCTTGATATGTGATCTTTCCATCACCATCCAGATCATACTTTTCAAATATGGCTTTCCAGTGCTGCAATTAATGTAAAAATCATATATCTGACAAATTATATATTGTTATATTACAAAATGTAATGGTAGTACTCATTTGTTAATTACTTACAGCATCATTATATTGTAGAGGTATTGTAACCCCAGATTCACCTTCTTGCCCACTAGCCATCCTTATTAATTTAAAACTCCTGCAATAGGCAATCATAAATTACAAAAGTAAGAAATCACTATACAAACCAAGCAAAATGAGTAAAACTGCTACAATACAGAATTTTATTGACATTCAGAAATTTTAATGGCCTCTGTTGCTATGTGCATAGTTTTCTGGAATTTCTAGACATAAGCAACAGGTGAGTATAAACTAAATTGTAGTATAATCTTGATTCAGGTCAATACTCTAGTTTAGTGAATCAATAAATGAGATGTAATTGGAATTAATATTTTGACACTGTAAATATGTCAGATTCAGGATATAATTACAATTACTCAAAGATTTGGAAGAAGTAAAACCAATCTGCTGGTATGGTTGAAGTACACTGAGGAGATATTTTTAATCCTGACTGTTTTTTAATACAGCCTTATCTCTCTGAGATAATTACAGCTATCTAATAAGACTGTCAAAAAAGTTGATATTACTAACGTTACACGAAATCGAGAATGATTCACTAAGCGTGTGAAAGGTGCGGTTTTACCGTTATCACAAGCTTGTACATGCAAGTACAATAAGAAACGTTAAAGGTATTTCAAGTGTATTCCCCGGAACTCAGGTTATGGCCAATCCGCGAGATCCTTTACCTCGCATCAAACTTAACGCCAGCCAATTCTTGGATCAGTTCTGATCAGTTCTCAGAACCTTGAGTCATTATACCAATCCAGAAGGAATTAAATTATATTTTGTCCTTGTCAGCCTTCTGTGCAACATGTAACACGTTTCTACGAGACAAACGTCATGCAACTACCTTCTTTCTCTTTAAGAGCACTTGGGGCTGGTACTTTTCAAGCGTCCTGAGATATGACATTTGATGCCTAGAGTAGAGTCGTTTGGGACAAAGAGAGTTGGGGAATTGTAGAGGAAGAAAGAGTGAGCAAGAGAGCAATAGAAGGTGAGGTCTAAAAAGTGAACAAAAAAGAAAGAGGATAGATCCGGGTACATGGAAAACCCAAACGTTCTGGAATTTTTTTTACTTGCCTTGATCCTTCCCACCTTTCGTAATGATCTCAATGATCGTGAAGGATCTGAGAATAAATCTTATATTGATATTTATAGGAGCGCTATAGATCACCGACAGTCCCTTGCATAGGGATCAGCTGGTGACTATGATGACTTTAGCCATGCGTTGCCTGGCAACGTACTACCGTGTTGGTAAACAAAGTGGATGTAAGGATTTATGCCGGTTGTACTGTACATACATGATACATGATAGGATATTTAAAAAATGCTGAAAAAACTACGAGGGAAAACGAAAATAGCAGGAAGTTATCGGGTCGTTCAGCCCATAGAGAATTTCAGGATAAGGTGGGTTCATTGTTTATTTTAGTAACGTATCTTGGTGGCCGGCTAACTGGAAAATTATGGAAAGCACAGCAGCCTTTTCTGACGCGTCGTTTGTTTATCTCCCGGTTTACGCATGTACACTGAGGCTATCGACAAGGTTTCTTCTGAAAAACAGTTGGTGGAGTTACAGTGTGGCTAGTAAGATCACAGAGCAGCAACCAAAGATTGAATACCTGGTGGGTGTGACAGTCAGTGATCTTTACAGTAAAACGGGACTGCTACTGTTTATTCGTATTTAATTCAGATAGCTGGCCATCTGGTCACTGCAAGCTTTTCCTGATCATTCTAATGTTCCTTTGGTCTCGTTTATTCAACCATCTATTTATTGATCTAGGGTCAAGATCGTCCAGCAGAGATCGACCCTCGCCGAATTGTTTGAAAACGAAAATGAGACCAGAGATTCAAATTTTCTTGAAGATGAGGAACATCTTTTTGCTTGGCAGGAGAAAGTATTTGCTCCTTTCGAAGCAAGCTTCTACAGAGAAGAGAAGAATTGTGTGACCGAACAGCAGAAGCAGTATCATCGAAGAGTCCTTGAGGAAAATATAGAAGGATCACGTCTGTTCTCTTACACACAACAGGACTCCTACTATCCTGATGATGCTCTACTCACTACGGATTATAGATCTACTCTGTCTCTAAGAAATCCATCTGCCTTGCCTATGTTGAGAAATCGCAAACCTTTTACAGAAAGATACAATAAGAAAGTATTGGATGATAAACCATCTGATACAAGAATTCGCTCCAATCATTATCTTTATCAAGAACGAGAGGTCATGTATATTATGGTTGACTTAACGCCTAAGGATGAAGTTTCCACTGACATCGCCCACTCACAGACATTATTATGCACTATCACTTACGATAAAATGCATAAGATCCTAACGGTGAATCCTGACTTCTCTAATGAGCAACATTACATCGTAGAAGGAATTGGAATGAGCTATGATTACTGGATTGAACATGCATCCGAGAAACCGGATGCCGAGGCATTGCAGCGAGAAAAGGATATCGCAAGACACGTAGGTATTAATTTGCATAAACTTACAGTAATTATAATCAACACAAATGACTTACCCAACATATGAGATTTCCGAGATTTGGCGCATCATCTTATGAGGATAAAAGTTCATTTTACTTATGTCTCTTTTTTTCTTAACAGCGCACAATTAACTTTTATTAATTACACTGATATGTACTTTAAATCACATAATCACACATTTTAGATATTCACAATCTAAAACAATACTCTGTACCATGCAATACTTCTCATAGTACCAAGTAGAAATGAAATACCTAAGGATATTTCTCTCTGATTTTATCAGAGAGTTTTTAATTAATGACTCGATTTTTATTGCACGATTCACAGCGAACTGCGCTGACTAATAATGAAAGGAATGTCAAAATATTATTAATCAATTTATTATCCGCGCGTTATACAGGAAAGTGTATACGCGCGCCGGATATTATCAAGCAAAGCGATCTTAACCAGTTCGCTGTCGGCGAACAACTGAATTGTATGCTTCCCTGAATGTCAGTTTAAAACATGCTCACCAATACCAGGATTGTATGCTTATGCTATCAAAACACATGTGCGCGTTTATTACAGTAGGGGTAACACGTACACAGCACTAGGGTACTTTCACAATTATACAATCGCAATAAGCGTGCACTAACACCGCAACATAACATAACACGAGTTAGCCTTGTAAATTGAATACCGTTCCGTCTTTTTATTTCCTTGTATTTTAACTTGAACAATTTTACTGAGACGGTTTTCGTACGTTCGTTTCATTTAAGTCCTCACTTGCCCACATTACATTATTCAGACAATTATTCCAACATTGCGACAATTCCTCATGATTCATCGTTCTATATAACGTGGTGTCACGTTTCCTCTGAAATTCATCCTACGTTCCTCATTAATAATACTTAACTGTTTAATTTGCTCTGCACTATCTGTATTCCATCAATCAATCACACCCACTTTTAACGAGGTGCGCTCAATAAGAAAGAGAAAAAAAGAGACATTCGTTCCTATAATCATCTGCGACAAGCTTAACGTCGCGAGAAACGCGTTTGCGGTTCCGCTTGCTTACTTGCAATTTTAATAAATGCTTGCAGAGAAAGTCTGTCACTCCGACTGTCTCCGTTACTAGCGGGAGATACCCGTTCATGCTATTGGGAATATATAAAATCGATTTATTTGATCCGGGAGAGAGAAATGAAAAAGTACTTCACTACGCATCTTACAATGCGAAATCAAGCAGTGAAATCTTTTTAAACTTTTTCCCTCTCTTACAATAGGAATTGCAAGAGAGACAGATCTATAAGGAGGCCGAGATCTTTCAGGAGTTTGAATTACCACCAGGAAATGTTTTACGTGTCTTCTTGAATTTGGATATCATCTCAGCGCATAATTTTCCATATGATGCCTTGTTTATCACGTACGTCGTCGAGTTGCCAACATTTTGGAGCACGAATCGACACGAAACATTATCCGGCAGAACACAGCGCTCTCGGATGAGAGAAAAAACGGCGAATTTTGGTTACGTCGCTGAGATTCTTTTGGACTTGGATCTCAACTGTTTGAATGATGAGAACGTGTTACCGTCTTGGCCGACTATACTTCTGTCCGTGGGCTCACTTGATAGTTGGACTAGGTAATTGGCTTTGGTCCAAATGGACTGTCATAAATTTTTCATTGTACCTTTTCTTATAATCTTTTTTTTTCGTTTCCGTTAACACGAAAATCTTTTCTTTTATTGCTTCTCGCTAGCCAGAATTATTAGGACTTCTGTAAAAACATTGTTTTACGTCTTGAAAATCTTTGTGCGTCAACAGGAAAACCATACGACTTGCATGATTCCCGGTCAAAAGTTCCAATGACTAGAGAATACTTAGTATTGGTGTAATCATTAGTTATGTAAAGTGCTTTTGTCATTGACAACTGCTTGTCAGTGATGCAATATAAATAATTTAACGACTTGCCTATCATATCTTTAATGTTATCCCGTTTATGATACGTTATAAGAGAAACAGAATACTGGGTGCCTTTGTTATCAGGATTTTCCAAGTCTTAATAAAAAATGTTCCATACTTTTTAGGCTTGATAATTAATATATTTTTATGCAGCCGTATGGTTCTTCGTTCAAAAGAGCAGGAGGTCTTATGTTTCTCTACCATTATAGAATATCTTTAGGAATTAACGATATTGCATTAGATATGCCCTAAGCCTAATGCTATAAAACTGAGATAAATTACAACTTAGTAAGATTAATATTATGAGTAATGATAATAGGTAATGTTACGTAATGAAAAAGTACACGTAGACAACAATCGACTGATACGTTCGACTCTATATAGAAAATGTGTATAAAGTTACATGCTATTCCTAGTAAGAATAGATCAATTATCACGTATCTATAATTCGATCCTAAATATGGGAATAATTAGAGGAAGAAACTAGTACATAGCGACTTTTTATTATCAGCTTATCTTCTTCAGAGGTATGAGCACTTAACAGTAAATGGAATCAGTCCTATAACATTGTTCGAGTTAATGATAAAAAATGACTCCACGCTCCGTCACACGATATTTGGTTTTTCTTATCATATGATTAACGGCACTTGAATTTCTTAAAAAAAAAATGACTACGTCTCAGGATTAGAAAAAAGAATGAATTAAAGTCTTAACGTATTTTTAATATTTTTTAGGTATCGTATAGAAGGCTACGCATCGTTTTCTCTACCACCATCTCCAGGAACTCATACAATTACCCTGGAGACCTGGAGACCCGTAGCAGGCCTGGTGAATTCTCTGCGACGTTTCTTCACCGGTGGTACCTACGAACTCGAAGATATGAGTTACTGCGGCATCCCATCTCGACATGACAAAACAAAATTAGAGAAATCCGACCTGTCTGTAGTACCTGGCGGCTCCGTAAAGCTGAGGATGAACATAGTTCATCAAAGCAGGTCGTTCACCAGGGAACGTGGCTTCCGAAGAGACACCTTCGAAAGATTGAGCGCAGGAACTCTCATGAGTAGCGTGAACAATGTTTTGGAGCAATTCAAAGCAGCCAGAGAACGTATGATAAGAGCACGTGGTATATTCACGTAGAGCGATAGTTGACAGGATACGAGGAAGCGTTTCCGTCTAGTTTAAATCGTATCTTTAAATTTTAAAACAGAAAACGAAATTATGAAGGAAAACTTTTCTATGTGAACCATAGAGATCCTGTCATAACGGAGGTGATTTTTATTTCAACAAAAATAACAATTTACATTGAATTGTTTGATAATAATATTATCGTGTATGCTACACCGGTAATTTACTGTAGGCGTGGTATGCGCTCGCTCGCTATTAATTGTTATTAATTTTCTTTTAATTAATTAATAATAGTGTTCGTGGAATAGTACCGTATCGCATTTGATCGATTTACCTTTCTTTGTTATAGATATATATATATACGTATACATATTTATATATACATACACATATATAGCTATATATATATACCGGCTTCATTGCGTCGCTATCGACTGATCGCGTTTATCATACACAATGTTTCAGGAGAGAGGATGAGTACCTCGGCTTTCAGTATCCATTTTATACAGCCTTTATCTTATTCGTCGTTATATTCATTCGTCCATCGCTTCTTTTACTATAATTTTTTGTTCTTTAAGAGGACTTTCAATACGTCGCTCTATGCGGTTTCTTTTTCCTTTTCTCGTTTCTTCATTAGAACTCGAATAGGTACACACGTGTTACAGTAGATTATTTAATTATTTACTCACTAGGTTCATCCAGATTAGTAGCATCGCTGACAGCAATAAAGTTTGACCATTCCCTTCTCTAATATTTCTTTTTTCATTTCACGCATATGACGTCAAGAAATAGTATGATTCCTTTTTAATTATTCTTCATGCATTAAGCATCTGCGTTAACAGGTTGCAGCGGAGATCCGGTTATATTGGGTTGGCAACTAAATGATTGCGGATTTTTTCAATATTACCTACTGAGAAAATCTGCAGTCATTTAGTTGCCAACCCAATAGTTTTAAACTGCTATAACTTCTGTTTGTATTCATTTTTAAAAATTTATTATATACTCACACCGCTCTTTTTTTGGAAGCATTGACGGCTCTCTTTAAGTTTCTCTCTCTCTCTCTCTCTCTCTCTCTCTCTCTCGCATTCGCAGTATATTAAAATCTCAATTCGTGGAGTATATTAGACTCGATTGGCAGCCACATTCCCTATATACATATCTATCTACTTTTCGCTTTTATTATCGTTCACTTTCTTTTTATCGTTCTATCACTTGTTCTTCTTGTTTTCTTTAACTCTTCCCACGTGAAAAAGAAGAGCCTCTCTTTCTCTCTCTCTCTGTCTTGACTTGCGAAGGGACGGAAGAATTTTTTGCTCTCCTTGCGCTATCAAACCGCGACGTAGAGCAACGTTTTCCAGGAACATACATCCTGAATTCCTCGTGCCGCATTTCTCTGCTCTCTGAATTTTGAATGCGAGACCGTGGCAAATATTTGGAAGGAACCTTCGTCCAATAAAGTTTTTGCGCTTGGTTAACTTTCTTTTATTTATTTTCTTTATTCAATGAAAAATTTGACGCAGCTTCTTCCGAATACTTCGTAGTGCAAATCTACGCGAGGTTCCCATAACGATATATAATAAACGTAATGGGAATGAAACGAACGAGTAGGTGATAGTCTGAAAGAATTGTGTATCTTGTAACGGCAGAATAATTCAGGAAGGAGCATATTTAAGATACCCTCATAGAATTATAATACAATTGCGTGACGTCTATAAAATCCTTATGAACATTTCGTTCACGTTAGTTGAGTCCTGTAGAAGTGCCTCGATGTATAAATGTATATGTATAATAAAGAGACAAGAGATAAGGTACCAAAAAAAATTGCCCCTACGGCAATAATAAATGCAGGAGACTCTGGGCGTGATAACCAATTTAAAAAAATCGCTAATAAATTGATTTTTAAAAATATATATGTCTATACATCTATCCGATAAGGATCATATTGTTATAGGAAGCTATCAATTAAACTGTCTATATCTCAAGATACTGTATTATAAATAAGATAAAAGAAAACAGATGAACGAACGGACGAACAAGATGCAAGCATTGATGAAGGGCAAACAAAACAATACTTTCTATATCAAAATAAATAAAAATATTCCGTTGAATATAAAACGCACTGTAGCAGTCTCTCACGGTTTATCTTCTTCGTAAGCGATCGCGTAGACAATACTCAAATTTGAAAATATTTTTCATTCTAGCTTCCATTAATTCTGTGTTTTTTTCCTTTCTTCGCTTCTCCTTCTCTCAAAAGCTAACGCTCACAAGTCGGAGTCGCAGTCCACAAGTTGAAAGCGCGTTGCATACAAATATTAAATTAGGCTGTATAAAAAAGTCAGTTTTTTCTTTTTTCTTCTATATTCTTCATCTTCACCTTCTTCTCGTGTACGAGAGTATATAAGTAGTATGTAACGTTGGGAGATTGCAAGGAAATTAGGTATTGGAGTATGCATGTTATTGTACGTGTCCTATGTATTTTTCTTTTCTCTTTTTATGTCCGTATAATTCGTGTAATTCTCATTGTCCTCAAATTCTAAACACTCTATCACTTTTTCGTGTATCGTTAAATTAAACAAAGTCCACATCCAACAGTTGTTTATCGTATTGATTTTCGAATCGGGTTCCTTGTATATATGTGTGTATATAGATACTTATACACACATATATACATAACTTTTGTTTCATTTAATCGGCTGTTTATTTATAAGAGAACGTAGTCTTGGGAGAAGTTCCCTAGTCAGTTCGTGATTTCCTAATATCTAGACGCTACCTATCGTACTTTTATTCTATATGATCTATGATGCACTTATTCTCGTACAATAAACTAGTGATCCTACAATTAACTTGCTCATACTTAAAAGATAGTATTATGTACTATTTACAGCGCTTAGACTTACATATTATTTTCCTTGTTTAAACCACCTTATCAAGAAAAAAAAATGAAAAAGAAAATGTATATATATATATGTAAATATATATATATATGTATGTATATGTATCTATAGAGAACAAGGACAGAACAGAAAGGATGACGCTGAACGAGCTCGTCGTAAGGACAATATTGTCCTAGTGACTCGTATGTTTTCTTTTTCTTTCTACTCTTTCTTTGCCTTTTGTGTATATGCATATGTATTGTATTGACGCGCGTTGTATGTACGTGTAATCGCATATAATAAGTATATATACACCATATATTTAAACGATGCATCACGTCGCGATCGACCACAGTCGTACATTTATTTATCTTTCTTCTTTTTTCTTCTTCCTTCAACAGTACAGAATACTCCCACTTCGTCGTGTCATTCTCTCATTCTCGTCATAGTAATTGTTTCTTCTTCTTCTCTCCCCCAACCCACTCGCGCTACGTACTACTATATCCCCGCACTGGTATTATTACAATTAAACGAATTTTAATCCCAGACGCCTTTCACGGACTCATTCTCGAAATAAAAACATGCACACATTTTAACACCGTTATTTATCGTTTAACGATTATCATTAATCACTATTTACAAAAGGAAAGCGTCTGTGTCTCTCGGTCGTTTTATACTTCTTTTTCCACTTTAGGGATTCGTCGCATTTACTAATTCTTATTACTTTAGAGGGAAACGCATCATGGGATTCATCGACGGAATTTCATAAGGACTCTCTATAGATAGTGACAACTAATCGTGACACTGCATTTGGTTAAAATTATTTAATTACGCGTCGCATCTTCAGAGTGAAATAAAGTAATCTGTCACTTGGAATTCGTTGTACTGTGAGGAGAGGTGACCCTCCTCGCTGGTCTTAGCATGCAAATTAAAACCATGAAATTTGTTAACTGAAGGGTCAGTGGACCGTGGGGAGTGAGAAGAAACTTTTAATTCCACATTTGCCGCGACAATGATAAAATCATTCGATTAAAAAAGAAAAAAAATTGGATGTTGTGATTTGATGGATGAAACGAATTTTTCATTTTATAAAATAAGACAACAATAATGGTAGGAAGGTAACAAAATAAGAATATCGGTAAGAATATCGACGTGTAAAATAGAAAAAAAAGTGATGTCCTTAAAACCAAAAAGTATCGGCAGTGCAAGAGACGTCCTGTATAAAATTGCATCGATTCCCAGTAAAAGACACCACCCAGGGCATGGTATAACCGCGCATCGAAATTTTCTAGATTTTTCCAAAGGAAAAAATGTCTAACGATAAGGTTTTAATATTTCAAGAATCCTTTCGGTGAGTCCATTCGATCAGTCCTCATCCGAAAGTGGCTCGTACTGAGCAGATAAAAGCGGTGCGGGTTCTGCCTGGGATTGTTCGGCTTTTGTTACGGATGCGGAAGCGGAAGTTGGAGGTGGTGGCGCTGGTGGCGGTCCAGTGTGTACACCCAGGGCGCTAAACGGATAGAAAGTGGTAGGCGCAGGTGCTGGTGGTTGTTGAGGCTGATTAGGCGACTCATCGATAACCACTTCACCAGCGGATGGACTGTCTACGCCTGTGCCGGATTTATCATCCTTCTCACCGGAGCTATTTCCGCCATTTCTATCGCCTGGCGTACCGGCCTTGTCATCCTCGGATGTTCTCATGACCTCGACGATTTTATTCTTTACATAATCCAGGGGCGAGAGGTGTGGCTTATTAGTTGGGGTACCGGAAGTCGTAGTGGCAGTGCTTGTTTCGTAGAACCGTCTTGCGTAGTGATTTGTTGTGGCTTCCGGTGGCGATACTGGCTCTACGGAATGGAACTGTTGCTTCGCCACCGAAGGTGCTTGCTGCTGTTGTTGTTGCTGTTGTTGTTGCTGCTGTTGAGCAACGCGAATTATCTGTCGCTCGTCACCTGACTTTACGGAATCGGGTTCGGCTACTTTTCGTCTCTTCCACTGGTCCTCGTGGTATCTAGGAATTGAAAGTGATAGCAACATTTAATAGCAGTTTTTGAATTTTTTACGAATATAGGATAAATAAGAAATTGTAATGTTTGTACAAACATATTCAATTAGATTTTATCGTATCAACTTACCCTTGGTATGCTCTATAAGAACCGTGTGGAGATCCGTAATCCTTGGTTACTATATGATCCACGTGTTCTCCGAGGGTAATAGTTTTGCTTGCACTGCCACTTCCGCTACCAGGACCGGAACCACTGTTTCCGCTTCCACCATCACCAGCAGGACTATGTGCAGCACCATTTGACTCTGCTGGGCTTTCCCGATGAAATCCCTATGAAAGAATATTCATATTACTAGACCTGCGTTAAAAATAAAATGAGTCATAACCTTCTTAATATGAAACTGGCGTTCAATAATAAACGTACCTGAAAGAGTCTATCACCAGGTCTAGTGGGTTGACTATTAGAAGCAGGACTTCCGCCAGTATTTTCAACGCTCTGATTTATTTGATGGGTGATAATGGCATCGATTAGACTGGCAGCTGTTAAGGTAGACGAGGATTCGTTTTGCTGCTGATTAGGTGCAGACTGGCCCTGCCTTGAGGCGGATTGCTGCTGTTGCTGCTGCTGCTGTTGTTGCTGTTGCTGTTGCTGCTGCTGTTGCTGTTGTATCCTGGAAGACGGAGGAAAACCACTGCCAAGCATCCGAGAAGATTCACGATCAAGTTGTTGCTGTTGCTGATCGCGATAAATCTGAGCTATATGCCGCCTCTCTATCTCGATGCGTTGTTGTTGCTGGATGTGCTGTATTTGTTGCATTTGTTGTTGTTGCAAGTGAGCCAAGTCTCTTTCTCTCTGTTGCTGCACTGCCATTCGATGTTCAGCGTGATGTTGCTGTATCTCCTTCTCACGCTGGTGCTGCACCGACAGCCTATGTTCCTGCTGTTGTTGTTGAATCTCTTTCTCTCGCTGCTGTACTGCCAGCCGATGTTCCTGGTGTTCTTTTTCGCGCTGTGCAGCGGCCAATTGTTGTTGAATTTCCTTCTCCCGTTGCTGATGCACCGCCATTCTGTGATCCGTGTGTTGAATCTCTTTCTCGCGTTGCTGCACCGATAGCCTGTGCTCCGCATGTTGCATTTCTTTTTCTCTCTGTTGCGCTAAACGATGTTCCTGTTGCTGAACAGCTAGCCGATGCTCCAAATGTTGTATTTCCTTCTCGCGCTGTAATCTGTGCTCTTCTTTTTCACGTAGATGAGCAAGATCTCTCTCTCGTTCCCGTTCTCGCTCACGATCTCGATGCTGCTGATGAACGACGGCCATTCGATGTTCGGCTTGTTGCTGCATAGCCAGACGATGTTCCTGAAGCCTAATTTCCTGCTCGCGGAAAGCTCTGTTGTTGTCTACATATCGATCCGCGAGTAGACGATCTGCCATCGTCTTGCCTAAGCCTTCGTGACCACTGCTTCCCGACGGTGGGTGACCATGTGGATGCGGTACGGGCAAACTAGGCTGCTGAACTGCCACATCGACTAGGCTAGAAAAAGCTTCTAACCCTGGAGGTGGAGGATAATGCATCTGCTTCTGAGGATTGTGCCTCTGAATAACACCCTGTCTGGGTTGCGTATGAGACTGTGGTGGAGGTGTACTCGCATAATAAAGCGTGGGTTGAGGTTCATTCTTTGCCGCAGATTCAGCAGGTGGTGGATTTCGACTTCGATGCTGCATCTGTTGACTCGTTATGTAATCGTTCATGATAATCTGTCTCGATGACAGCTGCTGTTCCATCGTGTAGCTCGGCGGCGGGCGAGTTGGATAGGAATTGTATTGGTTACCGTGGGTAACTACTACGCCCTGATTCTGAGGCTGGCCAGAAACATTCCCTGCATTAGCTGGCGAATGCCTGATGGATCGATGATAGTCATAGATTGGTGCTCTCTTATCCACTGCAAATGGATGCACTGGTGTTCCTTGAGTGATGGAGCCAGTTTCCTTTGGACCCTGACTGCTACCGGTACTCCCTGCACCACCAGTACTTCCTGGAGGAGTCATTTGCCTGAGAAGACCTTCGTAACGGGCACCAGATACTGGAGTGCCGTGAGTGATTGATCCACCCTTGTGACCGGAACTAATTCCACTCAACTTTGGAGACAACTTCGGATGAGGGGGCTGTACTGTTACTTTGTTCATCTTCGGTGTCAATGGAGCTTGAGGTCTTGGTGATGATGCGTAAACCAAAGGACTCTTCGCACCACGGCCTTGTTCCGGATGGGAATGGTGATAAACGGTATGATAAGACGTGCATGCTGCTCCTTGGGGTGGTTCCGTGCGGTATATGGTGACGGGTGGTGGTTTGTGCGGTGGTTGTAGCGAGTGATTATACTCCTGTTGTCTGGGCTTCTTTATACTCAGATCCAAAGTACCCTCCGTTTCTCTGAGAGCCTGTTGAACTTGGACTACCACCAAGCCTTCCTTGGGAAGGAGATCCGAGGTTTGAGATTGATTACTTGGCGCTGGAGGTGGACAAGGTGTTATGGTAGCTTGCATTTGACCTGTTTCAAATAAATAATCATACTATTTCATAGTATTTTTTCTAGAACTCCAACGAGAGTTCATACTTACCTATTTGCTGAGGACTGGGCGTGGAATGATGACCATGATGAGGTCCGGAAACGACGGAAAGCGTCGCAAGATTAGAGTCCCTATTGGACATGGCAGTAGGGATATTCGCAGCTGGTTTGTACTCCCGCACAAAGGTAATATCGTTGCGATGATCCGTCTTGAGGATGCTCGATATCGTAGGAGTTCCGGAACTCGCAGGAATGGATGAACCACCACTTCCGGCAGGACTATTAGGATTCCGTTTAAGCTGCATCTCTATAACACCTAGCATGAGATCCTTGACAGTGAGTGGGTTAGCACTGCTGGTCGTCGAAGGTGGCGAGTGTATGATAGCTGGCGCTTGCTGTGGCTGTTGCTGCTGCAATATAGTTGTCGTATTGGTAGGCGTTAACGTCACAACGACACTGCTATTATCCAAATCGGCGCCACCCTGACCCTCGTCCGCCGTCTCCTGGAACAATCAGCGAACCTCTATCAGACGGCTCTATCACCGAAAAGAGAAGGAAGCCTTAACATTCCTCGTGCAACATCTAAACATCTACTGATACATCCAGTACATATGGATTCGCGTTCAGAAGATCTACTAGAGCGTGCCACAACAATATTCAATATTAAAAATACCATTGAAAGGAACACGTCTTACCGTGGCGGAACTATCATAATCCTCACGATTGGCCGCTGCCTGCTGTACACTAGATCCTGACGTTTGTTGGGACGTGGTTATGTTAACAGAGGGCGGTACCAATGAAACTACAGCGATATCCGACAATTTTTCGTTTAATTTAGTGTCCGTTGACTGCTGAATCGACAAGGTGGCGTTTGTTGTCGCCGCAACTGGTGTACTGCTCGATATTGTATTCGCAGGACTACCCGCGCTGGCCGTGTCGCTAGAGTCGTGCACCTGCAATAAGATTACACCATAAATAATACTAGTTAACATTACGCGATTATATAACAACACAATAAGACAGTAGCTCAATTTAATGGAGATAAAGTACTCTTTTTAACTTACAGCCAATTCATCACAGCTACTCGTACTACTTCCGCTTTCTTCCTCATCCGTAAGGCAAGGTCTTCTCTCTTCTCCAAGTGACTGATGATACTCAATAACCATCTGATCAAGACCCTGTTTCTTACGATTCGCCAGGTAATAATTTTTACACTGGTGACTCGACTTTCCGGATATCTGCTCGGAGACCTTCGACCAGTTCGTGCCATGCTCGCGCAAAGCTCTTCTCAACTTCTCCACTTCCTCGTCCGTCCACTGTCGCGAGAAGGCATCAGCATCCTCTGCAGGATCTGCACCCCCTGATAAATGGGGTGCTAATCTACGCGATATCCTGCTGAAGCACACTGAACAGCACTTGGTCACGTTGTTCGGTATTTCTAATGAAAAAGAAACAAACAGATTCAGATGGTATTACAATATTATAGTCTGTTTCACAAATAAAACTTTGCTCTACTAACGAAACTCTTGTATGACTGGATCCTTTATCTCCAGAGGTAGATCATTCCACTTCTGTGGGAGAGCACGTAACCGTTTCACTCGCGTCTTGGAATTTGCGTTGTTCAAATTAGGACATCCGGGCAATGGACAAGCTGTATATCGTCCTCGCACAGCTTTACACCTACAGGTATTACACACTCGAGCTCCCGGTGTAACCTGATCTTCTCTCAGCCCGTACTGAGATGCTTGACTCCTGGATAATGCTCTACTCTGCGTGCCACCTTCGACTACGTTCTGGCAAATCGCACAGGCATGAGGACCCAGTTGCCTGCCGCTTTCTGCAATGAAAATAATACAGCAATTACTATATTTACTTGATCTGTTTTTAAAGAATAAATAAAGAGAACATTTTGACACTTATTTTAAATTCGAATATTAAAAATCAATGAACCGATAATAATATTTACTAGAAAGAACAACAAAATTCCCCAATGACGCACATGATCACATCGAATACGTTAATGACTTGGTACACTAATCCACTGGATATACGTATAGTTAGTCAAAAACATATGAATGCCTTGGCTGAACGTAATGAAGGTATAGCTTTACATTACGAGATAGAAGACTGAATAAATTGTGATCATTGACAGATAACGACCTTATCTAGACAGTAGTGTGCCAACGTCTCAATTATATTCCCATTAAACTTGTCCATTGGTATACACGTTATCAAGTTATCAAAGATATATCTTACAGTATGGCTATCCGTCGTATCTGTATCAAAAAACATATGCAAGAACAATTCGTCTCGACAGGTCGTCTACATGCTTTAGGTAACGACACGCGGAGAACAATTTGTTAAAGTGCATCAAACAGCAAGCGTAGTAAAATGCAATTGCGATAACTCTCCTATAGGAAACTTGCTCGCAGTGTCATTACGGTCACGCCAGTATCGTGAAGTTCCGAGGGCCTCGATAAAAATCAAATAAAATCTAGAAGCCTAGATCGTGGCGACATTCGTGATAGACATCGCAGACCAATTGCAATACTACAACCCTCCACAATATTGAATTTATTCGAATTGACGTGAGTAATATACTGTAGAAGGTATACAATATTTTCTTCATATACACCAACACCACTTTCATCAGACATGCCTGAGTATCCATTTCTCTGAAATTATTAATACCGACGAGGATAGCACGAAATTGTTCGATTATAAGTCTAATGAGAAAATTCGGCAAATTTTGCAAATTCAAAATATCGCCTGATTACTGTCTATACGGATTGATTTATGGATGTCTCCAAGTAACGGGTAATGAGTGGAAGATTTATTTATACAATTTAATGTTAAATAAATAGAGGTAATCAGCATAACGATGCGATATGCAAAGGGACGTGCGGGAATGATAGTGGCTAGAGGTTATGTTGTTATATATGCTGAATTCGATGAGGGCGTTCCGAGTAAGAGTGGGGGAGAAAAGTGTACAGAACGAGTGGGAAACAGAATAATTACAGAGGTTCTGCCGGTTAACTAATTAAGGGTAGCCAATTAAAAAGTTCTCGCTAACATCGTTGGAGCCGCGGACTCGTCGGTGCGCCATCGTCGGGGATGCTCGCGGCGGCGTAAAAACGAACGAAAAATTTGACGTTAAATAAATCGTACGAGCGAGAGAGCAAGAGAAAGATTCAAATTTTTTTTCTTCTTCAATTCATCCTCACTTCTTTTTAACGTAATGGCGAATATAATTACTCGCATCGTATAACAATAAACGTATTGATCAAACATTAAAGGAAGACGAAATTTCTCATTCAACAATATTACGTTTTACTTTATCGTAGAACGGAATATACGCAACAATGATGTTACGGCAACGAGTTGCCTGGAAAATATGTATGATTCGCCATTGCGGGAATTGCATGACGGCTTTGGTGGAATTGCGACACTGATTGACAAGTCTGCGTCCCGGTGGACGTTACAACGTCAATTTAGGTATTCTACTTTTACAATTTTTTTTTCGATTAAAAACAGCAAGTGTACAAGTTTTTCTCTCTCTTTTTTTTTCCTAAATCGGAATAGAGGATGTTATAACGGCTACGAAAGAAAGTCTCGAACTGTCAAAATCCAATGGTGCACGAGATACACGGAAAGCAAACCTGCTCAGAATGATTTTCATCTTTGCTAATTTGCAGCGAGTTTTAATCGATGCATAGCAAACGTTAGTTGTACGGAAATATTCTGTTCGTGAGTGAGTAATGAGCTCCAGGGACGAAAGAACGAAAGAGGACGGGGCTTACAGGGTACCGCTCAAAATATTTCAAGCTCTCGGCCATGAAACAAAAGCCGGGAAGAAGCAAACCGTTTGAAAGATAAATGAATGAAATAAAATGCAGTGTGCAGGAGGATCCTGCTAATTAAGCCCGTGCGCTGCAGAGTGGAGGAAGCGCGGACAAGAGGCGTACTTTGAATGTTTTATAGAGGGTGCCAGGGGCGACTGCCCTCCACAGTCCTTCCTGACAGAGCACACTTACTTCGTATTTTCCATTTGGCTACGAAAAAAGAGAGTAGGAAAAAGAAAAAAAATTCAAAAATTGTACAACTATCTATTTTCAAACGGTTTTGATAACTTCAGCAAGGAATATGGATAAAACTTCTCTAAAGAGCAGATAAGCTATATGAAAAAAATTCAATGGATACCTATACCCAAGGGACAAGCATCCCTGAATACAGGGAGAGAGCAATTCTAGATGATCGACAAGAGAGGGACAGAATGGGGACTGATATCCCCCTTAATTGGGAATAAAAAATTTTCTGGTAATTACCAGCAAAACCCGATAAAGTCGGACTTCACCTTGTATCAGCCCGATACTAATCGCTGATTCAAAGGGTGTAAAGCAGCGTGGCCCCATCATCAGTGTAAAAGGGGTTGCATGCAGTAGATATAATAAAGTATTCTCTTTCAGGAAAGATAATAGGAATACATTACAAGGAAATATAATATGACTAAGGGTTAGTTTCGTAAATAAGGTTGAATCGTTGTACACAAAGTGGATTGGTAAAAAGGGTAACCTATCGGGTAGGTGCGCAAAATTTATAGCGTCAGCAGTCATTCAAGGGTGGAATTAACCTCATATTTTAAACATATTTAAAGTGACCTAACATTGTTTTTTAAGAGAACAGGAGCATATCTATCGCAAAGAACCAAGAATTCTAAAATTAAACGCTTTTCTTGCTTTTAACAATTATAATATATTTGATGACAATAAAAAAATTCGTACGAAATTTCTGCCACGTATCGTTGCGGAATTAAAATATAAATACCCAATAGTAGCTATTTACAGTTTAAAAATAATAAGAACACGTAGGAAAACAATTAGATACAAATTTTTCCTGTATAAAATCACAAGGGAGAAAAAGGTATGTCCAAGAATCAGAAAATAGTAGAAAGACCATAAGTGTAGTTAAGTTAGGTTAGGTAGCCGCTTCGTTCGTTTGTTCGCTCGTCTTTCCACCAAGGGCTCTTCGCTTGGGGCTAACGTTTTTGTATTTATGTATTTATGAGATTTGTGTTTCGTCGGGGCGAATCAAAAATAATTAAAAGCAAACAGGCCGCAATGCTGCGGCAACTCCGTATTCGCTACTCTCTTACCCACAAGGAACACAAGACAACGGAGCAGCTACTACCTTGAGATCAGACTGATCACGTACCTAACGGTCGATTAAGGTGGATATAAGCTAACTTCGATACCTAAAAACTTCTTCAGCAACAAGATAGACAGCAGTAAAGAAACTACTAGAAATGCTATAGATGGTAGAAATGTGAAATTGCTGCAGCAATATTGAAAGTCAATATTGGCAATAAGGCTACCTTAGATAATTCTTTCATTCGAATCGCTGATATTGCTTTAGATAAAAGATGGCACTTGGCGAGAGTATACTGACTCTCGAGGTATTTGTTCATTCGCGAACGAACATTTCGTTCCCACGTTGAGTGGCTCCGTCTCTTCAGTTTCTTTATCTCAATTCGAGTACCGTTCCAGCAGTTAAGTTTGACTCGAATGAATATTTTCTCTTGAAGCAACGTATCAGAGGTACGATATGCGATTATTATTTCTCTGCGAATAACACAGAAAACTTTAGGATCCTTTTACATGGTATACGAAGAGCTCTATTGAACTCGGCGACTTAATTCGAAATTACAATTAATTCGCTTTGATGATGCCGTCCTGGGTACCAGGGAACGCTTAGCAAACACACGGTTCGTTATGGGGTCCCATACACAGCAAATCGCAGGTACTACGGTTGATTGCTGTGGTGGCATTATGGTCTCAGTGTGCAAATAACATCTGTCAATTAAGTCTAGAGGGGGGTTGGTTCCCGTGTCCAAGAGGCTTACCACAGGAACAGATCTGCCCGATTTACAATCCACCGATGCATATTGTACTTTCAAATACCCAGATTAGGTACCAATAATAATATACCTATATCGAGAAAAAAAATGTATCCCAAATAAAAAAATACTTCGTAAATATATGATGAGTCGTTGATCTAGATTTACGACTATGGTCAACGTCAATATGAGACTGAGCCATATTCTGGAACCTGGGCTTGATCAAAAACATGTCTACGAGAGATCGTCCAGTGATCAATTTCAATACACTAAAGACCCCCCATTAACGCTACCCCATTCGATGCTGTTTCGTTATAGCATGCTCTTGCAAACGCTATGTAAAACGGTAATTCCCCGATTCACTGAACTCCGCCGTTATACCGTACTATATGTACCTACTGTTAGCGTTTTAAATTCTAAGAACGTATCCTGAGCCTTAACCAGAGTCTTACTGTATAGTTGAACTCTGTTTAGTAAGATCGACCTAAGATCCGCAAGAGATCAACAGCAGATTACCAGATTTTAGAGCCGCTCCGATCACTAGCCAATCTCTAGACGCATCTTTGATCAGACCTAGGTTCCAGAGCTGCGTGATATACATGACTCAGTCTCGTATTGACGTTAACCGTATTCATAAATGTAGATCAATAATAGATCGTATCTTTATAAATTATTTTTATTTTTATTTTATACCTGATGATACCTGTAGATCTCACGCACCTTACTTCTGAAGACACCCTAGAAGGTTTTGCGTGTACAAGAAGAGAGAAATTATATTAGAATGAAATGTCTACGTTGTCGGTAAAGTTGCAAGGAATGGATAGTCCTGTTTACACTGAATTCACAAACACGATCATCCCTTCTGAAGAGGATGAGAAAGCTGTATTCGTGCGAGGGCTGCAATATGCTGCAACTCGGGTAAAAGTTAGCAGTAACGGTGGTATAGAGTGACAGAAGTGTGCAGATATGCTAGGAGGTGGCGGCGCCACTCTCTCTCTCTCTCTCGCTCTGCGGTTATACGCGCGTAACCGTACGTACGTAATTCGTTATTTGCGTAGCGAAGCACAGAATCCCGTGCACACACCTTTGTGCAGGCGCATAGGTACACAGGTAGAGAGGAACACCGCAAGCCCAGGTAGACAGAAGCATTAATTGGGATTAAGTAAATCAAGACGCTAATTAGCTCGTCCGTTTCGAACCTGCCGGATTTTGCTGCTATATCTAATGTGGACACAAGTGTATATATATAATATATATAACTGAAATATCTACTCCATTTAATTTTCATCATCAGTTCTTCCCTCACTGTACACGTAGAATATATAGGACTGTGCTGTAGTGTTTAACTGCATCTAAGAAAGACAAAGGAATAATTGTCTTGAAGACGTCATTTATCAGGAAGCATAAGAAATTCGGTCATGACCGAAATTTAATTTTTTCTTCCTCAATCTCAATTGAATTTCTATGAAAAGATTATATCGCTAAGAACTTATCCGCTTTATCTCCGCGTTAATTCGACGGTAAAGATTCAATCGAGAAAGTAAAAATTTCCCAAGAATCTTGAAGATAACTCGGCTTACGAGTTTGAAAGTACGAAATAAGTGAGGTGAAACGCGAGAGTATAAGAGGGTGGAGATAAGTGAGTGAGAGAATTGGTACACGAGATACCGAGAAGATGGAGGGTGCACGATCTCCAGAAACAGAGAAAGAACCCTCGAAGCCCGCGTGCCTAGTAATATCGTGAAAAGTGTTTGCTCAGCTTGTCTCAACCGGGCTTGGGGCATTAAACCGAGCGTTCTCTTTCGTCTATATCCAGGATTCCAAGAACCCTGGACTTGTTGTGTACATTCACTCTTATCTTTCTAGATGGATATTATCAAAGAAAAGGAGATCCTGCCTTGAGGGCATCGAAGAGAAGCTACTTCATTCCATCTCGTGATTTCAAGGTTAACCGAAATATGTAAATATACGTACACATAATATCTGTCCAAGAAGCCAATTAAAGGGGTTTGATCAACCCCCCACTTCCGTTGCATTTCTTTCTTCTTTCTTTTACTTTCTTCAAAATATTTACATGAAACAGACAACCGGGATAATTGGGATATTCAACGGTATTGGGGACAAAGGATTTTGTAGTCTAGTGTGGTACGGCTGGGGGGGGGGGGGGGGGTCGCGGTTGTAATGGTGGGGGG
>JARQST010000399.1:3301285-3373304 GCA_030142225.1 Pachycephus smyrnensis | reverse complement strand
CCCCCCCCCCCCCCCCCCCCCCCCCCCCCCCCCCACCCCGAAGTAAGGGTGGGTGGTGAGCTTCGCTCTCTATACAGAGAGACCAGTGGGAAGGGGTTTTCAGGTTTGAAGCGTCGGCCCCCTGGGAAATGTGCGTAATCGCCATCCTATTCTGCAACGGCAACAGCTTCTCGCGAGCGTTTGTTTATTGACCCCCCCCCCCCACTGTAACGTACTACCTATATACACACACACACATATATATATATATATTGTATACATATATTCCTATAGATATTGCCTGTGATTCTTCCGATCAAGACGATCGCCAGTGTCACGTTTACATTACGAGAAAGGAAGTAGCTTCAGGATTTCACCACAAGGCGATCGATCCTGTCCGCGAAATAAAATCCAGCCGAGAGTTATTATACAAGAGAATTATTCCTTTGGTGGCCCCAGGGTGGAGAAGCCTATTAATAAAGTATCCTCTCTCGACCGCGCTCAATTCCTTTCAAAACGTACGAGGCGCTTCCTCTCAATTATTCCTAAGGATCACCGCTTAGCAAACGGCCAACCGTACTCATTACGTGAGGTCTATCTTTTTTTAAATTTGAAGAAAAATTATTTACCGCCCTGGAGATCCTGAGTCAAATTTACCAGGTATATTTCGGATTAAATCTAAGCGTGCGGTAATTGTTGAACATTGCTTATGTCCAGTGGTATCCTGAGATGGATAAGATGCATAAACGGATACGTGACAATGAAAAAAAATTTAAGGATGACAAAAATAGTATCCGTATCTATTAAATGAAAATATCTTTTGATTGAGAAGACTTGAAAGTAAGGTGATGAGGTCTATTTAGTTTGCCTTTCTATTAGTGCCAGAGGATGCACCATGTAGGAAATGACTGAAGAAGACTCGGGATGTATATTACGTAAAGGATGAACAAGAAGAAGAAAAGTCGTAGACAACACGAGAATCGAAACGGCCGAGAACGGCAGTCAGCCAGTCACCCAGCGAAGCCAGTCACCGTGGTGTATAGCAGAATAAAGCAAAATTCAACGCAACGTGAAATATAAATGATATTATGCAAATATCCACGTAAAAGGAGGAGTGTACTCGTTTCGAGTTAATTTGATGAAAAACATCAGAAGCCAGAGGGAAGAGACTGAAAAAGGCACGCATCCAGGAAGGACTCTTGCTATGAGAAGTAGGCAGGTACTTGAATACCAGTGGGGTACCACTAGCCAGGGTGTATCTGCAATGCCCTACGTCCTTTAATCGTACTTTATACACATTTTGTACCTTCTTATTATCATACTTTCTTTCTTACACTTTAACCTTTTATAACCTTCTCTTTATATATTTCTGTATAAACGCAGAGTTGTGTAATAGAAGTCTTATGATTTTACACCATCAGAAAGGCATAGTTACCTTTTTTATTCACCTCGCCTGATACAACGCGTTTACCTATAATCTTCAGGTTAATTTTCAGGAACACTTTGAGTGCCAAGAATACGTATATAGCGTCCGAAGAAGTACCCAATCGCTAAGGCGTTAATATAATCGGCGCTTAATGCGTTAAGTACGGTAGTCAAACCCCTCTTTAGAAATATTTCAATAATTCTAATTTCCTAGTCTATATCGAGAAATCATGTATAATTGTATGTTTGGTAAAAAAAAAAAGGATAAAATTGGAATTACTCTTTCTGTGGTATAAGCACGTAAAACCTCGTCACCGTCTATAGGTACAAAGTACAGTAAAAACGCGCAATGGGGAATCGCTTAGAAAAATAGCAATGTGAGAGAAGTGACTAGATAGAGGAATTCAAAAAGAGTAATAAGAGTTCGAAATAAGGGTAGAGGGAGAGAAAATTTGCTTCCGCATCGTAGAGTTAAGTATAGAAAAAAAAAAGGCCACGTGTTCGGAGTACGACCAATCTCCTTTCCTCGGGGGCGGTTCTCATTGAGCTAACCGGGCTTGCTCAGGGGTTACCGAGGGTTGGCCCCAGGTTGGGGTGTCCACGGAGGCGGAGAAGGGATACTCGGAAAACCGCCCTCGCGGCGCGCCACGACTCGGGCGTTCAAATCACAGACACCAGGCACCGCGACGTCATTAGCTGTCGTTTTGTTAAGAGCCGGCGACGCACCTGTCAGTCCTTGTTCAACGACACTGCCATTCACCTATAGTGTTTTACTTTACCGAAGAAAAGCCCATAAGTCTCTAAAAATCGTTTAACAATCATAATCGCAGTTATTTTCATTTATAAAGTCAGTGACACTGTTGTGACATACTTTTCAAATTTAATTGTAATTTAATTTAAATTTGAAACACTAAAAAGCACACCAAATACTTATACCTCCAAGTAACGTGCATTCTTCAAGCAAATCATTGATATCATTAAACTCGCTAAAAATGCGTCAAATCATTCAGATGGATTATATCGGAAGCGTACACCTTCCTATCATGAAATAAAAAAAAAACAGAAAGAGAAAGTGCATCGGATTGAAATTGATCCTTAATAAAAATGTACAGTCTGTATAGAGCATGGTTCAGTAGCGAAGAGAGTTATCCACGAATGGAGACTCTCTCGCCACCCGACACACTTATAAGGGTTGGAAACGAGGGTGAACACCAATTTGTGGCACATCGAGGTATCCTGGCAGCGCACAGTGGCTACTTAAAGGCATTGCTAGCGACAGCAACAAGTACCAGTACAAGTTCGACATCCGGAGGAAGCGAAGCACCCGTAGGAGTGACATCCGTTTCCGTGTCGTCTGTCGGTAAATAATACAAATTTCAGCCTAGACACTTAGTTCGCAGTGAGGTAAGAAGATATGAATGTTAAGTAACGGAAATTGATTCTGTGATCATAGGTGGAGAAGCTTTCGCGCCGCTGCTCAATTACATGTACACAGGACGCCTCGAAGTGACTTTGGATAATATTTACAGCGTCTTATTAGCCACTCATCTTCTTCATATGCCTGGTGCGCTCGAGCAGTGCAGAGCGGCTTTGCTGAGACTCAGGGCACCGCCATTACCGGCACCTACACCAAGAGCCAGCAGTGTCTTAAGACCTGTTCCTAATAGGATTATTGGACCGCCGTTATGCTGGCCACAGCCAGCGTTGTATCCTTCGGGTCCAGTAGGTCTATCACACCTACCGACCCTGTCGTTACCACCTACGATCCCTACTATACCTATTCAGATAATCCACGACACTCGTCCTTACAGGTAAGAATGACTCTGTTCCTACTTAGATCCTGGTCGAGTCATAAAATTAATTAAATTTTTATCAAATGCTAAAAACGATCCTGCTGCTTTCAGACTCCGAGAAAATTCAACGTCCCCAATATCAACCACGGACAAGGAAAGACCACGACAATCACGTTCCCGATCCCGTTCAGGAAGTCCTGAAGGTTTGCCAACGTCACCAAAGAAACAGGACAAATCGGGAGAAACAGAAGAGGAGAAGGATCATTCCTCGCAGGGCCAGGGTACTGCGAGGAGTCCAAGTCCCTCAGGAAGTAGCGAGAGGATATCAGTAACGGATATAGAGCCACCAGGTCGTCGAGGACACTCTCATTCAAGCGCGGATACAGGAACAGGAACCTCCAGCGTCGTGTACGACGTAGCTTGTTGTGACGGTCCTGTACGATTTCACCGTGTTCTTAATGAGAATTATTCAGCACCTACGGGCGGCATCATCGTTCAACGTCAACGTGCTTGCCTCGAAGACGACGTGGTTGGTGAGAACGACGAGAACGGTCATCCGGATGCTTCCTCCACGGATAATAATCATGGCGAACCCGGTGTAAGTGGGAACGCAAATGGAAGTTACACGTGCACCTACTGCAAACACACGTTTAAATCGCACTACTGCTATCAGAAACATGCCAGGAGACATCTGCTGCCCATTGAAGCATCGGAATCCTCCGGACACTCACGTCACGCTGGGAAAAAGCGCGAGGTCCGACTATTGGATTTAAATGTGCAATATTATCCGTGTAAAATTTGCGGTAGCAAGTTTCCCAGTTATTACTTTGTGCACAAGCACAGAAAATTATGCCATTCAAACGTCGAGGATACACAAAGTGGAAGTGAGGAGACAGCTAACGTAGTACAGAACAGTAATTCGAATAATGCTTAATGCTTAATGCTTAAAGAATAAAACAAAAGAAAAGCCTGTAAATCTGTAGAATTAGAAGCCTGAGAAATGAATGCCCGTGTGCAAGATACACTGGAGAGACGTAAAACTTATTTAACAGTCTTACTATGAATTTTTAAAAATTCAAAAATTTCATCATACTTGATGATACATGAAACAGGCAATTGTATCCTAATGAGAATCTTAAATAAACATCAATTGCCCTTATCTAGTAGGCACTACTGTAGTAGTCTCATGATATTACACTTGGGAATTTAACCTAACAATTCCGTTTGTAAAGTATCCAAAGCGCATTCGACAGCGTTCAGTTCTGTTAACACCCTGAACACTCCACATCGTTAATTCATAACCGCTGCGATCACTTCTTATGTTACATTAAATATTTGTTCCACTCTCTCGGTCCGGACTGACTTTATAATTATGAAATACCAGAAATCAGCTGCATCGATTGCGGTTTACAAAATTGCACGCTTTTTACATTCGCCCCAAAACATAAGTCTAAGGGATAGATAATTCGTCTTGATATTCCAAGAGTAAAGTGACTTCACCGGAACATTCTTCTCAACAATTAGTACAGTGGAACCTCGATTTTCCTCTTTGCTTAGAGGGACTACGAAGAAAATCCAGGTTGCACTAGCGACGTCGAATTCATATTACAGGAACAATGCTGTTAAACCTAATCGATTACTGGCAGTGGCCAAGAAGTACAAAAGGATCGCAATATGCTCCGCACCGAACGCTGTACCCCTAAGTTTCCATCAGTTAGAAATGCCAACAAATTTATGGGAGTACGAAGAAAATCGAGATTTAAAAAATCGAAGTTCTACTGTATAGTGCAACACTCATAACAAGCTCAACCTATCTTGTTGTTTAATTAATGAAAAACAAAAGCAATATGTACATACATATGCGGAGTTCGGTAGCTATGTTATAATCACGTATAGCAAAGCGGACTAGGCGCACCAACGAGAGTAGCTTATCGAATAAATGATCATAAGAGCGGTCAGTGATCGCTGGACACCACTGATGCATCCCTTATACATCACTAATAAACACACATCACGTACTATCTATTATTTAGCCATTATCGTATTGGATTGTCGTGCAGCAACGTTGTTTTCCAAATTGCCACAGCGGAATAGAGTCGTCAATAATATAGGCAGTGACAAATCACACCTTCATAGAACTAAGCTCTCAATGGGTAAATAAAAAATAATAGAAAAAAACATCCAAATTGTAGAAAAACTCACCAATAGTTTCTATAGACTGTGCCTCCTCGTCGCTGGTCTCCATAGGAGTCGTATGGTTCTCCTTTTTCTTGTCCTTGGCTCTACCTGAAGCACCGGTCCCGGTAGTAGCACCACTGGTCTTCTTCTTATCCTTGGAATCCGACGTAACCGTCGTAGAGTTCGTCGTGCTGGTGTTTATCGATGAGGACAAGGTACCCTTGGCATCCATACTAAAAAATTAAAGATTTAATGGATGAATCTAATATAATGCTCTGATACGTTTATTCTGTGCAAAAAATAAGAAAAAGGGAGAAGAGCCAATCTGACTCCAGCATATCAAATTTAAACTGGAGGGAATTTAAGACTTGTCCCAGTCTCCTAATATAAAATAATGATTCAACGAGAGGATAATATTCGAAAGCCCATACCGATGAAATCCGTGAACTCGACTCAATTAAGGTGATGAACGCCGAGTGGCTTGGGTATGCAAACAATATCCGCTAACCGGTAACCATTGATTAGCATTACAATCTGCTAATGCCCTCCCGATTTGATCCCTCAGTGAGCTTTCACTCACGGGCACAACGTCCCTCTCGAATCCACTTATGATTCATACACCATATACCAGGAGAGTCGGTGGGAGTAAGAGTGACTCTTCTCTAAACTAATATTCATCGCTCGCGAATGAGTCCTGGTTGGCATCAAGAGTATCCGAGAGATTTTTGCATTTTAACTTCCCAAGTGAGAGACTTCTTCATATCACGATGGTGCTTCAATGTATAGCATTGTAATCGTTAAATTGATATTCCAGCACCGAAAGGATGAGAATCAACGTAACTGGTTATAGGCATAGCCTTTTAACTGACTGTGAGTATTGTTTGAACAGGCAATGTCTTCCAGCGAATGGACGCAGTTCAATCAATCGGTTGGGGGCTTTCGTTTCGATTTGGAATGAAAAACAAATTTCGCGCTGTTGCAAAATAAGCTGCGTTGCGGCCGCGCAACAATATGGAACTCAATCGTTATAGAACTGCTGTGTGTTTACTTTGATAAAACAAATCCAATAATACATTTTTTTTCCCAGATTAAAGTTATTTCACTATACGATGAATTATTTTTAAATCGTTTCTCTTCCATCGCACTGTGCACGGATATATTATTTTTGTATTGTATTCATACGAGACATTACAGTTTTACTACTTGCTCTTAACTTACGTGACTTTCACATCCTTTCCCGAAGCAGTTTCCGAACTTGATTGAGATTCCTCTTTAATATCCTTAACCTGCGACGAATCCTTGGAATCTCCTTTATTCTCCTTATTTTCCTTATTCGCTTCGCGCGCGTCCTTGGCGCTCGAGGTGGACGAGGTAGCGACAACAGTCGTCGCGGCGCTGCTGGTTGTCGTCGTTGTTGTAGAAGATGTCGTGGATGTCGTATCCGTCGTTAGACTTGCTCCCGAGGATGTAATCCCGGACAACGTTGTCGATGCCGTCGTCGTCGTCACGCTCGTCGTCGTGGTACTCGAGGTTGTCGTCGTCGCCGCCGCCGAATTATTCTGAGGATTTTCCTGCGTTTTTTGCTGTTGCTCGCGCTGCAGCCTCGTCGTGACGCCCGTCGTCAATATATCTATAGGCCCGATAGTGGAGTTACTGTTGTTCACCTGAAATACAATTTTGACAAATGATTAACAAATGAATAATATTTATACCCTTAAGGCTCGAGAATTATCAATTATTTACCTTATTGTTAGGATTATTTCGAGAACTTCGCGTCCTCTGCCGTGACTTTCGCAAAAGTTGCTTATAGTTCTCGGCTTTCTTAGTGAGGTAGTAATGATGCACACAGTCGGGCACAGATTTGTGCTCAAGCGATTGCGCTATCGCACCGAAATTCTTGGGATGCTGTAGGTACTTTTCCTTAAAAAGCTCGTGCTCCATCGAACTCCAGACGTTTATGAGCTTTCGTTCACTGTGTAAAGCTTCGAGTTCCTCAGGCTGTAGTAAACCGTTCCTATTCTGAAAGGCAATCCTTCTCTGTTTGGTGTCCAACAGCAATGGCGGAATTACTGCGTACGAACGCATCTTCTTGTCCTCCATCTGGGAATTGATTTTTGGAGAAAAATCCATGAATATCTAAGATAACGGCACTTTTATGAATTTCGAATGCTGTTGAGTCGAATGTGATTCGAAGCATGATACGGCGTGATGTTGATGATTCAATATGCTTGCCAGCTGACTTACATCATTTCAATGAATGTGAAGGATGTGTACGCAGAATACAAAACAAAGCGTTAATGAAAATGCGAGTAAAGCGGTAATATTGATTTTTAAGAAATTGTAAGCATCAACTGGATTATTTCTACCAGTTATGGATCAAGTATTTAGATCGAAACTTTTTTAAAGGAATAAACAAAAGTAAAGAAACACAGACTGTATACAAGATGTATCTCTTATATCCAGATGTTACCCTAAGGTAAAACCAGAATTTGTAACACGCCCTGTATACTTCTGTATTGCTTTGTTAGACATATTTATAATCATCATACAACTTTACGAGTGCACAAAATAAATAAGAAGTGAAAAAGAATCTAAGAAAATTCTAAAAAAAAATATGAATAATACTCTTTTCTAATTCCTGATATTATAATGTCATTCCCACTTGATTCGTTCAAGAAATCATTATTTCTATATTTTCCGTATGATCCATAATTAGTACGGAGTGCCAGGTAAGGATCAAAAGAGCGAATGCACGTTACTAACCTGACGAGCTTTAATGGAATTTTTTAACTCGGTCGACATTTCTTCCTGAGGAATCGGTAAAAATAATAAATCTTCCATGAAGTATCCGTAACTTAACTGGTATCAGGTCAATAATTAGCTAACGCCGCTGAATATTCCGCGATTTCGATAATAATTAAATCATGACTGACGCAGTTACAATTTTATATAAAAAGAAATTACACATATAAAACTGACCAAGCATAATAAATGTAATATATGAGGCAACCATGCGATACGAAGGCAACTCGAAAAATCAATAGTTTAAGTCACGGCTGTACAACCCCTACTGTTACCATCCCCGCATGTACAGAACCATACCATACGTTACCGACACAAAACCAGGCAAACGTATTATCAACACACGATACTGATGTCATTGGAATTTGTACCGCTCTGCATATCTAAACCCCGAATAAACTGCAAATGAAGGTGCGCGTCACGGGGAGGAAAGTTGAACGAGTAAGAAGATTCCTGGCACGGACGTTTAGTAACGTGTCATCCATTTGCTCAATTCCTTGGATTTGTCCCACCAGAGCCACCTTCATCATCATCATCATCATCATCACTCCACTCTGCGTTGCCCTAACTACTATCATAGTTCCGCGACAGTCGCGAATCTCGTGTGACACACGCGAGTCTCCTGAGTTCCTAAAATTAACCGAAAAAAAAGAAAATGGTAGATTGTTATATATGTTATACCTCCTGCTCCTGG
This sequence comes from Pachycephus smyrnensis, assembly GCA_030142225.1. Lineage (NCBI taxonomy): Eukaryota > Metazoa > Arthropoda > Insecta > Hymenoptera > Cephidae > Pachycephus > Pachycephus smyrnensis. Next base: position 3,364,433 of record JARQST010000399.1, on the reverse strand, counting down.
AGACCATCCATGATTTCTTCGAGGTCAGCCTCACTCTTGATACGAGCACCGACCCTGTTGAACCGTTCTTTATCCTCTCGCTGCTTACGCAGCTCAGGAAATACTTTCTCGAAGAATTCACGGTTCTTGCTCTCCTTCGACTTTCTTTTTTGCGTTGCCTCCAGTCTCTCGACCTTCCTATGCCACTCCTGCACCAAAATCGCATACGTCTGGGATTGCTGTCGATGCAGAGACGCACGATCTGCATGTTCTCGTCTTAGTCGTGCCACTAGCCTAGCTCGCATGCAGCTTTGGTGCCTTGTTCGGTTCTCCTGATATACAGTAGTGTCCGAAGGTTGATTATACAGTGGTAGTTCCACCTTCGGTCCTAACCTATCCAAGAGACGATGAGCCTCCTCTGCCTTTTTCTGAAAGTACAGACATTGGTAAAGATATTGAAAAGTGTTTAAGATAATTCTTAGGTATATACTGCATACAAGATCTTGGAAGTGTTTAAAACTTACTCTGTTCTCTGCATAGATCTTCTGTGCCAGAGACTGATGCTTTGGCTGCTGGGACTGTTCCTCCACCTTTAGTCCAGTGGCCTCCAGAGGCTTATTCGCAGTCTCCTCCAGCTCTTTAAGCTTCTTACGTAACTTACTGATCTGGGACTCCCTCTTGGCAATCTCTCTGTCGACCTTGGATATCTGCTGCAGCAGATCATCCTTATTACTCCTGAACTGCGCATCCTCCTGCGTACTTGGCTCGGGCAGTGTTGGAGAGATCGCTTCCGTCTGGGGTGTATATGCACCTGCTGCAGGCTGCTCCTGGTACAAGTTTATCATATAATAAACGAAACAATGTGAGCATACAAAAAATGATATCATCCTTCAAAATAAGAATGCCAAAAACACTCTGATACTTCAATCATAGTTAGCATATCCAATATCAACCCTCGAAAATATAGGATGATAGAGCAGTCGGTAAAGAAGAACCCTTCCATTACAAGACCAAAACTTGGCTAACTCCTCGTATACACACCACTATGAAGGTTATCAAAGCTCCTGCCGGTATTATACCGACTTACGTAAGACGCGCGTAAATAAAAAATGTGCCAATGAGAATCAAAAGTAGCTAAAGTCCATCATTGCAGTAACCCACCCTCGTATCTATCCTGAGAGGTTGTTGCAGCTGCACGTGTTCTTGCTTGACGCACGTTTCGGCAGACGAGAGGGTCTGACACGTGGATTGGGACTGAGGCTGACCAAGACGGATCTTCTTGAAGGGTGGTGTCTCCTGGAGGGTAGCCATCTCCACGGGCCGGTTGCAGTACTGATCGGGCTGCATGGGCATGAGGCCTCGTGGATTCCTTACACCAGAAGTGTGATAGTCGGGCGCCGTTGGCGAGGGTGCAGGAGCTACCGAGGAAGGTGGAAGCAATGATATTCGTGGTCGGTCACCTCTGCTGCTAACCACGTATTCGCCAGCCCCAACACCGACCCCAACGCCGACCCCGACCCCGACGCCCACCTGCGACACGGGACTGCTACTGACGCTGATGGCAACCCTTTCATTTATCTGAAAAACCCGGGTAAAAGAAAAATGAATTTATTAATTCACTTCTGTCGATTTTCCCCCTTTTCTCTTTGCTTTTTTTCTTTCTTAATAGGAAAATACGAGAAAAGATAATGCAACTGCATTATCGACACCACACGACCCCGCACGATTATCAATGTAGCATTCAAAAGGATCATGGGATCATCGGATATGCAAACGCGACGAACTCTCCTCTTCTGAAATCAATAAAATTTTGAAAATATTCATCCCGATAACGGGACTTTATGAACGTACGATATTAAATTCAGCCTGACATTTTCATTGCTGGATCTTCGGGTTCAAAAGCATTCTCTTTAAAGGATAGCTGAATGGTGTCAGCCTCGAGGATATGCGATGTCGTGGATTAATATACAAATAAAGGTCTAAAACACGAGAATAACAGGACCGTACAGGGCCGCGTACACGAATTGCTATACGCAGGTGTGAATGCAGCATCGTGATCGACCGATGTAAATAGTTAAGTATATGATATTAGGATAGAGAACAAATGCGCGAAATAAGGGTAAAAATTGAAGGGCAAAAAGAACCCAAGACAACTTTCACCCACCCACGTGAGCATCATGTTAGCCACATTGCATTACTGCTATTAGTCCCAGCTCATAGTCGATGGAGTGGAACTTTTTCGCCATGGAACACGAAGATCAGCCCGCTCTCCCACGTACGAGTCACATCATAAAATTCTGATCATAAAACGGAGAACAAGCCAACAATATGGGCCCAAAATGTATCTCGACTACTATTGCAACAAACAAATATCTTGTATCGACTGCAATGACAACTTCTCAATGGCTTCGGTTAGCATCGTTTCATTGGTTCAAAGCAGATAAGGACTGCGGAACCAATAGTATAAATAGGCATTTATAAAAGCCACAGAAAACACGTCCAGTTTGCATTCTTAATTTCCCGCCTATTATTACCAGAGACGATACCTACAGTACAAGAATCGAAGCTTTCATTCTGTTCAACTCACGTTTGAGGTGGCGTTCCGATAGGCGTCTCTAGTGTAGGCCGCCGCGGCACCTGGTGGGGGTGGAGTTTGGTTTATTGGTGCGGATGGGACCGATGGTGGTGGTGGGGGATACGGATGGACGTATCGCAGGCCTCCAGGAACCGGCACCGCGACGTACCCGCCTCCCGCAGCACCAGCGCCACCCGTGGCGCCGGCGCTACTACCGCTACCTGGCGGACCCACCGCACCACCAGCAGATGGGGCACCAGAGCCCCCTTGCACGTATGAACCCCCAACTGTTCTGGGTGACACAGGGCTGCTGCTTTTTATACTGCTGTAACTCTGCGTCGGCCTGAAACACCATAAACAGTACAAATTTTCAAACAAGCAATACAAAAATTGTATCAACGAGGGGATCGATCATCCTTTTATCATACAGTTGCATATGAAACTCTCTTTTTAAAAAAATAAATGAAATAAAACAAACTACCCCATATAAACAATTCACGTATTTCAGATTCTCTACGGTATTTAAAATTCATTAGATTCCATGGCACGACGAATTTAATATGGGGTAGATTAATTAAGTAGTGCAGCTAACTAAAATATCCAACCGTATTAATATTTCCGTTAACTTTAGAGCGGTAAAGCAATTGACCTGAACATGTCAAAGTTACCATCAAACAAAAAATAGATCATTTGAGAATCAGGTACGTCATTCTCAAAGCTTAAAAATAATCGTCTAAAACAGTGTCGCCTCATAGCATCTTTATGATGAATTAACATTCATATTTTATGATAGGTAAAATTTAACTGACCCGACCCAATAAACATTACATCTCCTCCGTGAAACATCGCACACCTATAACCTATTATAGGAATAGCACATATGCTGATGCATACGAGCGTTTCGCAGATTACGTTAATTACGTTACGGAAGTACAGGGCTGCAACCTACAAAAACGTAACAGTCCAGCTAGCCACGCACAGGCTTTCTAGGTCGTATCAAGAACGATCCGTAACAACACGTTGGCCGCAGACGTTACTGAGATAGAAACCAGTTGAAAGACAGAAGAAAAGAAAAAAGAAGAAGAAACGAGAGAGATGAAAGGGATAAAAAATACATGAAAGGAAATACAACGCGTTATGAGTTGGGCGCATCACCGGCAGCAACACACGTGTCTCATGCGTGGGTCTGTTAAAAGAAAAAAGAAAAAGAAAATCAAACAAGAAAACCAATTCGAAAATTCACAAAAGCCAGTCCCCTAGTCTTGCGTGAGTGTATATGACCAATACCGTGGGATTTTTACTGTTTCTTTTTTATCTTTCTCTGTGCAGGGTACACATGCGATCTCGTAACTTTTAAAGTTGACAATCGAGAATCATCGACATGCTCGCTGCGTGAGAATCGGCCACTTCTTGCAAAAGCGTCTGTGTACATGCATATGGAAATCATTTGAAATTCTGTTCTACGCAAATCGAATGCACAAAACTGCGAACGCCTGACAAAATAAATTAACAGAAGCTGTAGGAAGGAAAACAGTATTTTTTTTATCGTACCAAAGTGATGTAATCGTTATTACGATTCGTATTAGATTCGGTCGTTTGACATTTATTTCATGCAAAGTCCGTTCAAGTGCTGGACTCCGTATCGAGGGTTCAATTATTCCGCCTGATAATAAAGTCGCGAGATATTAAAAAACCTGAGGAAAAATCGAAGAGGAATGAGGGTAGAAAAAAGTGACAACAAGAGAGTACGTATTTTTTCCTAGTAGTGTAACTGTTAGTGGTATAATTAACATTACCTAATAATTCAACTTTAAAAAATGCCTAATTAACAGGGAGTAAGTGCGTACTGTAAAAACACATGAAAGTGGGTCATAAAGGCAAAGCACGAGATATAAAAGTAGCGTTAGTCGTCCGGGCAAAATTTTTGCAGATGCGATCATACATATCCACCCGGTATAGAGACGGCAACGGCGTCACCGGAATTAAATCTAGATGGAGGAACGCGTTCGCGTAGGAAGTTCGTAAAAAGCGATTGGTATACTCCCACCATGGCTTCACGCATCCCCAGCCGAGTAAGGCAGCAGCCAGTAGGAAGACGTATCGAAAGTACGGGGAGCGAGGGTGAATTCCGGTTGGTTGAGATTCTGCGGGCGCAACATGGTGGAGGAGAGTCGGGATGCGCAAGTGCAACGGAGTATTCGCAGTTGCAGGCTGCACGTGGCACGTGGACGGGTAATACGCATGTGCATAGACTGGGGGAAGATCCGCGTGGTCAGCAGGCAGTGCCACACGGCGGCTGTAATCGTAAGTTCAAAAGCTCAGGTGAACGAGCCTTAAAAGTGTAGTCTACCGACAATGTTGCCAGATCCTTCTGTCACTCAACTTGCGACTGTCTATAACTTGTAGGATATACGACTTTTTTTTAAAATTAAAATTTTTTATAACTGAAGATTTAGATGTATTTTTAAAAAATTGAAAATATGGCAAATGAGCACAGAATTGGACAACGCTGCCTTTCCCCGTGGAGATAAATCTACGATGCTGGAGCACAGGCAGACGCTGCGTAGCGACGCTGGCTAAACATTTTCATAGCCGAGTCACAAGGAAAAAAGAGAGACAGGAACGCGGAGAAAATAAACAATTTGCAAATGAGAATATCCACGGCAGAGTGCTGGCGCTCCAAGGGCGAATTTTAGTGTAAACAGTATGCTTGACGTATCCTGGACAAAATGCATTAGTCTCGTCGAAATTAGTAAACTACATTGCATGTGTATATACATCATAAAAAGCAATGAACACAAAACTGTAATAAAAAAGAGAATACTGTAGTAATGTAAACAAGAAAGAATTTTTCCATGTCGAAAATCCCTACGTTTTTCAAAATCCAGCCATGCTCTCATTGCCCCTTAATAGTTCTTACATTTATCAGTTATACATTGAAACAGAAAAATATCTTTAGTCTTTTTCCTTTAATTTTCACGCATCATAAAGAATCTTCTGTGGCTGACCAAATAAAAAGACAAGACGCGCACAAAGAAAGAACCTCAGAATGATTTTCTGTAAAGAGACAAATCCATGAAAAAGTGAGCCACGCCATGACACGTTTACAATTTTTTTAAAACGTACCCTACCCTAGTCCCTTTCCGACAGATCGTGGTGCGACAAGGCTCCTTGTTAACTTTCCCAGACAGCATTATTCGCCTTAAGTCAAGCAACCTCCCTTCCCTGTCCAGCAACGTGTCAGAGATCAGACTCCTCTTGCAACGCTCGAATTACACACGTCGCAAGTTCACGCAAACTTGAGTTACAGGCAACCCCTAGTGAAGCTTGCACTTGAAATAATCGCAAGGAATAATCCGGCCGAGGTTATGTACCTACGGACACAGCGAATGTATTGCACATCCAATAGAGACAATAGGTAAAAGACCACAGATAAGGGAAGATAATAAGGTATGAAAAGACAAAGAAAAACACTATACTATGACACGGCTGCATATTAGCTAAATGGAAAATAGCAAGATCCCAAAGTGCACATCCCTATACTATAAAGAAAGCATAGAGAATCTTTTACCAAGGTTTCACATTAGTACAGGAGAATATTCCACTGTGACTTTATCTGCACGTAATAAAAGACTAGGTGTGTCGGAGCCAGATATTTGGATAATCCAGGTTGCCAGGGAGATCGCTACTCGTGCAGAATTCCCGTCCGATAAACCACTCAACGTGGCGTACATCCCAGAATGATTTTCCAGGACCGAATGGCAGTAAATCGAAGTCGCCATTATGGCTACAGCATAACTGATCCCCGAACATTCTCCAGACAATATCCAGAGAGAAAGGGATCAGGCTGAGTAATTTGGTGGATAATGAATGACCCGCGAAGATGATAGACAGCTGAACCCCAGTAATAAGAATTATCCTACGACACAGAGAATGCACGGTCGGGCGTTCCTCATGGCTAGACACGCCACAATCCGGCGCGTCTGGCATTGTCATTAGCGTTATACCTATATTGATTATCGCGAGGCGTTATTGTTGCCGACATCAAACGCCACTGGCTGTGTCAGTTTTTATGCGAGAAAAGGAGGAGGCCCGTGCAGGGTTCGGTCAGGCTGATGGTTCCCTCGGTACGTTGATGACGTAACGGTCACTGACCGTCTCCCACCTCCATAAGCAGAAGATGCCAAGGAGAGTGCGCATGCGTCAATAGGGCTGAAGCTCACCGTCGTCTACCAGATGGCGCGCGGATAGCTCGAAAAAGGCTGTAGGTATAAGTACACATCGCCGCCACGAGACGGCGGGGATCTGCAAGCTTCGAGCGAGGAACCGCGGCCGATTACTAACATCGCAATTTCATTTAGCATTATTTGCGGACTGGCGCGCGAGGAAGATACGTTCCTCGTGATTTCCTTCAACTTTGCAGTCCTTTACGTTTTTATCAACCACCAATCTGAATTTCCTCCCTATTCTAGGTATCCGCCGATTATACAAACGGATTCAAAAGTGAGAGAGCACGATTTCAAAATGCTCGTGCTACGTCGGACTTGGTATGGATTGAACAGCAATGCACGTATGCTCTGTGTAAAGAACTGTACTATTCTCACACAGTGTGGGAAATATATAATGTGCGAAAACCTAATGCGTGGCACATGCATACTCTCATTTCTCATACGCTGTATAGGGAACATATGTATGTATAAGACGTGTAAGTCTACCCTAGCACAATTGACATGCGTCATAATGTATCTCTGTATCTCTCTGCCTATGCAGTAAAAAAAAATGGATGAGACAGAGTTGGCACGGAACTGACGAAGACATACAGTGACATCGATTATCAACGTATGACTTTGTTCAGTGAGATTGAGCACTTCTTGTTTCTTTGGCGGTATCTCTTTTTTTTCTTCCTTTATCACTACTCGACCGAACGGCAACTTCCTTTCACTTGGCGCTTCGAGATACAGTCAATTCCATGCACATTCTTGACCCAAAAAATGCGTGAAGCGCTAATATACCAATAACTCATGTACATTGTAAATAAGAAAAATACATTGAAATCAAACTGGCAAATTGTCGGTAGTACAAAAGGTTGTCGACACTGACAAGTATGGAAATCCTACAGCCGCCATTAAGCAGCGCCGGCGTCGGCGATGGGGAAAGGGGACGGAGGACGAGCAATAGAATCTAGAAGTCCCGTAATAGAGGTACTACGTGGTGTGTTCATAATATGGCGGGTGTATGTAGAGTGGCGTGGAGGCGATACCGCATTCTCCGCCGAAGACATTGCTAACACAAACTCGTACTAAAATATTACCGTATTTATAGGTTATATGGGTGCAATGCGTCGGGTATCGTAGGTTAGTGTGTCCGAGGCAAGATCACGTCGTCATGGTCCTGACTCGGTACGCCGGCTATAGTCCAATCTGGTAAGTTCAAGGAGAGCAGACTGGCATATTGGGAGACATGCGTTGAAAAGAAGACCGAAAACTACAGGAGAGGAGAGAGACAGACACAGTGAGAAGTGAACCAGGAGAAAGAACCTATGGCTGCCAGGCTACGGCTATTAAAAATACTGTTCTGTTCTGTTCCGTTCCGTAGCGTTGAAGGCAAAGAAGAAAAAAACCCGTCGCGGCCTTGGACCCTCTCCACCAATCGCAACGTCCCCTGCCACAGCGTCGACCTGCTCCACCAATAACAACGTTCCTGGCGTTACGTCGCAAGTTAGGAACCCGCGCGCCGCGTATCCTAACCCGCTGTGTACAACTTAACGCTTCGCCACGGCTGGCCTTCTTTCTCCTTCTGTGTACTCATTTTTAGGAGAGACCCGACAAGATGATATGCGGAGTACAGAGAGACGCGCAGATACATTGTAAATTCTGAAAAATCGTACTCATGAGTATTCCAGCCGATGAGACCATTTCGTTGATTTATTTACGTGAGATCCTCTATGTTTCCTTGATGTAACATTGGATCCTTAATAGGATTACGTAAGGACTACGTAATCTGGCCAAAATCGGACGTCACGCGTTCTTTTGGTGTCGATCTCACATTTTGGAGTCATCGTGACATATCATATCATCCGGGTACGTGTACTGGACAGATGAGAAAACAAGAAAGCCAAAGAACTGATCAACGAAAATAACGGGAATACACTTATTCGACGTCATCGAGTTCTCAACGTTGCGGCAACGTTTTCTGCATGCTTACTGCGTCTTCGAGATCCTTTTATTTTTCCATTCCGCCTTTACCCAATATCTCGTCTTCTTTTTCCCCCAGGAAATAATGATTCCACCGTCAAATAACCGTGGTCCATCCACAGACCAGTATTATTCTCTCATTAAGTTGGCCACAATCATTTCTCCGACCAACAACTACATTTTGGTTTGTTTTTCCATTCCACGCGGCAGTTGCTTGCTCTCTTTCTTCCTTCGTCTTTTTGTTTTATTTTCATTTTTTCACATGGCCTGCCATCCGTTGTCGAAGCCAGCCAAACTCTACCTCAGGCACGTTTTCAAGGAAATGAATCGCTCTTTGAAATACGAAAAATTTCCATAGCATATGACACGACTATAGTCGCGATCCAAATACGCAATTGTTCAAGTACTGTTGCGCATTATTTCGAGAAGCTAACATCACGCAGTGGAGCCAATGAACTCACATAAACTCAGCCGGACAATATGCTCCAAAAAGAACGTCCGAATGACGATCAGCCTGAAATTCTAGAGTCACAGAACACCCGATACATTGATATTACGTTGCACGTTACAATACAGGTCCATAAATCTCCTACACAAACACAAAAATGATTTTCACGCTTCTGGTAGAAACATTGAAACTTACTTCATCATCCAGGCAGGTATACAGGCACATAACCTCAATATTCGTAAGTCCGCCTTCGTCGAGCACTTGCGTGGGGCAATCGTAGCCTAGTGGATAGCGTCGTAGACTTCAACTGTAAAGGATCGCAGTTCGCGTCCCGGCCAAGTAAGCATCACCAATGGATTTTCTTACGAAAGCCTACGCGAAGCATTTCATACGAATCCGGTCCCACAACACCGTTCTGAATTTGGCATCTAATTTCTGTAGATCCATATAGAGCGATGACCAGATAACAGCCAGAAAATTATAGTCTAAAAATGGTCAAAGTTTCCTCCCTGGGATAAAAACCAATACAAGAATGTCATACCGCACTAGCACTTGTTGTGTGTCACGATCGCTGATCATCGTGCGTCCGATTGATTTCTTAAATGACACAGAATGTCCTTTTTGGAGCCACATGTGGCACAAACGTATCCATATGCATTATCTCGCACGAACAAAGAAGATGGAAAATAATAACGTCGAGACGAGCACCGAAAACTCTTTTGAGGTTAAAGATCATGCACGTTGACGTTTGAGGTTAGAATCGACAGGTAGCGGTACTGGTGGACGGTAATACGCATGCGCAGTGCCTTGCCACGGCCATGAAAGAAGCACGCTGCCTCTCCAAGCGCGGGTACCTACGTTTCTTTGTAAGATCACAAGAGAAAAATAGAAAAGAGGAAATTAATTGAAACTTTCAATTTCGAATAAACACAGCCCTAGACGAACGTGGTATCCTGCCTAACAAGTGTTTTAATGTTTCTTTTTTAATTGACCTAATGAATAAACAAAATTGATCGCAGTAACGCTCTTTATTTTTCATCGTAGGATCATTCCTAATGAAGGCGTATCCTGTTTTCACTACCACGAATCCAACGATGTAATACATGTTGCTGGTTTCGTCGACCTTGTCGGAGTTTACATGACGCGACCGTTCCTCGTATTATCGTTTCATCAATGAACGGGAGAGCGTTACGTGTCGCGGGTACGTTTTCAATAAAGCCGCGTGTGATTTTCGATCGATCCCACCCTCCTCGTCCTTCTAGCCCTTTCCCATCCCCTCGTACCGGCACATTTCCGTGTCAGCAAAGTTTTCACTCTCGCGAGAATGAAAAACCACCATGACTTTTCACTGTCTAAAACGTCACATTGGCACAGATTTCAAGCTCAATAATACTGCATGAAACTGCTCTTGCGGTCGTCGTAGCAGAGAAACACGTGACGTTACCGATCGTTGGTAAATCCTTATGGATAATTGAGAACGAGCTACGTAACTGGTTAAAGGAAAGATGGCCTCGGACATATTTTTGCGGCGTTCGAACGCACCTAGTTTCTTTATGAGAGACCTCGAGGACAAGTAAATACCATGGTAAATGTAGGTGAGAAAATATTTACGAAATTCCTAGGTGAACATCTTATCATGGCGAAACCGAACAAGACAAGTCTTGGTCTTGATCAAGAATACAAAAAGAAAGCAGAAGACAATAAAAACAAGATACAAAACATCTATATGCGAAGTCAATCCACAGGTGAAACAAAGTCTGGGGGACTTTTGTACATTGAAAGTACATTGGAAGATGGCCCTTCCAAAAAAAGGCCTTTTACTTGTAAACTATAGGTTATATAGGTACAAGATGAAAGATGTATCCTCGGATAGAAGACGATGAATATATCTACAGTATAGGAAAATAAAAGCCGCAAGAAGTTTGGAAGTTCCGATGAATCTTTTTATCGACTCGAGATGGCGATTGGATACGTTAGAAAGTTAAGGGAAGGTATACGAGGACCGCTTTGTCGTTTCGTCACGTAACCCAGCGATATGTGAGAGAATAATAAATTACGTAGTCGTTGCACAGGAATTAATACGGCTCCGTGTGTTTAGACGTGCTACGACTGAGTTCAACTGACGATATTCGTGAAAAAAAATCCATTTCGTTGCGAATACATTTTAAAAGGTTTGATTAAATTTTTATTAACATCCATGCCATAGCTGGGACAATGAATGAATTAAGGTATTTTTGAAAGCATTAAAAATAATAAGAGATAACGGAGTGCGCAACAACAGAGAGGTTACGTACATAGATCAGAAAGTTAACGCCGCGCTGAGTATGACGCAGAAAATTATCTAAATGATACAGTGCACTGTGTATATGGTTGAAAATGATGATTGACCGGATTCAACATTGGCAGCGATAATATCCTGTCGATAAAAATTCGCCTTTGTCGAAGAGGGACGAAGATTAAGATACGGGTGATGCTCGGACGGAAGTGGTGGTCTACCGCAATTTTTTTACAAGTCAATCCGGCTTCTAATGTGTTCAGCTAGACGGTTGATAATAGCAAGGAGAGTGAAGAATAATAAGATTTGCAAAAGGGAGACCTCGAAAGAAGAGATAAGAAACGTCAGGGTTGGAAAGCAGCAGCAAGGAACGTATAGAGACGTAGTAGCCGTTTTAACCAGCTGAAACGTAGGCTGATAGAACTCGATAGGGTCGTAGTCTTATCGAGACAAACATTACCGGCTGATAACGATAAACCAACTGTCTATCTTCTTTAAACGGATCAGATAGGCCTGTTCTTTCCTGGAGTAAGTTTCTCAGCGATGTGCAAAATGACGATGCGACCAAGCCAATGTATTTAATTAGTGAGAAGCAGACTGTGTTTATAGGCAGATGATTATGACATTAGTCTGAAAGCTTTATACTCCCAGTAACGCTAGAGATGTATATAAAAAGCATCGTTATCTGATGCCACGTGAAACTTCCTAGAAAAGAAAATACGTTTTGAATCATGTCGAGCGTCGCTAGCGCACTTACGCTTTGTGTCCGACGTCAAAGCGTCGGTGGAATCGCCCCACGCGGCACTTCCCGGTGTTGCTGAACTCGACTTGTATCCGAAAATCAAGATGGCCCCCACCTTCGTGCGCTCTTGCCGAGCCGAAGAATCCCGAATGGGGCCTCGGCTTTCTGAGCGCACATAATAGATACAACTCATGATGGCTTGACTTCGGGTATTTCCGTCGTGGTCCGAGGGCATCCGAATGCCCATCTAAGAGGGTCTAACATTTCTTGTGGTCTAACTCTGGCACCGGCGGTGCCTATACGGCAAGACAACTCGTCATGGCGTGTCCAAGCAAAATGAAAGAGTTCCCAGGAATTCTGGATCCTTTTTTACATTGTCCAGGAAACACGGAATGATACCGACCTACCGAATACTCTTAGAAACACGAAACAGCGTCTCTTCTTGTAAAGAGACCATCCTCGAGAATAATATAACCTTTTCTATAGATTGGTATGACTTACCTATGCAGCTGAACAGGGGTAGACCTTGCTGGAAGGTGCTGGTTATGTGGGGGTGGTGGCTGCGGTTGATGCGATTGGGCCTGACCTCTGGTGGGGGTAGCCGTAGTTACTAGCGAGTGGCCATGGCCCTCGTGGGGGTGGGGGTGGTGATGCCGATGCAACTCTCCCCCCACTGGGCCCACGGGACCCCCCACCCCCAGTCCACTCACTACCTGGACTTGCTTGCCCACTGTCTCCATCACCCTTAGCGCATTATGTGCTGCAACAGAGAAATGACAAATGTAGGGCTTTACTCACGTACTGTACTCCGTAAGAGAATTTCAAAATTCTTTTGAACAGTTTCAAGATTCCTTAGGACAAGTGCCATGTAATTTTATAAAATATTAAATCCATAGCTAGAGTACTGTGTACACTTACACCAATCCGTCTCATAGACCTAACTAGTACATCTGAAAGACACCGCCGCTCATCACGATAGGGTCTTTCCAATTGCTCATGTTAAGACCCCGGCAATGGACATCCATTGCGTACACACATGCATGTAACTGCACAAGTATGTTCGACAATTAACGAACCAACAGCTACGATTATTTACCCGGATTTAGATCATCCTACGAATCATCGATCTGTGCCCTAGTATAAATCAGCAAAGATATTCTCTAATTAACGGTAAAACCTACGCCTATGGCTGTTTTTATGTCAACTGTTTTTAGTTCTATAATAATAAAATGTCGTGACACTTTTAAAACAGGTCTGAGGATGCCAGGAAACAGTGAAAAAAATAAAAAAGAGGCAACACTGAATCGAAAAGAAGAAACGCAAAAGCAGTCTTTACAATGGGGTAGGTACGTTCAAGGAATGAGGAAGAAAATAAAAGAGTGTACCGATCAGATATATATATATATATATATGGATGCCAATAAAATGAAATAAGAGTGACGCCGCGAACGACGCCATTGCCTTTTCATTTGGCGTCGCTGCGCCACGCCGGGCGGATGCGCACGGGAGGTATCGTAGAAAAATATTACATCGTCGAACCTAATGTAGAAGGACGAGTGAAAGGTGAGACTGCGATATAGTCCTTTATCATATAGATAAAACGAGCTACGAATTCTTAACGCACAGTGTTTTTGTGTATCTAACTGAATTTTTTTCTCTATCTAAAAAACCATGCTTGCGTATTTGGTACTTGTAACAGCTCCGTTAAAAGATCTAACGTGTAAATAGATTACGTACCAAAACAAAAACGAAAAAATTTTTAATTATCAGGCCAGAATGCCTAAAAGACATACAGAATATTATATAAGAAAAAATAAAATAGGAAGAACCACAAGAGAAGCTACACTTGCTCGTAATACAACAATATTCCAGCATCCGCGTGATAGAAATTCGCCAAGAGTTTTTCAGAAGTTCGATGTTGTTCAACGTGTCTCGTATTCGGAAATGTCACGACGACGAGTTCGCTGGTCGGTAAATTAAAGTTTCAGGCGGTTTTGTGTATAGCCGCCTTGTCTGGATGGGTAGTTCCAAAAGCATAGACACATACTGCACAAAGAACAGAAGGTAGAGAAGGAGAGCGATATACTGAAGAGTGAAGTAGCGAGTGAGAGTAGTAGAGAGATAGAGAAGAGGAGTAAAGAGCCAGCAGAAGGGAGTAAGTATATATACACACACACACACACACACGTAGAGTCCACGAGTAGAGGTAATTTACACTCGTACGTGTAGTCACATGCACGAGTAAGGCATCCAGCTGTTTCGCCAGATCGCAGGAAAACGGCGGGAACTTCCCGAGAATACCCGATTCCCACATCGTTAAAGTCCGTTGCGATAGAATTGTTAAATTTTCGTCTTATTTATCATTGCCAGTTTTTGGTATCTTCTACCATCTATACACGAATACTGAAAAGCTTGCGGGATACAGGACGATTTCTATACAGAATAGCATGTGGGTATAAGCGTAGATGATTTAAAAAAGCATTAAGCACCATCCACATGGTTAATGGCGGCTACGCGTTGCCAAGCAGCAGTGAATCCGCTATGACTTTCACGAGCGGTTCATTTCGAAAGGATGGTGCACAACTGAAAAAAAGGACTCCCAGTTCCTGTGCCTTGTGAAATATATGGGGAAGCTTTCTCGCGCAAGAAGTTAAGGCAAGTCCACACCAATGTCATTGATAACGCCCACGCGCTGAACCAATGGCGATAGGCTTACGTTACGTTTATTTATAGATCAGGTTTTAATCGGCTTCGTCAGATCTCAGGGAAGAGACGTAGATAGCTCCTGGTTTAAAGTGAAGCCAGGTAGGATTACATTTTTCCTGGTATCTCGGTAACAGGAATGGGAATTAAGTCTTTTGAGATATCAAGGAATATTCGCATCGGCATGCATAACCGAATGTATGTAAACGGATATTGTAGAAAATGTCGCGTCAGGAAAAGTCAATATTTGCGATCTTAAGCATCGTAACGAAGATACGAACAAACTCGAAAATATTTGTTTCACTTTCGAATATGATTCACGTAGTCCTGGGATACTTCAGCACCTGAACTAAAGGAGATGTACTACTAGGAGTGCGCATGCGCACTACCCGAAAACAGACTGCAAGAGTCAGCAGCTGAAAATTGACACGAAACTGGTCCGGTGCGCCAGTGAATAGTGCTGAGAAATAGGAAGGGCATAACGTACCCAATATAAAAAAATACTAGCACTGCTGCAAAGAGTTTCTTGGGGAACGATCAATCACAGGACTCTAATCAAGGATAAGCCGTCTGTATTGCAGGTGCAGAGTCCTGCGGCAAATAACCAATCAGGCGGTGCGGCACATTCAATCGTAGATGATGTTCGATAATAAAAAGGAGAGGCTCCTGTGCTCGACGATGAGAAACTATTACCGTATATTGGCGAAATGGCAGCGCTGGGAAGTACAAAAGTTTCGTATTACGAAAAAGTCATTAAAAATCGTCGTTACGTTCGCCTACGGCATTGCTGCTGAATCTGTCATTGGCCATTGGTTGCTGACTTCATACAAGCTAAGCGGCGGCTGACTAGTCACACTGGAGCTGCTTGGTTGGCTAACTAACTGACTGACTATCTATCCGACTTGACTAACTGCTAGTCCTTGCAGCATTCAATGTATTCATTCGATTTCATGAGAGATCGCGTATTACCACTTGTTTAAGCATGACTCATTCGTTAAGCCCCGGCGTGCTTGACGCCAGGACGTACTCAACCATCTCCAGGATACAGCGCTCTTGAATCTGAAGCGTAAAGGGCGGAGTCCATTAACCAAAAAGATTCACGAGTGAAAAATGAAACGGAATATACAGGTGAAAAATATTCTACATATACATTTAGAAGCAGAAATTTAACAGTGACAACCGTGCTGGCACCTTAGCAGACAAAAAAACAATTGAAAATGTCCTGTCCTCGAAATAAAAGCCTAAATCACAAGTCAATCAGTAAAGATGTTTTACTTAAATTCAGGAAAAACTTGCTGGAAATATTAAAGCTGAACTGCTGCGCCCTATTGAGTCTGTGAAAAACACAGGGACAAGAGAGCTCTACGCATTCAACATGACTTGCATAAGTATACGACTCACTGTGTGCCGCGCGTATACACGAAGTTAGAGAAGTACGGCGTGCCTGTGTGGGTCTCTCGTACAGTACAGAGTATATATATAGCACCAAGTATCGACCGACTCGTCAGGGGCGTAGTTGAGAGGGGAGATAGGGGTTGCAGGCAGTAGGAGGTTATACGGCGGAAAAATACAGAGGGAGAGGGCTGGAGGAGAGTGAGTACCTGGAAAGGGATGCTAGGAGAGTGGTAGAGCGAGAGAGTAGGAGCTAGAGGACCTATCCCTACCTGAGAAAATCCCAGGCCACCCTCCTGAGTCTAGGAAGAATCGCTAATACCTTTTCACTTTGGAACTTTTTACTTTTCTGCCTATTGAACCTCACATGTACGAACATATCCCTCGACCTGTTTCAGGCCTATTTCCTTTGCCCGGTTCATATATTCCGGCCTACGTGTTCTATTCATCTCCAACGCTAAATAACCCGTACATACGTACTGTAGGAATATGTATATTCCAAGAGATGCTTAAGTCAGTCAAAGGTGGCTATAGCTATGATGGAGGAAGATCCCATAACCTCATAGAATTAGACTTCCTGCGATGTTCCTTATCAATCTTATCTCTTGAGGAACTCCCAGTTTTAGTATAGTCAGGAATAGTCTTCCTGGACGATATAGTCGTAGAGAAAATTGGATCGGATATACCGTGGTATAGACATAGGTTGCATCGCATATATTGAAAGCATAAATTCTATAGTCCGTACGCGTTAATAAATCTACATAGAGGGAGACACTAAGAATTGAGAACCATTGACAAGTGAACGATATTAAGAGTGATAATGTCATAAAAAGCCAATCTCTTCCCACGTACCATGGCCATACTGTTGGTATGTTGGTATGTTACTGGCCAATGCCGACTGGTTAAGTTCGGTAGTCGCGTCTATACAGAGAACGCTGGCGTGAATACGAATTTAGACGATGCATTCTACACGGTTACGTCAGCCTCTCCTTTCTGCTAAAGCGTCTCCGTGATGGACTCACTCCACACTCTATATTCACTATACCAAACATTTATTAACCCTTTTAGCCATCCTGATGCTCATCTCCGTGCTCTTACACTGTCTGATAACCAAGCGGTGTCAGAAAGAATGGAAGCCATTTTAACCACAGGAATGGTCAGAGGACACAGAGAGGTAGCAGAAAAGAGTACAAGAATATTTTTTCCTGACAAACGAAGAATCCTAGTGACCGCTTTCAGGAATGGTACACATTAATGGATTTTTTTTCTCCAGTCACGAGCAACAGGATTTTCTAGACTTGCTAGGAAGTACGTGGAGGACTGTATTAATTCAGTTAATTAAACGATGCGAGCACAATCATCGATTGCACTGTGGTATTGCAGCTGGAGGACGTGGATTAGATGTATGAGATGGATGACAACGGCCATGACAAGCTATGACGGACTGAACTAATAATAAAGACGCATAGACAATGGCGAAACTCACCGATAATGACGTCAGCCGTGGCAGGAAGGAACTCGAATTTCCTTAGGAAGGTGGTCGAGCCTCAGTGACAACGTGCAAGACGTGTGTATGTACACTCACTTAAATAAGGTCCCTCACACACGCTATCTCACCAGCGTACTTCACTGTACACACACAATATATATATTTATAATAGCGTATAAATATATATACTCACGGTATATATATATACACACACATAAATAACCTTTTTTTTATGTACTTCAATTATTATTCGCAAATATCTATCTTTAAAGAGCTCGCGCCACCTATTATTGTACGGTTTTAATAATTTTACCTCACTGTAAAAGGCTTGCTTATTTTTTTTAGTTGTAATTTTTTTCTTCTCCGCCTATCCTTTTCCCTTCGCGCTCTCCTTTGCTCTCGATCACCTTTTATTCCTATTTTTACAGGGCTCCTCTAGTCACACGACACATCAGGTTTACCCGCGGCCTCTTTACTCTCACAACCTATACGGTCAACGTACATGTATAGACATTTAGATACTCTTGCACTACACCCACGTACACGTGTGACACACGTCGAAGGATCCACATGGATCTTCTATTTTTTTATTCTACCTCTCTCTTTCTCCTCTTCCTTCGCTCGTTCTCTCACGTAACGGCCTTATCGTGACACGCGAGGAACGCCTGTAGTGGGAAATTAATAAAAAATATTTTCGGCGTCGCTTTCAAAGAGTTCTTGGCGTTAACACGCGGATCGTTCAGTACCTAAGCACAAAGAGACAGACACACGTATCACATATCCCCACAGAGTTACACGCACTTTTTTTTCAAACGTATCTCACATCCTCACGTGGATATCTATACACAACAACAACCAGTCGTATCGTTGACCGTGCCCGTTTAAAAACAAAAGGGTACAAGTGGAACGGGATATAGGTATAAATATAGCACAGTGGGAGAGAATAATGGAGTCCGTTGTTGTTCTCGCAAGACGGACAACAATGGTCAGCGTAACAGGACAGATTAGTAAGATTTAGATAGGAAGAAGACGGTGGAGGAGAGTGTAGAATATTTTTTATATTGCAGCCTTAGGTTGATAACGAAAAATAATCGCAGGCACAGGACTTCGTATGAGACAAGGTCCTGATTAGGGACGTTCCTGATTTGCTGGACAACTCAGTGCAAGAATTGTCAAGGGGAGGATTGGGACGAAGAATAGGGTGATAGGATGCAAGGATAGGAAACAGTTGGGAAAAGCAGGGGTTGATGAACCCCCCGTGCCCGATTCGTGCTGGATGACAATTGGGAATCGGAGAAGAATGAGCTCGCAGTTGCTTCCTTGATTAATCAGTACGCGCCCCTATCACCGATTAGGTGGCGCGCGATCCGCCCTGGCCTCTCTGGCGACTTCCGGTTTTGCCTGTCGCGCAAAAGTCCGCATATCTCGTCGCGACGTCCACGTGTCGCTGATTTTACTCAGCGGTGGCGAGGCACCACGACGTCGCACTGCCATGGAGACACTCGGCATTTCGCGGCGCACGCACCAGCCACTTGCGACTCGCCCTCGTCGTCATTATCCATCCGGAAGGATGTCCTCGTCCTCATCCTCATCCTCATCCGCGGCCCCTTTAATACCTCACACAGAGCCTCAAACACTGCGCACTACGTGTGCGAACGGTAACAGACCCCTTTGGTCCAGGGTTGATAACAAAGGCAAATATCTCAGTTGATTCTCAGTCGTCCAGGTTGATCAAGCGGGGCTGGCTTTGCTGCTCGATGTCCTTCGAGATCCACCCGGTCATATCTGAAACCCAGAAAACGACACTGGTTAGAAATAGGAGAAAACAGGGAGAAAATATATAATACTTGTAAGAATTATTTTTAAGATGACGTTTATGAATTCTTTTTCAATATTCGAGCCCTTTTGTTTGTTTCTCTATTTTTAGGGGTCCTCTCACTATATACAGTACTAAGTTTAGGCTATGTTCCAAAACTTTGCCTTAATATAGGCTGGTAGTTCTGTCTCTCTTTTCGTTGTGGTGCCGATAAGAGAGACAGAGATGTCTGGGCGTAACCAAGAGAAGTTTCGGAACACAGTCCTCAAGGAGTGTATGAAGATAAGCAGAAGAAATACGAATATAAGTAATAAGGTCAAAGAAGAGACGATAGAGGCAGTTCCGGATAGTAAGTGCGCAATAGCCTTCTCTGTTTTTATGGAACACCTTACACTGTGGTGACCTGGGGTATTCTAAGTGGAGAGCCTTCTAGAGTTCAGGGATGTACAGGAGAGCGGAGTGTTACGCGACGATAGATATCCATAATGCCGAGGATCATCTCCAGCTTAGTAATAGCCTGGATATAATGGAGGCAGGTTAAGTAAAAGAAAAAGAAATGAGAAAAAAGGAGTACGAGGCGCCAGGGAAGTAGTATCCAGGAAGCCTACGTAGATAATGTGAGGAAAATTGAAGTGAGCACATAAGACAACCGAGTGTATGATGATTCGACGGATTTCTATGCTAATAACTCGTTTCCACGTAAGTGCCTATCGCGATCCGCGGTTCTGACGTAACGCTTTAATGCCGCGAGCCCAGAAATTCGATCCTGCGAGAACACTGAGGATACGCCTTGCCCAGGAGTTGCTACTTTAAATTTAGTCACTGAGTATACAAATAGAAAAGTCTCCAGATCACCCGATATATCTCGTTTTACGTAAACACCATAAAACCAAAGAAGGGACTCCCCATGACTCCAATAAAAAAAAACACCACCCATTAATCTGTCTGGTACCAGTAAAAGTTTCTACTTGACCGACGAACTCGGGATCCTTTCAAAATAAATTCTGTTACCGACCGAGTGTACCATGAAACTCGCCAAAAATATCCATATCGAAGGACAAAGGCGGCTATGGGGTTTCCAAGCTATGTAACCCACAACTTCGAAGAACTTAAAACTTCTTACGATCCCTGGGGAGATTTCGTAGAAGGACCTTGAAGCAATGACAAGATGAACAAGATAAAGAGAGGAGAGTGGGTGTAAATAGAAGGGGAAAAAAGAAAAGAATTATATGAAAAAGCGATCTGAAGGGGAAGGTCAAAAAAAGCATCAAGACGACGACTGAAACACGACCTCCAGCAGCTGGTCTGTCGTTCTACGTATACTATGTACGTCCTGAGTTCACTGTGAAAAAGGGACGCAAACGTCGTGAGATAGGCGGTAGAAAAACAGGACCACCGTTAAATGCTGGATAGAATCGACATGAACGTCGTGGCTCGGCCTCGCGACAGCATTAACACGCCATCGTGGCCTGCCCACTGTGTGTACAGTAATACGAGTTACGCCTCGAAGGAATAACGGTACATCGCCAGTAACAAGACGAGGCTCACTGCCCGAGTGGGGTACAGCCAGTAACAAGCAGACACAGAGATCGACGTAGAGAACTTAGAACGTAGATAGAGCCGAATGTACATGGATGACACCATAGAGACTAAAACCATTCTGAATAACTATATAGATAGACATAGAAACGAAGAACGAATGTAAACGTTCGTCCATTTAATCGAGTGGGATGCGTCGCAGATTGACAATTTGTGGATGCATCTTTTTTCGGCTTTGCAGATTATTCTTCTATCTTTTACGATTTATATATCTACGTTGTTGGTTCCCCCCTGAATTCACGAGGGAAGTATACTGCGCCTCAATGCTCAGCACCCCCGCCCTCCTCCTGGTAGTTTGCTTCTAGTGTTTTGACGTTCTCCCTAACCGTGAAACCGGGCTTCACTTACACTTGCTTGTTGCAACGCTGGGGCCCCCTCTTTTTCCCAACAACCCCTAGGCACAGCCGAACGTAGTAGAGGAATCTCTATCTCTTTTTAACTCTTCTTTAACGTTACCTCTGTTCAGCGAGTTTTTGATCAATTAGAATATCTGCTCGATATTCAGAGACTTGACGATACTCTCAAGGTTACGTTGGAAATGCATTGGGATCCGTTAATTCGTACATTTTCTATTAATTCCCTAGGCTAGAGATTTCTGCGTGCAATTCTGCAGGTGCCTGCATTACGTAAGTATGACGTTCTGTTAGACTCTTAAAAGGAACGTACGATGCATTCACGTGTGTCCCATTGCCAATGGCATTTTTATTATGTCCCGTGTCACTTAAACTATAGAAAAAAATGAAATGGATAAGAAAGAAAAACTTCCACTTTTCTCGCGGTTCAGTGTAAAACGTTTCTCACGTCCGGCGATCGACCCGCACCAGTGATGCCAGACTCTTATCCAAAATAATAATGCCGTACATGATGAGAGAACGAGTCTAGAGTTTCTTTATCACTAGGAAAGAAACATACTAGTTATGTACTACGTTATTCACTAGTTCTAGTATGAGGAACGCGTTACGGTTCTTTGAAAGGCTGGGCCTTATCAGGATATGGTACTTTTTTCTACCTATATTCTTAAGTATTTCAAGATGTTCCTAGCAAGGAGGATATATATAATCTCTAATTGAAAAATTGGATATACCTCCCTTACGTGAATTCGAATTTTTATTCAATGGCTTTGCCAAATGATGCACTTAGAAAAAATAAAAAATAAATATAAAAGGAAACGAAAGGAAGGTCGTTCTTTACAAATTCGCCTATCACCGTCTCTTAAAGTGTGAGGGGAGGGGAGATTGTAGAATGGGTGAAGACGGAAGACAGAGAATGGACGAAGAAATGATTCTCGTTATCAAGAGATTTGCATTAAATTGTTTTTCCATTTTCTCGGGATTCAGACGATTATCCGGCGCCGGCGGTAAGATTACCAAGACGGGCAATTCCCCCAGGATATAGCACTGGACGGAACCGTTCATCCTTCCTTCTCTCAACGGCGTACACAAAAACCAATTACTTTTCGTTGCTTTTGGCAAACGTAATTTCCGTTCTTGCTGTAAAGAATTTACCAACGTCCTTTCGACGGCGCCCGTCATTTTGTTTTGAAGCCATAACAAAATTTTTATGGAGTTTTCATCTGCAATGCTTCTTCTTAAACCGTCGATTCTTACCCCTCAGATCCTATCATCAGCGCACAATTACCAAAACAATGATTTTCCCTTCCACTTTCAGGAAATTTGTTTTCCTCGAAATTGATAATACAACGCCATGTAATTACAATGAAACTCAATGTCGTGGTCTGGGCTAATGCTTCTGCAAACGAGTATAACGCTATAGTAACGTCGCAATGTTATTGTTATTGTCTAGTTCCTTCTCTTTTTCTTTCTCTTTGAATACGTTATGTACGTCCATCTATTTATCACGTGCTCGTGGCATCCTTAATTGTACCTAGACACATCGGAGCTATTCCGGTTACTTTGTTCCCTTACGCTCTCGTCGTCTCACTCACTCTCTCCTTTCAAAGTGAACTCGAATTATCGAAGAAATGTTTTATCGCTCGCTTTGCACCGGTATGTTGGAAAATGGAGAAATAGATGACAGTAAGCTAAAGAGTAAGAGAGACAAAGAAACGGTGAAGCGAGGAAAAGCGAGAGAAAGCGAGATGCAAGCGAAACGATTTAATGGCCGTGACACCGACGTGAATTTCATGA
The DNA here is from genome assembly GCA_030142225.1 of Pachycephus smyrnensis. Taxonomy (NCBI): domain Eukaryota; kingdom Metazoa; phylum Arthropoda; class Insecta; order Hymenoptera; family Cephidae; genus Pachycephus; species Pachycephus smyrnensis. The sequence goes on along the minus strand of JARQST010000399.1, from coordinate 3,341,074 downwards.
AATACGTTGGCTGCTACATATGTTTCAAGCAACACTGAGATAAAGAATCCAGGCTAGATTTCATTTTATATGGTAACTCGCACTGAAACTATTGTAAACTTTGTCAGGTAAGTTTAGGCACTATTGATATTATAATAATTTGCATTTTATCGCGAGTCAAATGAATTGCAGGGATTTAACGTCGGACTTTAGTGTCTTTATAACCATTTTTTGTTCCTATGATTTTGATTTATACACAGAACGTTTCTTACACATTTTTCTGCTTCATATTTATCGATACAATTTTTTTTAGATTAACACGAGACACTGACTGACCACGATCACGAGTGCGATTATGAAATCACGGAGGTTCCTGATTTCTTTTTTTAAGATTTAACGGTTTTCTTGACTTTTCAATTGCTTCACTCTTCACTTTGAATATTCACGAATGCGAAACGATGTCACTGCACTTTTCATAACACACACAGAATTTATCGACGGAAAGCCACGACGGTGAATTTTACACATCCGCTTATTGAATCATATCGTTTCTTTTTTTTTTCTTTTTGTTTCTCACTTTAATTTTTATTTAATACACACGCGCATACACGATATCATAACACTTCATTTTGTCCTTGAAACGTAGATTAATTAGGACATCGCTGAAGATAATTGTGTCATCTTCTGTTGGCTTATTTATAAAATTATAAACCACTCTCACAATAATTCACTTGAAAAAAGTATTTGTCGACTTCGTGATTTTCACAATAAACACCAGAAATGCCAATACGCACGTGATTATTTTCATCTATTTCAGTTTTATCGCGCAGGTACTCCGTCTGCACGAAGAAATTGTAGCCACTGACTCGACGGCGGCGCCCGTGCGCCACGCAATATTGAATATTTCGTAAAAAATAAAGAAACGTCGGTTCCCCTGAGAATTTTCGAAAAAAAAATTGTTTCTATTGCACAGAATAGTTCAATCTACACGATTCTCGTGTCGCCGTCTTTGTAGGTCAATTCCTTGAAAAGCATAAGGACAGGATAAACTTGCGAATGGATTTTTCGAAAAAATAAGAGATTTATATGAAATTAACATTTTCCTCTCTGAATTCTCTCAAAATTATACGAAAATATTATTACAAATCCCGATATGCAATTCAAACCTTGTCTATGGGTCTGTAAAATTTGTTCAGGCTCTCCACGGTCTCCTCTATTTTCAGCAGGAACTGAAGTCACACCCTTGGGACTTTTTTTTCGTAATATCCCTCAACGCACGCACTCTCAACAAACTCAAGGCAATCCAGGTAAATTATTTTCGCGAAAACATCGCGTCCCGTGCACTCCCTTTCGCGAGGAACTTTCGCACTGCAAGATCTCGCGTCGACACTTGGAAACTCTCCGGCGCGAATTAAACTCCGAGCCGGCTGGGAGAGCCTCGAGGTTTTTCGAGTATTTTTCTATCGCGAAAGTCGATTTCCACGATGACCTCAACGTACCGCCATGAACTCGGAAGATACTCTCACTGGTTAATTCGATATGTGGTATTCAGAACGTTATTTATAGGTTGAATGAGAATTTTACTATTTTTGCCTCAATTTTTGCCAAGCCACGAAAAATAACGATTTTTATATTACCAAGTGTACCAATACGTTCGCGCGTACAACGAATCAAACAGTAACAATAAAGAGGAAGAATATTGTAAATTCTTGAAAATTTTAAACGCCTATTCTTTCGTAGCACTTGGTTGATGCACCTTGTTTCCCTCTTTTCTAACGTGTCACACACTAAAGAAAACTTTCCTCATTAGTACTTTTCCACGCGAAAACTGCCCCGCAATTCCAACGAACATATAGCACGAGGATATTTAAGAGAAAATTGATTTTTATTTGGTGGAACGTTTTTTTCCTTCCCTGCGCACTCATTTCCTTTCGACGTGAATTCTATAGCGTAAGATTTTTCTTTATCGAGGTAAATTTTACTTTTATATAAATGTTTTTAGGTCGTGTCCGAGTCACTGTACACCGGCATATCACTTGAAACCAAAAAACACCAATAAAACTCATTCTCACTTTTATTTAAAAAATTTCCATTTACTTCAAGACAATTCGTATCTCTTCACAGCCATGTCTCAAACTATTATAACCACGATTCACACATGTTATTATTTTTCAAAAATCGTTTATAAGATTCACTTGCGTTTCCTCATTTTTTTTTTACGCCACAAAAATCCTCCATTACGTAGTTTACAGCTGAGTGAACGCGTAAGCTATCGGAACAAAAAAAGGCATTGCCACAAAATCACAGGTACATTTCTTTGCAAATGATTATCATGAAAATCACCTTAAGGTTTAAGAACGTAACACGAGCACAAATCGACGGTGCTTCATGGCTTTTGCAGAACTTACGTCGCTGGAATACAACGACAGGAAGAGTTTACATGCGTTATGGTAGAAATATCGAAGGAAAAAGAGAGGGAGGACAGTAGGAGGAATTAAAAAAAATAAAAAGCAGAAAGGAAAAACCAAAGACACAAGGAAGCCAAAAATGTGCGAATATCGGTAATTCGCGTCAGAACGTTCTGAGGTACGTCGCTCTGCTGGGTTTTCATTTCAAGATGAAAAATTATCTCGTTACTAGTCAGAACTGTCGCGGTCCACTTCCGTCGCAATTTCGAAACCCGCTCCCGAACTGTTACTAAGCGATGAGTCGATACTGTTTTCTCTTTTTCTTACGAATTCTTATACCGAATTAATTTTTGAAAAATCCACGACGCGTTCTGCCAAACCTTAACCAAGTCGAGCCTTAGCTGAATTGTCACAAGCAATCTTTAAAATTTCATTCCAAACTACTTCTGTCCTTGTCGCACTCACGGAATTTATATTTACTTCTGTCCCTCTCGCACTGGTTAGACAAAAAAAATTCAAATCCAACCGTGATTTTGAGCCGCATCCGTGTTACACGTGAATAGTAAATTCCACGTAGCAAGATATTAATGAACAGTAACTACGTACACTGTTTAATTTCATTCGACATTTTTTATATGAGCACTCACAAGATTGTGTTACGTATTACTTTTAGAATTTATGAAATTCGTGACAGATACTTGTCAAATTACTCGTCAACAGATCTCGTATTATGTGCCCTCGATGTTGCATTACACAATGTTTAATGTCAGGTACGATAAGCATCTTTCTTTAGGTAACATTTGATCTTATTTTCTTCATATTTATTTCCTTAATTTCGTTCAACATGTACACACGTGGGTTAATAGTTTTCTTTTTTTAATAACGCCGTATCACTTGCAATTTACACTGTTATCTTGTCTCTCGTTCGCGCACATTACGTTGACACAGCTTTTTCCACCAAATTTTAAGGCACAAAACCTATTTTATCATTGGACACTCGATGTGGATCTTATGATTAAAGACGTCACTTGTAGGTTTTTCATTTTAGCACGTAACACAAGCACATCCTTTTTATTTTGTATTTTGTTCACTGAAACACCATTACGCGTCGTATTTCATTAGAATCCTACAAGGAAAATATAAGTTATAGAGAAGGTGAAACCGGAAGAAAGAAAAAGAACCCGAAAAAAAATTAATATTTCCGTAGATAAGCGTGTTACCAACTATGCAAAGAAAATTTCTTAAAAAATACATTAATCTGGCTCAATGAAAGAAAAGGTATTTTTTCATGATAAACCAAATATTCACCGAATCAAGTGGTTCCGTAGTCTGAGAAATTCAAATTCGTGAAAATTATCACTTTTATTTCAATTTCTTAAGGTGATCTGATTCAAGAAATATCCACAATCAGGTTAACTTCACGTTGTTCGTAGAAACACAGTTATATAAGTGTGTATATATATATTAAAAATAAATCTGAAGATATATATATATATACATGCATGTGTGCTATATAACAAGGAAACGTACACCAGCATGAACGTGAAGTTTAAAGGAAGCACGAGGTCAGGTCGCGTATCGCAATGGGCGGCAGGGAGGAAAGAGAATTCAGCGACTCCGTTCTGTCGCTCGGCCGCGTGTAGAGAATCGAGACGACCGCATGATGATGATAATAATAATAACGATACGACGCTAGAATTAACGGCTACGGCGGCACGACGAGGATCCATAAGGCCTATCGCAGGTGAGAAGAAGATGAAGTGTAGGAAGAGTAGTACCCACAAGAAGGGAGAGGTGAAAAGGGAAGAAAGCAAAAGAAGAAGAAGAGAGAAGTAGTGATAGTGATGGTGGTGGAAGCAGGAGAAAGAGAAGAAGAATTACATACATATATATAAGAACAAAACAGCCACGTGGTTCGCGTACAGTCCAAGCCCAAAAGAATTGGCGTACGATGAAAAAGGGAAGAAAAAATAAAAAAGTAATGTCCTAGTCGAAACTTGCCACTTTACCCGCGTAACTTTCTCTCTCCGATTACGAGAGTCGCACTACGTCCGTGGAGAGGAGTCTGCTTGGTTTAAGGGCGCACCCGCAGTACGCAACGCTACATAGGAGCAGCGTCGCGACGCCTCTGATTCAGCAGGCTAGCAAGGGAACGCGAGTATCGTCCAGAATCCATTTTCCTGGTTGTCGAATTTTGCTTTGCCCCATTTATTTAAGGGCCCATTCTAGTGTAAAATTTTTTGAAAATCGATTTTTTTATTTTTGCATTTTCCAAAAGTATGGACCATTAAAAATATGGTGTTCAATTTTGGTTGCGAAATTCGAATTATTTCGATCGCTACAGCTTTTCTTAGAAAAAGGGATTCGACGCGCTCCGTGTCATCTGGCGCGGACGGTGCCTAGCCGGGACAGGTCGTTCGTCGGGTATTCGTTTTTTTGTTCCGTTCATCCCTTCACGGGAACTTTCCTACCTGGGGTGACTCAGTTCTACAACCTTTGCGAATATATGTAATTGTACCAGAGGAGTTAGTACGTTTTCAGATTTCAACATGGATAGACCGATCTCGTATTCGAAACTTTAAACGCGTTTTTCTCGAAATGTCTGTTTTCAAAACGGTGGAAGGTCTCAAAAGAAGAGTTTTCAAGCTATCAGTCTCAAATTTGGCCACATCATTCTTCACGTAATTCCTTAGAGCGGTATGGAAGCTTTTTAAAATATTTTGAAAATTTAATACTTTTTTATCTTAAAATACTGTCAGAAAAAAGACCAAATTCGACACTCAATTTTGAAACGGCCACCATTTTGTTAATTTTTATGGAAAACAAAAAATCTTCCATACCGATCTACAGTTTCTCATACTGATTAATAATCTGCATAATTTTTTTATTACAGACAATTTTTAGAGGAGTAAGACCTTTTACCATCATGCACTATTTTTTTTGAGGCATCATCTTGGATCAGTCAAAAACATTTTAATAAAAATTGAAAACAAAGATTGAAATACTATTTTCTATAGGGCATAAGTGATTTTAATAAAGAAAAGAAAATTCAGACCGATTACAAATCTTATTCATTAAAAAAAAATTCGTGAAAATCCGTCATTTTCAGAGCCCTCACACTAGAATGGTCCCTTAAACGCTGTTGTCTCTCTCTTTGGAACAAAAAAATAGTATCAATTTTCTATTGCAATAATCGTCCGATACAAAAGTTAGTGAATTCGTAAGAGCAGCATATCGTTAATACAACAATCGACTACACTCACGGCTAAAGATCTTCTGGCAGTGAGTGTCTCAGGATGGGAGCGTCACATTTTCCTGAATATTTCATAACCTAACCTATTACATCCCGTACAGTACGTATACTTCTAACAGTGACTGCCAGAAGTGCGTACAGTCAATGACTTACATCCATACTTATAGGTTCTATCATAACGACTTAGAATATCCTATCCAGCTATTTATTTGAGGTTATAGGACATTTTTTCTTGCGCTATTGGCGGTATCCACAAGGAAGTTAACACATAACATATTCCGAATCCCCTACGACAATGAAACACGGACGTTATACCTATGGCAGTCGGGCATATAGATGGGAAACTCTGTAGCGATATTTCGAGGACATTACGACTGTTACCGAAGAAAACCTACGCAGCTATACGTACCACATACTGTATGCCTAACACAGTAGGTTAGGTTGAGTGGATATATCCGTGGACATTTATGTATTATATACAAAGAGATTCAGTATACTACGTCACGTATGTATATATAGGATACGTGTACATAGGAGTAAGTTACGAAAGAGATACATGGACAGTTGCAACTACCAGCGTAGAGAGTGAGAACGCATCTGAACGTATTTCCGTTAGAGAACCTCCGCCGCGCCATAAAGAAAAGAGTGGGTCGATTCCGTGGGCTTAGCATTTCTTTAAAATAATAATGTGCACTATGTTGTACAGGGATACCAGCACTGTCTGGTAGAGACCATACTTCTCTTGAGCTCTTCCTTTCTACGAGTGTCTATAGATAATATAATATATACAGTTATAGCCTGAAGACGTGTCCAGACTCGTTCGATTCCATCGTTTCACTGCGACGTCTAACCTATTGATTTTCGTTCGAAGAAGAAAGCCGGAAGTGCCGGACGAACCATATGGACTAACCTTAGAGAGTTCTCTTGGATGAAGATGATCATTCCCAATTAATGTGACTCAATCTAACTTTGTCAACCAGTAATAGAAGACAAAGGGGAAGACAAAGAATTTTGTCTTTCGAAGTGTATTGAGGGGAAACGATTTTTCTGCTTTTAAAGAGAAATTGGAGGGACGCAGTTGGTACATTCTCAAAGTTTCGTACCTCAATCGCACAAAATGGACGTACGTGACGAACCTGATGGCGTCGATCCAACTTCCTCAGCTAATTTTCTTACCAGGCGCTGCGTGTGCGTGTGTGAGTGCAAGGGAAAAAGTAACAGAAGGAGGGGATAACTTCCGCCTTTTATCCCTGGGTCTTTCTATACTCCTCGAGTTTTTAATTAAAACTGGATTGGAGCACTCGGACGAGATAGAATTCTTTTTTTATTCTCTCCTTTGTTCTAACCTTATTTCCAGCATTAAAGCATGTAATCGTTAGAGGTTTGGGACTGGTTAGACGATATCTGTATCGTGGTTCGTGCAAGAGGCTACATTTTTGAGAATAGCCCAGGTACCTACAGTTATTTTCACGAAACGCTCTCCAGGCGTAGTGAGGGTGGGTTTTAAAGGGGCGCCTTTGAAAGAACAGAGGCACGATCGTCCTCTCGAATCCTGAATGGGTTCTTTATTTCATTCTATTTTTTTCCCCTTAACTCTGTGTCTTTTTTATTGCATAATAAGTAGAGTGAAAATGCCTGAATTATCGTATGCACGAAATAATTGGTAAAACAATTTCGTGCAGTGAGACGATTGGCAGTCAGAATGCTGAGAGAGCTTGGAGATTGATTTTGAAAGATAAAGGGTTCATCCGTGTAGATAAATAGATACCTAGATAGTCAATGAACGTCGGGGGGAGAATGTCAAAGAGAAAGAAATTAAAAGGGTGATAATAATACGTTGTAAATAATTCTCAGAAAATACTAACTCCCTTTGCATCTGGAATATATCCCACTCACACCCCCTTCTCTCCCACTCTTGGAACTTTCCATTCTAAACGAAACGCTATAATCCCGACGAATAAATAAATCGATAACCGCACCTCTCTTAGCTGCGCCGCCCTCGATACATAAACGGAATCCCTGGACATCTTAAAACATCTAAAAATCAAATAATTTATATTTTAATTTATAAAACAAAATCAGTTCGATTCTCTATCCAAAGAAGACAAATGTAAAATTCGTAAGACCGCCCCGTGGAAATGCGATCTACAATGCAGACTTACCGTACAACGCATAGGTACGTACACTGCTCTGCGTGTACGTATTGTATATTGTATACGGTATAGACTATAGTATATAGTGTTGAAACGAGAGAAGGACGAAAGCAAAAGACCGTGGTTGCACCTCGCTTGGGTTGCATTACACTCGCAGGCTGCATTACGCTTGCGTTTCGAAATCCTCCATAAATTGGTATTCCTCTTCAAGATTGCCGCCGTAAGACAACCTGAAATACCTGCGGGAAGATCCTCTCGTTTCCAGTAAAATAATTGCCATTCTGAATCTCGTCAAATTCCCTTAATATTCTTTTATTTTTTACAAAATTTACTCAGAATCAACGGTAAAGTATAACGCGATGGATCTTCGACTGCGTTTCTCGATATTGGCTTGATGTTCAATTATTATAAAATATATAAATAAAGAGCGGACAAGTTGGAACGCACAATTATTGTTATGTAGTTTTTTTTTAATTGATCATAGCGTCAAACGGTTCTCAATTAATTCCCTTTTTTTTTCATTAATACATGGTGAAAATATTCAACGGTAACGCCTGGTTTAAAGCGACACGGGCGCCATGGCGACACCGTTTCCCGTAAATGGAGTAATCAACAAAAACAAAATAAATCATGGAGTGCAGAGAGATGGGGGGGGGGGGGGGCATGCAAAATGGTGAAAACACAAACTCGCAAAGTACTCTGTTATTTGCAGTATCGGCAAATGAGTACATTCGAAAATTGACTCGTTTATTCGAACGTACGAGAAAAAGTCGTGTCGCAAAGGAGAATGAAAAGAGAAAGAAATAAAAGTAATTGTGTACAGTTACACCATATTGGAATTTTGAAATGTCCATGATTTTCAGTTTTTACGTGATTGCAGTGCTCTCTGTGCGTGCTTGACGCACTTCCACTTCTGTACTAGTATTTTAGATAGGGATACTACTTCGTTACGATAAAAGGTTTTCGACAGCCGGGAGCCAACACAGGCTTGCACTGGTTAAAAAAGTACACCCGCTGTATGTACTTATCGTCGAATTAGCTGTTTAACAACGAAAAAAGAGTAACCTAGAATCACACAAAAAACAAAGAGATCACGACGACCACAGTACACGACACGAGAGAACCAAGGGATACTCTAAAAATTTCGAGCATGATGAACGAATCAATGATGCTTTAAAATTTCGCCATAAAAATGGCGTATCGTTTAAAACGGTTTTATCGTGGCTGTATATACACAAGACAAAGTCGTGCAGAGTAAAATTTCTCCATTGTCCCTGCAGCTGACAGAAGCAGAAACACCATTTTGATAAAAGATCAATTTCGCATATCCGTCTTCGATATCAAAACACAAAACTACACGAGTATACATTCAACAAGACTTAGAAGGAGACCGATGTAGAAGGCATGAATTGTTAAGATAGAGAGAAGTGACGGTAAACGAAAAAGAGAAAATAGGAGTGAGATAAAAAAAATAGAGAAAGACATATGTTTATTCATTCGCAAAAGATTTCGGTGCTATTGACTCGTTGAAGAATCGTCTATAAGGATTTTATCAGTTGCGATAAATAAAAAGGTAAACGATGCGCCATGGGGGAGGAAGAAGGAGAACACGCGATAAAGGCTAAAGATACTGATAATGCATGGAGAGGGTTGTCTATGTATGAAGGGGTAGTGGGGGCAAAGGAAAAACATACACATGTGCCAAAGAAAAAGAGAATGAAATAGAGAAACGAAGGAAAGAAAACCACAACCGAGGCAAACGACACGTGAAGAGGGGGAAAAAAGAAAAGAGAAAAAATAACAAGAACGATTCACGTTCCAGGAGACTCATCACGTCCGACACAATACCCGAAGGCAATTTATCGGTACCGAAATTACACGAATGTCCCCGAGCGAGAGGGACGTCGTCCACATGATGAATTTACGCATTGACGCGTTATTATTTACGGACTCTGGCTTTCTCGGCGTGAATCGAGTAAGATAACTCTCGCTGTTTTTCCCCGATCAAAGTACTTGGCGGATCGCTGATAACACGACTGACTGCTCCTTATCTTAGAAGGCTTTATATGCCTACGAATTTATATAGGTAGTACATATAGGCTTATACGTAGATAAGTATATGCCACTACGATCTGGGATAAGGCTGAAATTACATAACCCTTAGGGAGAATGAATAACTTGAGCAAGTTTTCGTTGATTTGATAAACTTAGGTGAATGCGAAGTTCTTGATCAACGAATGAAGACAGACAGGAATATGTTTGTGGTATATATATAGAGCATGGAGAAGGAAAGTATGGATTATATAAAACGCAATTGAAACGTTTGCTTTAATTCGTAGCCTAGTACACGACGCCTGGAATTTTCTTTTGGTTTATCCATTTCTTTCTTGTCTTTGTCTCTTTACTGCTTCTACCTTCGATTTTATGAATATTTATCTTTGATCGTGTGTTATTGCACGATGACATGAGATACAGAGGACAAAGAGAGATCGGAGATGTCACGGAATTTTCATCGTTGCCAGTTTCTTCATTCTAGACGCTCGTTGAATATTTTTATGAAAACTATAAAAGAAATTGCATCCCGGGAATATTGGGAATATATTTACTAAAATAAGGGAATGAACTATGTATACATTTCTGATGAAATGAGTGTTTTCGTGGAAAAGCGTATGAAATACCGTGAGAGCCGTTAAGTCGTGAGGTTTTGGAAAATTCAACCAGAAAAAAAGACAGTGAGTTAGTAAAGGAAGAGTGGATGTAGGAAGAGTGAAAGATCATGGAGAGAAAGAAGGAAATAAAGGAAGTAATGACTAAGAGAAAAAAAGAAAATATGGCAGCCAGGCTGCCAGCCAGCCAGGTAGGTAGGTAGGTGGGCAAGTAGGTAGATAGGTAGGTAGCGAGGCAAAGGCAAGAGACAGGATTGGGGCGAGTGCACAAACGCTCGTAGCAGGAGAGTCAGAAGCGTTCAAGAGAGAAAAATGCGGTGTTGTCAAAACGTCGTAGAAGGAGGGAATCGTGTTTCCACTGTAGACGGCGAGGAGAGTTGGCAACGTTGAAAATCCCTGCTAGGCTAGGTTATATACCACGGCGGAGCCACGTTTCGGCGTTTCACGTTTCGTAGAACCTCAGCGGGGAAAGTACCATAAAAGTATGGCCAACATACTACACCGAATAATATGTATTCCTTTATTTTAAGTCTTTAATTGGTTATCATTAATGAGGCACATAAATAATAGAAAATAACAAATGAATCACTGATACGGTGTTCAAACATTTTTCTGCACTAGGCTGAATAATATATAGTACCTTTTACTCTTTGAAAATTAATGATTAGGTTAAAGGAAGGCGCACGAGGTATAAGGAATCGGAGTAGGAGATGATTGATATACGTACGATCATCGTGAGGCCCATGTTCCCTTGCTTTGGTATCACTCCTCAAGTTCACGCAAAAATGGTAGGAATAGGATATGGCCTATAAATAGCCATCTATTTTGGTTGATCGCTTTCACACTCGTTTTCTTAATCTCCTCTTCCTGAGCACTCCAAAATATGTATTCACATCGCGCGAGAAAGCATTATAAACCAGGCGTTGTTTTCGTGGTCGCTCAGGTTGTTGAAAGCACAAAACACACAATCTTCTAATCCTCCTCGAGAAGCCGCTACAAGGATGTACATACTCAATATAAATTCTAGTAATACTGTTTAGTACCAGAAGAACAAAAGAAAAGCACAGCTATGCCACCAACACTACATAATACACACTGAACCGCGTCCTTTTTGAGGTTAGGTACTACGAAGTGGTCACTAGAATACCTCAGGAACTGACAAATAAATAATACTATGGGCCATCGATGGGGATAATACCACGGCGTCGTCGTTCTCTCTAAGGCGCGCACTGACTCGTATTTGGACTACTGCAGAAAAAACTGCACTGGGCGTGCACACGCCAAGAGGAACTCCTTTTGGGCAGAGAGTAAACACCGTGGCCGTAGCGTTGCTTTAGCTCGGCTTGGCTCAGGACTATATCTATAGAGCATACGCGAAACCAAGGGAGGCTGGCTGGATTGCAAGACGAGGGAGTCTCGTCTCCCCAGGACGATTACACACGCACGCACCTATACACTGACCGCAGACCTAGTGCATCATGTATATACATGTGAAGAGACACGTCTACACATACGAGCGCACCCATGAACGTACGCTTTTCAAGGAGCCAGAAGAGAGCTTTTTATCGCGGTACAGACCTCGCCGGTTTTTCGCATTCGGTCTCTCTCTTCCTGTAGACGACGTACTTACTTCCCGACACCGGATGCCCCCTATAGGTTATACACTCTGAACGATGCACTCTGGGGACTGTGTTTTAGGCTCAGGTGCAGGTGCAGCCACGGGCGTTTCTCTTGTCCTCACTGTTCTCTCTCGCTCCTCTCACTGAAGAGAGCAAGCCTGGTAGACGGATGAGAGAATAAGAGAAACGTTGGCAAAGAGAACAAGGAATAAAGGAGTGTCTAGGTAAAGAGCGTGCGTATAAAACTCATATGCGATTCTCGGCTGTACACTTATCCACGTATGCAAAGAGCTTGACTATAGATATACATATGTGTACACGAGTCAACGAAGGAGAAAGAGAGAGAATTAGAATGAATCTTTCGACATTTCCTGGTGAAATCACGAACCTTCCTCGGGGTAATCACCATAACCTTAGGCATCAACTAACGGATCACCCTTTATATTATATCCCATTTTACCCGTGGACTCTTACCGAGAGGACTATCCCTAGGTATATCCGCCTCCTTTGGCGCTGGAGGCGCACAACGGACACGGCACAGCACTGCGATTATGTCGACGAACCACGTCGTACCCTGAAGACCGGACACAACCGAAAACCGTGTACAACACACCAACAGCACCAGCAGCAGCAACACCACACGACCACCAACAACAACCGCCAGCACCATCAACCGCGTCCACCACGTTCAAGAGAGGATACTCTCGTCGACGCGTACAACACCACCTTCTCTTCTTCGTCGCGCGTTTTCTCTCACCGTGGGAGACGCGCGCTTTTCCAGGGGGCGGCCGATTTCAGCGAGGGTCGCCACCGTGTTTTCAGGGCCGCCAGGTTAACGTCATGGAACGTACACCGACACAACGATAGAATCCGTACCGTGGACAGACGGACGGACGTAGGGACGGACGGACGGACAGACCGACGGATGGATGGACGGACAGACGGCAGCCTGCCAGAGGAGAGGAGGGGTATATACGTCGAAAGATGGACGAGGGCGACGAAGAGCCTATCGGGGATCGACTCGACATCAGACGGTGGGGATGGGTCAGAGGACGACTGGGGAGAAGGGAGCTGCGCCAGGTCAGGGCCGTCTATACGTTTCCTATAACCCTGCTCTTAACTTTCTCAGACTGAGAGCTATTTTTCTTTTTATATTGAAATATCATTTCTTACGGTGTTGAACGACGAGGAAACTTTTTTTGTAGTAGATTTTATACATTTTATTTTGCCTGAATATACGGTCGTATTTAATGAATTTTTAACTCCGTGCTATACTTGGTGAATCGTCGAATGAGTTATTTCTTATATTTTGTTTAATTCGTTTTTTTCCATTTTGAAGTCATGGCGTGAACAATCATTATAAATTTTAACGAATTCATACAAAACTGTAATCTGTTCTATAAAATTCGAACACCCTGCGAGGGCCAATTGAAACGTGCACAACTGGTAGTAAGGAATGTTATTTTAAATCCAGAAAGGAGGTACATGTTCTAGGCGTAAAGGGTTTCGTATGAAAGGAAGAAGAATAAACATAAAAAAATCCTGCAAGCTTTGGAGACCATAAGAAAATTCGTTCGGCCCTGCACAATGTCCCCACCTTACAGGAATGCCCATTGGATGACCAGTAGCAGAAAAAGTATCCCGGTATCCTCACCCTTTTCCCTATTATACTTTTCAGACCTCACTCTGCTCGTGAATCTCAGCATTGCGTTTCCTATGGATACTCAGCGGTACTGCGATATCAAAGAACACTCCACCAATTAGTATTGAACACTAAAGAAATTTGAGACTCGCAGAATACCATGCGATATCTGGTGGTGATAATTGAATTAAATAAAACGATCGTCTGAAAGTCGCAAGTTTGCATTACCTTGTTGACAAACTATCAGTATCGAAAACTGTAGAACATAGACGATACCATATTTAGAAAAGATATAATAGTAGTACGCGATAAAAACTTGACAGTAGTGAAGGTACCACTCAACAATGTTACAACCTTCCGTTCAGCCGCTTTAAATTATGGCTTTCGACCAGCCATGTTTAATACTTCGATGTGAGCGTCATTGACTCACAGCAGTAATTTTCCTTTTCAATAGTACATACCTATTCCAGCATTCCCCCATCGTGGCATTCGAGTCAAAAAACGTAAAAAATTTTAATCTCCGGATAACAAGAAAATATTCATGACAATTTTAGTAGCATGTCTTGAGTAAATCTCGCTCCCTTGCAATTCATATAGCAAAAAAGAGCCCAATCAAACGATTGGAGGAAATAGCTACGAAATATAAATTTCCACAAAATCCAACCTCTATTAAGGGTGCAAAAGGGTCATGGTACGATCCTGAGCCAGGAGGCACAAGCAAGCTGGCAGCCAGGAGCGGTGCGAGGCAAGACGAGTACGGCTGATCCCAGCCTGGTGGAGCAAAAGGGGCGATTCCGTAAGCGAGGAGTGAAGAGCATGAGCCAGGGTTTACGGGTGAGGGGTAACTGGTGTACAGAAGAGAAAAGGGGCGCTTAGCCAGGGAACAGCGGGGAATTGACAGAGATGCATGTATAGTAGAAGCGGCAATGTCGCCAAGGATCCGGCAACGCTGCGAAAGGCCTCACGGACGCCAGGCAATCGACCTACACATCGACACTGGCGCGAGCGGTGAACGGCAAACCGGAGAAGGAAAGAATCCCGTTTCGCCCGGCCAGAAGAGAAGCCCGGCTGGCTTTACGGGGCAGCCTCGAGAGCTACGATGCTCGAAATTTACCATACTTATGCCGTACGCTTCTTCTTTGAGGTTATTACACACCACGCCGTGTCGTTCTAATACTCCGCCACACATAACCTCACTTTTTTTTCTTCTAACGTTTTCATGAATTTTCCATAACCTGCTGAATGCTTGATAGGTTATACCCTTCCAGGAACATGCTACTTCCTTGTATAATCTTAATAAACGCAACACTCTTTCTTTAGGTTAGCTATACTTTTTATCTTTTTCCGAAATTGTACTAGTTATTACAGATCTCAGTCAATGACCTCCTCCGTGCACTATCTAAATTTCTCAGATTCCGTCAGACGAGGGATCGACTTACGACCCGGGGGAAGTTGTCTTCGTGTAACCTGAAACGATATCATTGGGCCGCCCTTCGAACTACGATTCTATATAGATTTCTTACTTGTATCCCTCGGTATTACGGCTCTCGTGTTACCCCACGTAATTACGGGCTTCGCGATACACACTGCGTAGGTACAATCAGTTCTTCACGTATTTGACATGGGAAACACGCGTTTGCAAATGTGTTCATTCTTTCTTTACTGGTTGATCGTGAAGCCAGAAACTTTCTGAGCGTTCCTTCAAAATAGAACTGCCCACACGATGGCTTTATTAACAGCTACCGTACAATTTTATTTGTGAATTTGTATTCTGATAAATTCTAAAGATCTATTTGAGAACGCAGTGTTTGGAGACAGCGTTCATTTATTCGTATAACATCATAACATTATATAATATATAGGTATAATAATAGTTTAACCAATAAGCATCTTTATCTATATATATATATATTTATATACATATATCCACGTGGTGGAAACCGGAAGAACGTTTCTCTATCTCAGACTTGTGTAGTAGATTGCAGTAAAGAGGAATCTCCAGTTTCTCCAAGGCTGATCAGTGCGACGCCATTATAGTTATTGACTTTCCTGATAATTATCAGTGGTCTATGCGCGTACCATTAAACGATCCTATTAGATATTTAACTTGCAAGACTAGCGAGTAAATGCCATGACATAGAAATTCATTAGTTCTATGAACAAAATATTCGGCTTTCTTCGTTTCGCTCTGATGACAACTAGGATACAGATGACCACGCGTACGACGTACATAATAGCTTCCTTCAAGGTGTAGTTAACGAGATGACTAAGGCCCGATTGCACCAACGTAATTTCCATGTTAAGCAAAAGTTAAACTTCTTACCGTTTATGGCAACCGATCATGGGTGCTTATTTCCAGATACCTATACATTGATTCGTCTAAAGTATTTCAGAATTTTATAGCCTACTGCAATAGGTTGACGTATAATTTTAATATCAATTAAATAAATAACGAACCAATCACAAGCGCGGATTTAATGTTAAGCGGAAGTTGAAGTTTCACTTAACATGGAAATAAGGTTGGCTGCAACGAAACCTAGTCGCTGTACCGTGCATTCGCTTCTTTATGGAAATTTTAGATGCCACTCTCCCGTGCACTGGGGTGAAAACATCTCGACGGGCTATTTTTAAACGTAAATGCCAGCCATTTTCGATCTATTCGTCCGCGGCTATTTCCGTCGTGTAACCCGTGCGAGAATTGATTTCGTAGCACATTCGACGGAAGCCTGCTGCTATTGCTTCTTGCGCGGTTTCAAGATGGCTGTCTTAACGCCGTCTGACGTATTTATCAGTGCGAAGTATTACGATGCAGACATCTAGATTGTGTTGTCTATGCTACACGCATCTTGTACATCGATCAGTATCTTTCGGCCACAAACATTCTTCAATTTAATTGATCTTTCAAGTAGTGTGATTGGCATCTTGCCACACAATTCATAAAAAATTCGTATTACTCAGGAAATGAGCACTAAAGATTGCTGTTTTTTTTCT
Organism: Pachycephus smyrnensis; assembly: GCA_030142225.1. NCBI lineage: Eukaryota > Metazoa > Arthropoda > Insecta > Hymenoptera > Cephidae > Pachycephus > Pachycephus smyrnensis. The sequence goes on along the minus strand of JARQST010000399.1, from coordinate 3,324,363 downwards.
TGTGGAAGGAGCTTCTTTATTCTTAAATTACTTCAATTGTATACATTGGCCCCAATTCAGTGATTCTGCCACTGAAAGTTCCTTCGCTCTCGTTTGAGCGCGACGAAAAACGAAGGTTCGCGTCAATTAGCCAAACAATTACGGGGATTCCCGGACTTTTCCGAATGGTGGGTGAGAGTGGTGTGAGGTGGCGGTGACAGTGCTTTGGAAAGGGAAAAGAAAAGGGGAAGGGGTGCATTGCTGTGTATAATGTGTGCGCAAGGGTGGTTGGGGGACGAGAAAAAAGGCGAAAGAAGGGAAATTAAAAAAATTAAAACGAAGCCCAGAACGGGAGAGAGAAAAGGACCAATGTTAATTCAAAGGGCATAAAGGGAGCCGAAGTTGGTATCCGAATATAACGTAAAATAAACTCTATGAAAAAAAAGACAATTTCACGCGAGTATAACGGCATGCCTTTCTCAAAATTTCCAAGTAAGAGTCTTTCGCTCTGCATCCTCATACTCTCTTCCTTTTCTATTCAGTGGCTGAGAGGGAGAGAGAAAAAAGGAATGAGGATTCTTTACGCGCCGGGGATACTCCACGAGCACCTCGTTTCTGTGAACTCTCTCTACGTCCTTGGTGGGATGGAGAAGAATGATAAAAGATAAAATAATGGAACTAGGATAAAGCGGGAAAATTGAAATAATAAAAATATCGTACCCGATTCTCTATACGAGAATAGCATACAGGTTGAGTATTGATTTCACAATTCACACAGCAGTAAGATATTATTAACATCTAGATCATTCAATTAGTTATTGTACGATTGACCTAAATTAGATATATAATAAATTTTACATACAGTAAAAAATTAATAAAATAGCTAATAATACAAGTGTCAATAACGACTATCAGAGTACTTTAGTTTTGAAGAAACATACGTGCATCTACAAATCGAATCTGTGCACGGTTCCCTAGTTCCAATTTATCATTATCTTAAGTAGAATTTACAAAGGATCTGATGCAGACAGAATCGAATTTTTCCCACATTGGACACATTGTACTGGACACGTGTCGCATAAAAACACATCTGATAAACATCCCACGCGATTCATGTTAAAGGTATATGATGTACAAAACTACGTATGCTTACGTTACGAACGATGGAAGGAAATACGTACACATGAGCATAGAATAAGGAAGGAAAAAGTAATAGGCAAAGAAATACCGGCAGCAAGTAGAAGAGAGCGTGGCGTTCTCATTGGAGGGCCACACGGGATCAAAGACTTCGAAGTAGTAAACAACCGTCAGTCTATGGCTATATCTATACATACGTAGGCACCGTATGGCATCTATATATGCGTGCTCTAATAATACAAAAGTTTCTACCGACCGAAAGAGCAGAACCAGTTAAGTCAGTCACTCGTTAGGATGTATATCCCTACGTCATATCCTGCACATTCTCATTTTACCATCCTAGTGGTACGTTCCTGGTACCAGCTTCATACTCCTGGACGGTTTAGCGTTATCTCAGAGAAATTTCAAATTCCTGAATTTTTTTGAAGATACAATAGAATTGTGGAAATCCAATGTCTCGAGGGATCAGACCCTTTCATCTGGTTTTTTTCATCATTTCGCCGACCAAGGGCGAACTGGTAACGGGTATCAGGCATGTAGCTGGCCCCTACTATTACTTGTCACTGTAGATTTGGCAGAGTGTGGTGTAATTAAAATTGATCGAGAAACGAGTCTGGTAGTCAAACGACGACGATAATGGCCGTAATACTGGTTTATGAGACTCGTGACCAGATCGGCCAAGGATTTGGTGGGTCTCTTTTAGATCTATATGTACATGTCCATACCTGTATACGTAACACTAAGGATGTGGTGGACGTTACAGGCGTTGTGCTTGGTGAACGTATGAGCCTACCAGAATACGTCCTAATTTCATAGAGACATAAAGTACGTCGGCTTCGAGTGTTTATCCATGGACGATCGACATGCATGCACGTGTGTACAGAACAGATGGCAAAAACGTATATGTGAGAAAGAGTGAAAAAATTATGTTCACTGAAACGTGTGCGTGTCTCCTGCAACAAGGAAATATCTCAGCGAGAATCGAACAAAGCTTAGACTCTTCGTTACGTTTCTTATCATTATTCCGTTTTCTGATTGCCATTAATTTAACAATGAATCGACATGATTTCAATATCAATTATCTGGTATTTTTTGTACCTTTACTTTTCATTGACTTTCAATTTTAATATCGTCCTTTGTGTTACCAAACAATTATCGCCGTATTGAAACTTGCCATTGAAACGATTTTCCAATAATGCTTGTATCCTGGACCAAAATTCATATCCTCATAGTATACCTGAAAAGATTTATATAAGTTTTGTGAAATTTTCTAGGGAATTATAGAATATTTCTCTGCCACGACTTCGTCGAATCACAAAGGTAACTGTGGTACCTGCCAAATCAGAGAAGTCGTGGATTCCCAAGCCTAAATCCAAGAAGTGAAGAGTTATTACGTAATAATTAACTCTAACGCATACGTAAATCCCATAATCACGGACGCAGTCCGTCCCGACAATAGTCGATTCAACGAGGGCCGAGAGTAAGGTTAAAACACGCGGCAAGTTCAAAATAGCAATTTCAATAAAAAGTGTAATAAGTGTAATTGCCATAAACCTAAAAATAAATATTAAAAAGCTCCCAAAATATACTGTAGCGCAGAGTATTTCTTTCAGTGTATAACGTCTCTCAACACTTTTTTCTTAAACACTTTGATCCCATTCCCTTACTAGTAGCTTATAGCCATTGCTAGCTGACCCTGCCCGGGCACACGGATGTCCTTGCGACCGTGTGTAACGTTTTAAAGTGTATGCGTACAGGTTCTCTGTGCTCTCAGTCATATATATTTTCATACCTATACGTATAAGGAAGTTTGACGTGTGTTAGTCCTCGGATGGATGCCCTTTCCAAAGGGACCCCGTGCATTGGAACAGGTTAGGGCTGGTGTAGCTATCTTCGAGTATCAAGGCGGATAATCTGTGTGGATGCACGTAGACGAATGTGTGTATTTTTTGTCGGAAGGGTAACCTCCTTTATTGTGCTCGGTTCACTGTAAAAAAAATGTAAAAAATATATATCTACCACCTGCCCTTAGAACAACGCGTACCTATAACCTCCTCCGTTCTATTTTCATCGATAGGATTCTTGCCTGACGTAAATTTTCCAGCTGAATTGCATGCTTGATAACGTTGTCCAGGGTGGTGCTGATGACGAATAAGAAAATGATGGTGAAGGTAACTTGTTAACGTTCGGTTAACCCCTGACGAATGTGAGCTTCGTGGAAAGGTGAAATGGCGTGTGCACGTGTCGTTACGAATTTCGTACTGTATTAAAGTTTTCTTATTAATTGAAGACCTACTTCGTGACGACGAAATATACGTACGTGTGGTGTAAAATCGCTTTCGTAAAACTACCAGGCACCGTCGTGGATTTGAATTCCAATTTCAATTTTTCTAATGGCTTTTACAAGTATATTCAACTTGCTGTAAGAAGAGTCTTCCGTGGGTATATACGATTAGGTCTTTTGTTTTTTTAAATATAACTTATACTTTGGTAATTTACTCAAGTCTTAAAACATCTTTCATGTCATAACCGTTTCGTACTCCTTCCTTTTAACGTCTTCTTTCCTCTACGACCATCCTTCTTCTCTTAGTCCCGAGGGAGGTCATTTCCTGGAAGGTTCAACCAGGCTTTTTAACTCTGCTGACTACCAACGCGTAACGACGAGAGACGATCATTGTATGATGGAAACCGCAAAGCTCTCTCGATACCAAGATAACGAGGAGCCTACTCGGTATCCAGATACATAAAGCTAGACGGTAAAGAAGAACCGACATTGCGAAAGCAGAGAGGTTAGAATCGTCTAAAGAAAGAATTTAAAAGAATAAAAGTTAAGCTGTAACGCTTATCGTGAATGGTAAAACGTTACTGAGGAATATTTGGCAAAAGCGGTTGTGGACTTTTAAAAGAGAAACATCTATCCTCCATTCGCAAGCCCTCGCGCGGCGTTTACGCTCGCAAATTTGAAATTCGATTCGAAGCGACGGAGGTACGGTATTCGTAGGGGTCCGCCCATACAACCAGGTTAGGTAGCAAGGGCGTAGACATCTCGGGGGCACTCTATCTCCAGGATAAATTCCCAATGGAATTTTGCGAAACTTCGCGTTGTATCCTTTACCAAGTCCCTATGATGTCTTTTCCTGGACGTCGAATGCTTTTGAGCATGGACAGCAGCAGAAGAGTAACGGAACGATATTCATTCCGAGGTGAAGAACGGCAGCGGTTCGCGAACCCGCGAGTCCTAATGGAGGAGCTAAAATAACAATAGCGCTGATTACTGTGGACGGTGAAAGGGTGTGGCAGCGCCATTGAGTCGTTACACGCAGGAATAGAAAGAGCGAGCAAGAGGACTCGTGTGAGTACGAGAGAGAGAGAACGACTGAGTATTGTAAGATAAAGCGAGACAGATATAGGCTGTTAACTGAAGAGTGGGGATGCTGTAGTTGGTAGTGGGGATAGAGGAGTGGGAGAAATGGCGGCATGGCTAGATGGAAGGGGCAAGGATGAACCACCTTAAAGGGGATAGTACCATCCGTAAATAATCAATATACAACCGACAAGTTTCCGAACGGTATCCATACCCAAAAAATCGCGCAGGTTCCGTTCGTTCTATCTATACATAGTAGTAAATGAGGCTGTACAAGATTCCGAGTCATCGAGTCTCAGGGACATCATTTTATTTGGTACGCCCCTGAAGTCCAGTTGCAGGGTAGATGCTTCATGGAACTTCTCTCGCTGTACGTTTAGGGCGCCTAATAAAACTCTTTCGACTCGGTATCGCCTCTTTGAACTTATAGGAATAAATATATATTTACAAGGTCTCTGAATGATCTGTTGAAAGTCATCGATTGACAAAGCTTTTATTCGGACGGGAGAGTGGATGCCCTGGAAATGCACAGTATGGGATACACTCCTATACGCACGAAATAAGATAGAATTTACGGCTGGTAGTAACAATTCCTGTTTATTCTTATTATTTTTACTCTAGTCTGTTTCTGCCTATCGTTTGTTATTGACACTATCGAATGCGTACGAATGGCCATTCAAAAAAAATCGTTTTCATGACATTTCTCTTGGTTCCATGGCGATGCGGCAGCTCTTGGTACGAAGTAATCGACTGTCGAGTAATACAGTGCTACCGATTTATGGCAGCAGTAGCGAGATAAGGACTTGGTGGAAGATAGTCAAGAGAAAGAGAGAGAGAAATAGAGAGAGGCGGTTCAATATTCGTACAATGGATACGTTACATCGTTTCATTTTTTTTTACGAGCTACGTCGTTCGCCCGCTTTGGTAAACAACAGTTGATACGCTAGAATGTCGTATGTATAGTAGTAGCAGCGACATAGAAAAATCGCTCCGTGGAGAATTCAACTCTCTGTTGTTGAAATTAGCTTAAGCAAGCATCTGCACACAGCGATTCCTCGATTGAAACTTGCTTCCCTCTTCTCCATTTCCCTTTCCTTATTCTATCCTCTTTTCTTTTCCTTTCCTCTACAAAGATTATTTCGTGAACTCTATATCTTTCTTTTTTTTGTGGTTCTGCTTTTTCTTTATGATTATCTTCCTTTCTTCTGTTCTTCGACATTCTGGAAACGTACCTAAACATTTATTAGTCGTGTCAGCTTATCGGCATATTCCACGAAAAATCGTGATATCGATCTCCTTTCTAAAAGAGTGAGCCGATTCGTCAAAATGAGGTCACCCCGGAATCGGGCGTACCCCCCCCCCCCAACCCCCCACGACAAACATTAAATCACAGGCTGAACGTATGCTCGCATAAATATTCAAGGAAAATCCGGAATGTCCTCTCGTTGAAATAATTCACGAAAAAGGATCCGCCTCTGCCATTTGGAATTTTGAAAAAATCGTAACGGTCATCGAAGGAGGACCTAGCGGTCGATTCTAGAACTGTGGAACTCGTTATACAAATTCAAATAAATTTAAAAAAATAGTTGGTAAAGGTATTTACGTTGATAAGATCGATTAGCAAAGACAAAAAACAGAAGAAGCGCAGGAGAAAGAGTATTGAACGGTTTAAATTGAATTCTTCTCTAATCGGTGCCTTTTAGTTTCTCGACCTTGACTGACCTCCGCAAATAAGATGGCAATTCCCGCACACCGTGAGACGTAACGTTTCGCGAGACGCACATTATTCGCAACGACGGAGTGAGGAGCGAGGAAGGAAAGCGGCGAAGTTCGCGGTGCGTTCAATTTTAACCGCTTGAGGAAGTGAGAGAGAAACACGGTTAAATCCATTTTTAGTTAGAGAGGTGTACTTGGCCGGCACGTATATAATCGAGGTTCGCAGAGCAGGATGAAGAAAGAGAAGGATGGAAAATGAAGGCAGGTTGAGAACAGTGTACGATCCGCTTTAGTAGGGACGTTATAGCAAGTTGCTATGGAAAGTAAGCTTTTCAACAAGAAAAGAGTTAACTATATACATATAGCAAACCAAATAGAAATGGTTCACCACCTCTACCCTTTGATAATGGCGCCATTCTAATCGCCAATCACGTGTCACCTTATTTTAGCAACTTTCTTCATATTTTTCGTTACTTCAATCAATGGTCCACGTCAGAAATTGAAATTGATACTCAATTATAATTAATGAAAAGGTCCTGATGCTTCGTTAGATTTTACTAGACTGTAGCTATTTTTTCTTGCATGAACATACAGTTGGAGGAAAAATCTTATTCTCTGAGGCAAGATGAGCGACTTAGCATCGATTCGTGACTCAGCGATCAACATCTAATTCACTTATTTGCACGGCATATGATAACATATAGTAATCCCTGTATTTAGAGAATGCACAAGTATGTTTCAATCGTGTCAGATCGGAAGGGGCGTTCGTTTTGTTCTTTGTGACGATTGATTCTATAGTACAAAGCAAATTTCAAATGCCGTTTTACTATTTATTAATCATAATGATGTTCCCTTCAGAATTCTTTGTGTGTGCATGATAGAAGAACGGTCGTCTCTTATCGGATCATTCTTTTTTCTCCTCTACACCCCACGCCAAAACACGCGCTACGTAATGGCGTCGCAGTGCCTACTGTGGCCGAGGTTAGGATTCGGTATTCTTGGCTTTGATCGACTATTTTTGTTTGGCAACCGATGAGAGGAAGAGAGAGAAAAAAGAGACTTATGGTCTTGTATTAGGTTCTCTACGTTTATGGATGTCCTGTTCTGTTCGGGACTTCTCGGAACGTGATTTTAGTTGGACCGCCCTACATGTTGGTGGCAGTACTGCTAGGCATAACAGTGGCGCGCTATTTGCAAATAAAAAAGGAAGAATTGAAGAACATGAATAAGAAAAATGGATCAGGTAGCTCGACTTTGGGATAAATATACGTTGACCTCTAGCTGACTGTGACTTGTTTGTAGTTGGGCTTTTCGAGGGATACGTAAATTATAGTCCACAAGCTTAACACCATTGAACGATTGAATAGATGCGTGAAGTTAATGAATGCTAGCAGAATGTCTTGTGTTATTGTTTTGAATAGAAAAGCCCAAGGATTCTTTGCACACCTGTGAATTATGTAAATGGGTAACAGCCGACTGACAATACTTTTTATGTTATATTAACAATTATTTATTAGATATACACATGTTAGGTTTTGCGATACCTATGTTTGACTGCTATTGTGTTTTGAGGCTAAGACTTTTTGTACATTCTCTGTGCACCATTTTGTCAGGGGTAAATTTTCCATATTATCTTTGGAAATATCGACCTTAAAATCGTATTTTAGGTTCTGGTAATTATTTAAATTAAATAAACGAAGTAATGCATCTGTTGCTGCTACTTCTTTTGCCACGTCAATGGTTTCACCACAACCTTAGAAACAAAAATAAGTTATTTTACAAAAATATATTCGTGTATGATTAATTTTGATATCCTACGTACCAACTCCCAGGAATTCTTTATTCGAATATACTGCTACTCGATACACTGGTATTAGACTATTTATACCAGTTTGGAAAATTAGCCTGGGCTCTGCAGGCTGACGATTATCTTTCTGAAGTATTTCATTGAGTGTTTCTAGTGGATTTGATGGAGTCCATATCTCAATAAGATCTTTCTCAGCTAATGTTGCAATTAGAAAGTCCCGAACGAATACACCAGCGTGGATAACGTCAACGCTACGAGTGAGGGCTGATACCAATGCGAGAAACGTGTCAGCTAGGATTCGTTCATCTGCTACATTTCCCTGAAAATAAAGTATACGTCATCTACATCTATCTCTATACAGAAATGATTAATAAACTTACAGCCACTAAAATGATATCCTTTGTTCCAATATGTGAAGAAACGTGAGCCAAAGTTTTCTGGGATAAAAGATGATCGTGAAGAGCACTGTAAACAATAATCACACTTGCATATACTGTAGTTTAGTTCCACAATAATCTAATTTTTTGTATACATACAAAATACATTCTTCTGGTGCACGAGGTAAACATTTCCCTAAATAAGCGACAACAATCCTTGATGTCAATTCTGCACCTTCATCGATCATTTCTCGATTATCTTCTATGTCGAGCTTAGGATCTGTAATACCAACATCTCTCTGCTTTTGTTCCTCTTGAATCACGTATGACCTATGTGTTAGTGCCTGCACGAGAAGTTCCGAATCGAACTGTTCCGATAATCTTTTGTTAAAAGCAAATATTTCAGCATCGAAGTTCCATTCTAGAAATGTGTTTCGAATGGGTAAAGGTTGAGGACCCATTTTTTTCTGGCGGGCTATCAATGTCATTTTCACTGGAGCAACCCATCGTTTAAAACCTCTTTGACCTGCAAAAAGACCTTGTTTTATTTAATCGCATATTATGAAAAAGTTAACATTCCATTCTGAATGTAATAACCTCAAAGATCTCCTAAACATTTGACACTACGTACTGCATATACGTAATATTTACCTGAGCAAGTTATCGGAATTAATCTGTGAAGGTTGCTTGCCATTTTGGTACATGAGTGTAAGGTGGTCATGACAGCTTTATCAATGAAGGGACTAAATTATTAGTACATCTAGTTATAAAATCACAAAGCGGCCATGAAGAAACGCTTATGATGGCATTTACCGTTGAACGAATCGGAACAACATGGCTTTAAAAGCAGCGAGGGGATTGGTGGGATTCATGTGAGTATGCCCCCACTCTGGAAGAGAAAGATATACGAACGAGAGTTAAGACGCATAGAATATAGTTTCATCTTGGGAATGAACCGGCCAATGGCCGCCGTATCGTTGCCGCGTAGATTTTGCCCGCGCAAACCTTGTGAATCGACAAAAACCTGATAATTACGAGTATATTGAGGATTTGCAGAGCTGCACGGTAAGTGAAGATTACAATAAAGATATAGTAATGTGCAAGAACATTCGTAAGAACTAACAAAACGTTTTTAATGCCAATATATTGAAGCGTCGTGTATGCTTCCTGTAAACAAGCGCAAAAAAATCTGCACCTCCGACAATTATGCTATTTTAAGATCACCGATAATGATTTATCTCCGGGTTTATTGAGATTCTAGCATTGACACCTATACTTTAGACGGTATTTAGTATTTTTTTCTTTGAATATAGTTTAATCAGTTGTCTTATCAGTTCTATATGCTAGGCTTGTAACGGGGAGCGTTTAATGAGCTAATCTTATGTGTGGGAATGCCGAATGCGTTGTTTTGACTTTTACTTTTTGTGATGAAATTAGTTTATGTGCGATATCTGTTTTACTATAGGAGGTACGTGTTTCACTTTGTACGTATAGTCACGAGTTTCAATGCAGATTTGATTGCTTGGTAAATCAACTAATATTATTGTTTATCTTTCATTTCATCCTGGTTATAATGTTGAACAAACAAATGTTAATAATGAATATTTTATTTTATATCTACATTTTTGGGGGTTTCAAAGGTTATATGTTTGGATAAATTATGATTTTATTTATTTATTAAGTGATAGGATCACTGATATTCGTATTTACTATGATAGGATTCCATTTTACTAAAATAATTGATACTACGATTAGTAGTATTATTTTAGTATAGAAATTCGTGAGTAATAATAGTAGAAAATTATATTTATGTCTCTGTGAGATGTCTGTCATGGAAACTTTTCATTTTTGTGACATAAATTTGATTTAGAACTGTTTTATCAAAAATGGTCGAGTCTGACCATAGCGATGGAGGAGAGGAGGGAGTGCCAAGCAAGACATCTCATAGGGAAAGCACAGTTGAGCAGAAACCACTTGCAGTAACCAAGCGGCCTCGAGAAGATTGCTCAGAGGATGAGAAAACAGAATTACCCAGCAAGAGACCACGAAGTAATATGAAGGAACCAGAGGAAAAGGATACATCCGGAGCAAACGGTAGTGCTGAGAGTTCTGAGGAACCAATGGACGTCGATAAGCCAGATGACAAGGACAGTCCTGCAAAACCAGAGGAAAGTGCAAAATCAGGAGTCGCGAAAGATTCTCAATCAGCCAAACCTGATTCGAAGAAAAAAGGAGACTCTCTAAAATCCTCGAAACAGGGACATGAGAGTGATAATAATACTGATAGCTCTAAACCAGATGTACATAGTGAAGAGGAGAATGAGGTATATAGTGATATTAAGGATATGTTCTTTTAGAAAATTTGTTCTTAAGCATGACTACTTAATGTACAATAGTTGAAAGCAGGGTTTTGTGTTAAACTTTGTATTATCTATTATAACGTTTTCTTAAAAATTAAAAGGGATCTATAGCAGCTGACAAGGACGAAGATGACGTGGACGATGGCGCACTGGATACGTCCAACAAAACTAATGGAGACGAAGAGAAGTCTGAGGATGATAAAAATGACAAAAGTGATAAAATGGATAAGAAAAATAAAAATGTCGAGGCTGTACGAAAGAATGATTCTGAGGTGGTGGATGGTCTGGAACTGTCCGTAGAGTGTGCAAGCGACAAGGAGCTTTCTAGTTCGGAAAGTGATAAAGAGAAAGAGGTCAAACCAAGACCTAAAACTATAATTGTCAAAGCTAAGCCGAACGATTCCGAGTTGGAGGTGAGTTCATCCGAAGCTGAAAAGTCTGACGCGGAGGATAAAGATGAAAAAGGTGAAATGGATGAGAAAAAAATTAAGAGGAAGGGGAAGAGGAAATCTTTCTCAAAAATAAAGAGTTCAGGTTCTGAGGAGAGTTCAGATAATAACTCCGATGACGAGGATTACAGTCCACGTACAAAAAAGAGAATGAAAAAAGTTACAACGCCTAAGAAAACTACCTCTAAAGCTTCAGACAGCAAGAAGACTCGAGGTCGTGCAGAGAAAAAGAGCGCAAAGGTGTCTGAAGATGACAAATCTGATGAGGATAAATCTGACAAGAGCGAAGACGATGAAATGAGTCTTGCGGACAGAGCAAAGAAGTCTACGACATCCAAGGGTAAGGATAAAACCAAGGAGAAGTCAAAGAGTAGTTCTGGTAGTGAGGATGATGCTAATGGTGACAGTGAGGACAGTAAGGATGCTAAAAATGGGAAGAGAAAGCGGAAGAATATCGTGAGTCGTCTTATTATACTATATCCTATATAAACGGGATATAAATTTTATTTATACTGAATTCCAACTAATATTCGTTACAGCAACCTGAGAATGACAAGACAATCCAATCGCTGAAAAAATATATTCGTGCAGCGGGTATAACAGTAAAGTCATACCAGGATTTATGGTCAGGATGTACCACTAACAAGGCACGTGCTGCGCGTCTGAAAGAACTTCTGGAAAAGCATGGGGTTAGTGGCAGGCCGACTTTGGAGAAATGCAAGAGAGCTAAACTGGAGAACCAGCGGATCAAGGAGATTGCTGAACTGGACACAAGAAATATTATATCAGAAGGTCCGTAAAAGAACCTCTAAGTTTGCTCAGGATTTGATCTTTTTCCCTTTTTTTTATTTTATTACTTTCCAATTACAGGACGTATTACGCGTGCCAGAAGGGGTGCTGAAGCTACCAAAAAACCGGTTGCATCTCCCATTCCGGAATCACCAACCAAGCAGCGCGAAGCCAAGAACACCTTGAGGCGTATCCGAAGTGTCGTGGACAGTGATTCGGATTAGGATGCTCCCATGGAAGAGGCCCTAAATGCGAACTGGCATAGAAATTATAGGTGCTGGAACGTGGTGCATATTGGCGGGGTTCGCGATAATCCTTGTTCTTCGCGGTACCCTTGCGAAAACCTTTTATTCTATGATATTAAACATGTAAATTATAATCCATCCGTAAACCGTGTATAGTCGCATTCACAGTCTAGCATTACATTGAGGATTCCTTATGTTGTGTGTATGCGTCACTCGGCCGGATATTCGTTGTCTCGATTCCGTTAAGCGGTTTAAGGAAATACGCTTGTATTTCAGATCTTTTATACTAATTTTGCTATTATTAAGAAAAGCAGTATGTTTAAGAGGACGTTTGTATAATTCAAATATGTATCTAATGAACAGAATATTGTTATAAATCCGGTTCTAGAAGATAATGTGCGCATTTATTTGCATACATCCCTCTTAGTTATTCATAAATGAAATTACACCATAGTGAAATATTGTTTCCTTAGTTTTATTTCTCTTTTCACAAAATCTTTGAACTTAGATACAGTTTACAGCTTTCAGAGTAACAATCTTCTTATGTTTACCTCAAGTATCAACAACAGTATAAAAAATATTGTTTAATGGATTCATGAACTGTGCAATTAACAATTTGTATTTTTGAACAATGAGAGTGGTACAGAACTATTCGATTCCTGAGAATGCTGGATCAAAATAATCACCCTTTGATTCAATGCAAGAGGCTGCTCGCTGTAATATAATTCTTGGCAAATTTTGTAATATATTTGCATTGATTCCCACATAGGCCTTGTATAATCTGGTTTCAAGTTCCTCAATAGTTTCAGGTGTCTCCACATAAACAAACTTGTTTAATTCCTTCCACAGAAAGAATTTTAAGGGATGAAGATCATCAGAACAAGAAGGCCAGTGTACAGGGCCACCAGGACCAATCCATTTGTCTAAGAAGACATTATTCAGATGACGTCTGATCTTCTTTTCCTGATGTTCGGGTGCATCGTCATGTTGAAACCAGAGACGTAGCCGTACAGAAAGGAACACATTCTCTAGCAGTTCTGGTAAAATATCCTTAAGAAATTCCTTATAACTTTGACAATCATATTTCTTGAGGAAGAGATATGGTCCTAAAAGATTATTCCCTAAGAGACCAGCCCATACGAAAATCCCCTTTTCTTCCGAATGGGAACCATTACAGGTTTCTTTGTATGTGAAGTAATTAATGTCACTCCATAAAATTTCAGACAAGAAATTCTCGTTAGTGATCTGTTGTCGAAGAATCCACTGACAAAACTCATACCTATCGGATGTGATCTCTGGGTTTGTTGTTTCTAGAGATCTATTTGCCAAAGCTATCTCATCTCTTAGTCGGGATATTGGTTTTTTTAGTCTTTTAGCCTTTTGTGAAGCCTTTTCAAGAGGTAGCAGGGTTCCAGTGTGTCTCAGTCTATGTTCCAACCGCCTAATGACATTTCTATCTGGATGCCGACGATTAGGAAATCGTATAGCGTATTCGCGTGCTGCCAGCGTAGAATTACCATTGCAAGCACCAAGTATTAAGTGCATGTCGCAGTATTCGCTGAATGTATAATTCATTTTGCGAATAAACAAGTGTAATTATAAATATTTATAATACTCATTAATTATTGAGAATAATTAAAATTGTATACTATCAAATGCACCATGAGCGATACTTATATCACTGACAACTTCTATTTCTTATCACAAATGCAAGGTATACTATTATTTCATGACTACATGTAACCCAGGAAACAATGTTTTCTTTTATTTTAAATTTGGTTAGGAGTTGGGACGCAAAACACGACAAATAAACCGGCGTCTCAAGGTACAATTGTAACCGCGTTCAGCATTTTGACCAATGCGCGAAGAGAAATAATACCAAATGCATTTGATTGGTCAAAGTTTACACATGTTGGAATTCATTGGCCTATGAATTTCGTTTATTATCTCCTATCACCGGCTGGATTAGTTCAGCGCAATTGTTTAAATTTGTCTGAAAACCAAATAAAAAATTCACGCTTCATTTGCTTACAGCGTATAAAGTAATATAATAATAATATAATATAATAATAAATAATATTATTGACCCAAGCCGAAGAGCAGAGACGTATAGATTGTTTAATTTTCATACTCTGTATTGTTTAAATATTGCTGTAAAAAGTTGAAAAAATAATTCCAAGTGTCTTAATTAAAAAACTGTGGTAGTTATTTTTAGTATGAAAAAATTGTCTCATACAAATTTCATTAATTTTTACCGTTCAGAAGCCGAAATACATGACATCAAATTAACACGGCAAGTATATCTGTATTGTGCAATTTACGTTATTTTCACTGCGTGTATCTCAGAAACGGGACGGTCAATTTTTTCGAAATTTTGCATGCACGAAAACTGTACTTGTCAAGAACATATCAAAATTTCAGATTGGTTAGTTGGATTTATTCTAATAGTCGTACCTCCTTAATTAATTTGAAATTTGTCTTTTTTTTAGTCGTAAGGATAGTCGCCCTATGATAACAGTGAATAATAAGTAAACGCAAGGTCTCAGTAAAATAATATGATAAAACATTTATTGAGAACTCGACATGCATGTGGAGTAAATTGATTAGTTTCTTACTTAAAAACCGGTTTTTAGCAGAAAATATTCTGTTCGGGTAATGGAGGTTTTATTGTAATTAAATTTTTTTATTAAGGGGGCACGAGAGGTTTTTTTATATTCAACTTGAGAAAAAATGGCGGCTATGGAAACGCAATAGCGTAAAATCAACGATTTCTTGCTCAAACTTTTTTGAAATAAAATTGCAAGGAAACCCTGAATCAAAAATTAGCTTCCGTGCTAATTGCGTATTACTGTCTAGAAAAATCATGCCAAATTTTAAATAAATCGCTCGAAAATTGGCCGAGACATCGTGGCTACCGCAAATGTCGTCACGAGAAAACACGTCTAACAAGGATCGTTGCCATTTGCAAAATTCGACATTTCTTTTCAACGAAAATTTCACAATTGCATTTGATTATATATACTTTTGTGTTAAAAAAAACGTTTATCAATTTTCCGCAATCGAAATTCAAAAAACCTTCTCCCTTAATTAAGGCTAATTTAATTGCAGTAAATAGGAAGATTTTAAATTGTTGAAATCCCCTTTGCATTGTGGATTACTTTAAAAGGATTCATTTACACAGTACACAAAAAATCAGATAAAATTTTGTTTGAATAATTCAAAATTGTGTAAAAATAATATATCGCATATTTATTTTATACGGTTGAAGATTATTTCTGACCCACTTCTGATTCTTTTGTTTATATTAGACACAGAAGCAAGCGATATATCTTACAATTAGTATAGAAAATACAGTGCTTGGTAGTATTAAAAATAAATTGTTCTTGATCAGTCTATCCATATAAAGCTCCATTAACCATCACTAAGTTTTTTGACTCATGAACTGCATTATGCATTCCTTACTGCAAAATGGTTTGTCCTCCTTAATGGCCATTTTGCCATTTAGTAAGCTCTTTTTACAAGTAAAGCAGCAGAAACACTTATCGGTAGCATGAAAATCTAAATTCTTAACAGCCACTCCTTGTTGATCCGCTGCAATAACTTGTACGCAGGTACTGCAGGTCTTTGCATAAGTTTTCTGATAACAAGGTAGACAAAGTGGACGATCGTTTTCTGAAATATACTGTTGTCCAGCCAAAGGCATATCGCAATCCCAACAGCAGAAATGACGCACGTGATAATTATGTCCTTCAGCCACTGTATATTCTCGTACAAAAATTAGCTGTAAAAAACATATTTAATAAAATTAACAAAGTACACTTAACACGAGTAACAAGTTTCAAATAGATTATATCAAACAATGTAACCGTACCTCATCGCAAGCAAAGCAACGTGGAATTTGCAAAAGCGTGGCCAAATCTCTTCCACAGTAAAGTTTTCCAGTATGATAAAAGTAAATAAGATCAGCTAGAAGTTCATTACATATTGAGCAGACAAAGCATCCAGGATGCCAAACAGCATCTTTGGCCATTTGTGCAGTAACCACGACGTCGCCGACGTGTATGGGTTCCTTGCACTGATGACACTTCTGCTGAATAGGCGTTACACTCAATTCCTCCATAGCTCCACGAAGCTGGTCCACAGAAGATGGATTTTGTGCTAGTTGAGGTGCACCAATCATTCCTTCGGGGAATACAGGATTTTTCAATGATTCTGAATGGATTACATTGGAATGTACTGGAGAATAACTCAATTCTGCTTGTAATTTATGTGGCACAAGGCGTCCTTGGTTCAATTGCGAAGGATCATTAATGTTCCTGTTTTTGTTTGGCTCATAATTCTCAGAGTATTGTGCTTGTGCTTGATACTGGAGAGCAGATGAATTGACATCCATTCCTGGATTCCATTGTTGCTGTTGAGATTTGATGTCTAGTCGTTGATCATGGGCGCCAGGATAAACTGACTGTCCTGGAATTGATGGTACAATATCTGAAATTGGCGGTAGAGAACTTGGAATTGGTGGCAAACTATCTGGAATTGGTGGTAAAGTGTCTGGAATGGGTGGTAATTCTTGATCATGGAGCTGTTGCCGTAAAGAAGGTTCTGTATGTTCAAGATAATGGGCGTTATCTCGTGGCACATTATATTCTTGACATTGAGGATATTCTCCTTCTCGAAGAGGGCTTGAATACTTGGGAGCCATTTTTTCTAAGTTTTGTTCGAATGATAAGGTTCCTGAAGGATTTCTCATGGCAGCAATTATGGCAGTACGCTCTGCTTCTTTATCAACAGACAATGGTATATTTTTCTTCGGTGAGTCCTTAATCTTACTCAGATTGTCTATATGCTGTGGACTACTTGGATTGAGCTCTTGCGATCTTATTGTATTGTGAAGAATTGGATCATCTTTACTATACTTGGCATTGAGTTTTTCTTGAATATACTTTAATTCATTCCTATCCAGAGTACTTCCAACGATCTCTTTATTGTGAACAGCGCTTGGCGGAAGTAATGCTTCATTCAGCATTTCCTCAGCCAATCTAGCACTTTCTTCAGTCGCATTGTCAGGTGGGCTTTTTTCATTCCTCATATGATCAGGAAGATTTGCTTGCAATATGGCAAACAATTTTTTCTCAACGTCCTTTCGGTCGCCAGTTACTTTAATCAATTCAGGATTATCTTCTGTGAGAATATCGTTAGTATAGTACTGGCTTCCTGGTATTTTGGAGCTCTGAATAAGGTCACCAGGAATTTGCTGCATACGAACAGTTTGCCTTTCATACGGAGATCCTGACGTTTTTGAATACTCCTCGTTATTATTAAGAGCATCTGACCGTGTAATATTATGAGACAATTGTTTTGTTCCTATTGGAACAATTTCCTCTTGAGCAAATTGTCTCACTGGATTGGTTTCTACTTTGACTCCTGGTCTAGAAATGTCAGATTGCTGCTGTGGAATACTTTCCATCTTACCCGTAAAATGAGTCCTCTGTGGTACAGATGCATTCGAATCCTTAAATTCTGATGCTAATTGATACTCTTGATTGCCAATTTTATCAAGGCATGGAAAATATTGAGCAGGATTGTAGATGCCACCATCAATTTTCCCTGACATTGCAATTTGTGCATCGTTGAGTACATTTGCTAGAACATGAGGGTACTCTTCTGTTCGCCACGGCAACTGTGGATTATTCTCTGCCAAGTGAATTAAATTGGATTTTGTGTTGTCAAATAGTTCGAGTTGTTGATTATATATTGCATCGATAGACGGTAATGGTGGTATTTTTGGAACGAAACTGCTAGGTATTCTCAAATTTAGAGACTGCCCAGCACCAATTTGTTGTACTTGCTGAGAATTTACGAGCTGTGTTTCAGGGGGATTTGATCTAGCCATTAAAGATGGACTGAACGGCCGAGCACCCATTATCTGCAATTAATAATTGTGAATAACTGATCATTATGTAATGACGTTAATTCACGAACTTGTATGTAGGGTGGTAAGAATAGAATCCATTAGATCTACTTAGCAACGACATTGATAATGGTTGAAATGATACTAATCGATTAGATCGTTTACATCATTAGTGAAAATGTTGGTGGATGTTTATTAATAGCATACCTTTGTCACTGTACCCTGGCCTACGTATTTCTTTAGGTTCTCTAAGTATTTGTCAAATTGTTTTCTTTCTTGTTCACTGAGCTCGTCACAAGCTTTGTGATCAATATCATGTATTGGTAATTGTTTTTGAAGTTGCTGTCTTCTTAGTGCTGCACCTGCTGAGCCCTTTATTGGCAATTTGTCCTCAGGAAGAGCTTTCATGTAGTCTGCAGCAAGTTCTTTTGTCGTATCCGGTGGAACCCATTCAAAGGGCATTTCATTTTCTGATAATTTTTTAACAGGAACACATAGGACTGTAAAAACATAATTTTTAAATGACGGTAATGCTGCCTCTTATACCTTGATTGAGTTCATTTAACAATTTGATGTTGACATTATATTTATGTTAACATTAAATTGTATTTACATGTTGCTTTTTTCTTGGGTCTGCCATTGGGTCCTAGCAGAAGATCAAATTGTGGAAACTCATCATCATCAACATCATGATCATCCCTACTGCACTTGCAGATTTTACAAATTTTTCTCCAGAAGTGAAGATCTAGTCCAGGACAACTACTCTTGCAAGTTAGGCATGGTGCACCAGCTCCAGCTTCATGAGCCAGTCGAGGCTATTGATTAATATGAAAATGAACATAAATAAAACATAAATAGTAGACATAAAGTTCCTGGAATAATTCCATATTACTGACAATATATTATTAACCCTTGTTCCAAATATAAACATATTCAATATAAAAATTACATGACTACACCAGAAGTTTATCTACATCTTCATACTGATATATTGCAGATAAGCTTTTATCAAAGAATAATCTGTCTAGTATCAACATTTTTCTTATGCAGCTTAAATATAAAAATGATAGCATCAGGATACATTCATGAATCCTTTAATATAAAGTGATAAAGAAATCTTTGAAGTAGAAGTTTCAGGGACTCACCTTCCTCTTGCGATTTTCCAAGTTGATCATCCATTTGGGCCGATCGTCTACGACCTCCACAGTATCCTGTATCCCCATTGATACTGTTACTCCAAAAAACCTTCTCGATTTTCACGAAAATTTCTCAGATTTAAAGTTCGTCCCAAATAAGAATAGTCTTCAGTAATGATCTGAAATTGACGTTCGTCGATTCCATGCACATGACAGCTCAGCTTAGCTCGAACTTGTGACTCACCAATTCCTCTGACACTTAAGTGCACTCAAGTGTATGGCCAGTGTGAGTAACACACACGTTCTTGGGGCCCCCCTCTACATTACTTGTCATTCCTAAGGGAGATACTGAGTAGGGGACGCAGGACCCACAGTTTCTATACTCCTCTCTATAAATTTTTTTTTCCTTTTTTCCTCTCTCCCAAGGAGTACAAGTTCTGCGGCAGACTTTATAAACGTGGTATTATTTTTTTCTTGCAGTCAGAAAACAACTAATCACTTAGAATTGTTGTACTTTGGGTCACTGATTTTATGTTCTTTGGTATATTTCTTGTTATATACAACAGTAGAGCCATGTTGCCGATGATGACACCTTTGTGGCCAACACATACAATTTTTGGCTAAATCGTTTGCCACATGTTTGTTAGTTCACTTGATCATTTCTACTGTATGAGTGAAAGGAATAGCTTTGTTTAATAGTATAGTGTAGTTATATTTGAGGACCAATCATTACTTTCAATGCAGCGATATAAATGATGAATTTTGGATGCTTGGTAATCGCATAGATGCTAAGTGGTATAGAATGAAAGGAGCTTTTGGAATTTCTCATATTGCATAAATTCCACAGACACATAGAGTTCCTGCAAGGAAATCTTATGTGAAGCAACATGCATTTATCATTCGTGTAGGCATGGAATATATTGAATGTAAGCAATATAATACTTTCTATATTCTACGTGCGACTACTAAATATAATATTAATAGGAAAAATATGTGTATTAACAAAGGATTGAGTGTTGTATTTAAATAAACAGTACAAGTAGTTATTTACAATAATACAAACGAAGTACAACTCTATGGACAGTTGTAGTCGAGTGTCGCTCGTTGTAAATAGAGTCCATGTTTTTTATTTGACACCAAAGGCTTCATCAAACTCTTGTTGAGAAATCTGAAATAAAATTAATGTTTTACTGTCCATTCATAGTGTCATTAACGAATACGTAGATCCATTCAGCAACTTACCTTCTTCTTTTTAAATCTCTTTATCAAAGCTATGTCTTTTGCTAATTCTGCCAGATCCTCCTCGCTAGCCTTTTTCCGTTTCTTCTTTACAGGGCCAAGCAGAGCCTTTTTTTCTTTCCTTTTATTACGTTTTTCTTTTTTTTCCACTTTTTTCTGCTTTGACTCAGACCAAGCTTCCGTCTGTTTCTGTTTACGTTTGTGTTTACCGGGCCAAACACCGGTTTCTCTGTAAGTATTTAACTTCTCTTGCCTAACTGATTCTTGTTGTTTGTCCTTATAGGCCAAAGTGTTAATGTCTATCTGAGGATCCTGAAAGGACGAAACGTCTCGTCCTTTAAGCTCCGGCATTTTTGGCATTTTTAATAGACCAAAACCCATTGCTACTTTTCCCAAATCGAGATCCTTCAGCCTCAGTATTAAGTTGCATTCGTGTTTATTATATGCTTGTATGTACGATACAAAAGCTCTATTTGCTTTATCGAAAAGGACTCGGTCCTTTTTTTGAAGATTCCTCATTGTTTTTAAACACTTCTCGGCTAAAGAAGATTCCTTCAGTTGTATCATTGACAACTCTA
Source organism: Pachycephus smyrnensis (assembly GCA_030142225.1). Taxonomy (NCBI): domain Eukaryota; kingdom Metazoa; phylum Arthropoda; class Insecta; order Hymenoptera; family Cephidae; genus Pachycephus; species Pachycephus smyrnensis. The sequence continues at coordinate 3,303,276 of JARQST010000399.1, read as the reverse complement.
CTTTTTGATTCCTCTTAATGAATTCAATGTATGCGTCTTCAGATTCTAGTAGCAACAATAAAGCATTTCCTTCGTTTCCGATTCTAGCAGTCCTTCCACATCTGTAATTAATACGTAATTGGTAGTTAATAGTGATTAGATACATTTATTTTATTTACTTATTTACCTATGAACGAAACTACTAGCTGTCGAAGGGGGATCATATTGCAGAACCCAATCCACTTCAGGTATATCAATACCGCGAGCCATTACATCTGTACATAAGAGAAGACCACTTTCTGTGGCACGGAATTGCTCAAATACTTTGTATCGTTTGTTCTTCATTTTCCCGTGCAACGCAAATACGTTTGAGGATGGTAACATCCTGAAAATTAATATTTAAAAGGTCATACTGCTTTTGTAGTACTTAAAAAGTGAATGATTGAGATAAAAACTCACGCTTTGATGACATAACTGAAATAGTCAACACATGCGCAAGTGGAGAAGAATATCATGTACTTCAAATTTATTCCTTTTATCTTTATGAATTCAAGCATTTGAGCAAGCTTAGTTTCTGCATTTGTTATTGCATAGTTATTGATCAGATTTAATGGAGTTGATACACTTGACTTCTCCTTGATTGTCACTAATACTGGGTTCCTTAAACCAGCTCTGATGAGCTGTTGCAATTGTTTAGTTTGAGTTGCTGAGAATAATCCAGTTCTACGCAATCTTGGTAGGAAACTTAAAATTGTGTTTAAAGTTACTGAAAATCCTAGGTCAAGGAGTCTGTCAGCTTCGTCCAGCACTAGGAGTTCCTGAAGATGTAATATTTTTTAAATAAGAACTAATTGAGGCTAATTTCTTTAGTGATAATTACCAAGGACTTCACACTGGCAGCTAAGTTAACATCCTTGCAATTAGATAATATATCTTCCAATCTACCAGGAGTGGCTACAATAATATTGCAGCCTTCCCGAAGTTTTGCAATATCCTCGTCGACTGTTGTACCACCAACAAGAAGTATTTGCTTTAAACTGGGAATTCTTTCAAGAAATTTTGCTAAAACTTCGCTTATCTGTGTGGCTAATTCACGAGTAGGAGAAATTATGATTCCACCAATTTCCATTTTCTTCCATTTTTCTTCTCTTTTCTGTACGATAATACACATTTACATATAGGTTTGAGATAATTCAAAAATAAATATAAGATAAAAATTGTTCGACAATTGTGAAATAAGGTTTAACATTCAATATGAGTGGTATACCTGAAGCATTTCTAGCATTGGAATAAGGAAAGCTAGTGTCTTTCCGCTGCCCGTAACAGCTTCTGCAGCTACATCTTTTCCTTGTAATAAAATTGGTATACATGCAGCCTGTAAAAAATAAAATTAATACAAACACTACTAGTTTACAAATAATTATAAACATGCAGTCACAATGAATATAGTATTCTCTTTGTACCTGAATTGGTGTCATGGATGAAAATTTCAATTGTTTAACTGTCTTTAACACAGCGTCGCTTAGAGGAATATCTAATTCCTCCCATTTTTTACTTTTCATTTTTATTTTCAATTCAAAATTAATTTCCGTATATGATCAACGCCCAATTTAGGTTATGAAAGGCGCTGCTGGGGGTTTTCCATTAGGGTGCTATTTCATTCATGCCCGTTTCTTCCGACGTTGATCGGAGTTTAAACTTCGGTTACCCTATCTTAAAACTATATAAAAAAAATTGAACCAGGTAAACCACGTCGGAGGAAAACGGGCGTTACTGATTGGCTCCGCCATTTTCAGGGCTCTTTCCGGAATAGGATGTGTAGTTGTAAATACGTATATGGGAGGCATTCGCATGTGTAGTATGGTGTAGTGTTATTGGTAAAGATTGAGGTTCAACAGTTGTCTATTTCCATCGACGTAAAGTGGGAAATGTGTTTTAATTACCTCGCAAACCTCTTTTTTTCTTTACTGTTCAATTAAACAAGAATAATAATGTGTTATACCTATACGTAT
>JARQST010000399.1:3228536-3301185 GCA_030142225.1 Pachycephus smyrnensis | reverse complement strand
ACCAAATAACCACAAGCGGCCCCCCCCCCCCCCCCCCAAATCTCAACCAACTGCCAGCAATACAACAGCATCGTGTAAAGCGTGTTGTTATTATAGTGGCAATATACTAGAATATCGCATTTTTGGGTATTAGGGTATCTATGATAAATGATTTGACAATTTATAGTATATATTTACTTATATAATATAGATTTGAAAATGCCATTAAAATTTTTAACATAACTTACCTGATTTAAAAAATTATTTTGTTGCATTTAGTTTCGTGTAGTATCCACTATTTCCAGTAACTTTTGCAACAATTTCTTTTTTTCTTTCGACTATTATACTGGATACACTTTGTCTTCCACACATAAAGTTGATCAGGCACATATTTATTAAATTTTTAATTCTTCATTTAATGTAACTGCATTTCTCGGACATTTTGTTATGCTGTCTGCCGCTCGTTTCCATTATAACACCTGTTTATATAGCAAAGAGTAGCTCACAGACATGAATCCATTCTCCACGTGTGCTATTTCGCAAAAAAAAACTTATAGCAATGATCGAGTTTCCCAAATTCGGCTTGAGTCTATTCAGGAAGTCCTTTTTTCCTCAATTCTTTAATAAAAGTCGGCATTGCTGATATCCCTAATAAGGATGTATACATCAGCTCAGAGGAGGTGCGTAGCCAGATTTCACCCAAAAAAGAACTGTTATATTTGCACTCATATCCTCTATTTTTTCAAGTCTACATCATCAAGTCAATAGTTTGGCAAGCTTCAAATTTGATGACTCATTTTTCATATTTCAAACCACTACCCCAATACGAGTACAGGAGAACAACAAAGAAAACGATGAAAAGGACGCGGTTGATTTTTTAATTTATTCATTTTATTTGATGATCTTTTTTTCTTCTATCTCTTCGATATAAAATTTGTATCTAACGATGCCACGCAGCGAACCATTCTCTCGCTCTCTTCCACTCTCACTCTAAACAAGGATCGTTATTCTGTCCGTTTGTCCGTCCTATGTACACGACTAGGTCTACGGTCATAGGTATAGCTGTTAACATTCACTTCGTATTGATATAGCGTGGGTGCTTGGCTGCGTTATTTCGGGCCCGCGTTAAGAGACACCTAGAGCATAGATAGCGCGCACACACCTCAACGTACAATTAGAACATCCGTTTATCCATTTGTCATAAAAATTCTCTCTCATTAACATATCAGGAGTAATAGAAAAGCTCTGCGTCTTTGACGGTGAATGTATAATTGTTCACAGAGATAAACCAGCTACCAATACACACTTAACGTACTTTTCATTTAAAGACATTAGACAGTCACTTTCTCATTTTCATGATAATTTCTCGATATCTCGATACAAATTTGGTGATTTGATATTACCACAAAGAAATAAGAAAGGATCGGCACCTTTAACATAAAATACGTAAAACTTAATAGTTAACTAATAATATAGATAGTTAAGAGTGTAGAGGAATCCAGTGAAGACTACCAAGGCTTTAGAACTTTTCAGTTTTAATTGTACTTGAAGTGCTGAATGCAATGCAAACGTATGTACGCACATGCGTATGTTCACTGTGTTCTAGCACAGGAATATTGAAGTATGCGTTATACGGTACTCAGAATTCGTGGAATTCATTGTGAAATTCGCATCGTGTAGAATCGTAATCGCCCTTCACGTTTTATCTTTGTGACGTAACTGTTCACGCGCAAGGGCCTCCACGAGGATAGAGAAAATACTTAACCGTTCACAGAGAGAGAGAGACAGAGAAAAGCTTCTCCATTAATTACTTCGCGTCATTCAGAAGTTTATTAATTGAAGTCCCTTACGCGCGAACTAATCAGACATTCAAAATAGATTCGTAACCATAGATCCTAGTTTAGTCTTATCGTCCTAGCTAAGAACACACGGTCATATTAAAATCGTTCTATACCGGCAGTCCGAGCCCTTACTATCTAAATTAGATGTGTGACTCTCGAGTTTGTTTCCTCCTTTTTTTCTTTCTTCGTTATTTTTTCCTCTTCTCGACTCATCGACATTCATGGAAGCTCGTCGCACTTCCGTTATGTCGCGACGCTTAATTTTCTCTTGTTACTCTATTTCTTCGAATACATATTCGCCTTTTTTTTAAATTCTTCTTCGCAAAAAAAGCGTTGTCCATTATGGCTTGCTTGCTATATCCTGTGTAGTTCATTCAAGGAACTATTTCCCTCGCAAAAATACATCATGTTGGATTTTAGTTAAAAAAAAATATTAACGAACAACTACAGGAGTCACTAGAGTCTTTCATACATACACTCTCTGTTTTCGACTTATTTTACTTCGTGTTGCTTTTCATGTGCCTCTCGTCGTCGTGAGCCGCCATTTTATACTATTAGCTGTCTATAATATTTTGCGGTTGAGTAGCACGAATTCGTTTTCGATCAGTTAGGCTGCGTTATAATACATATAGTATATCTTGATATAGTTCCGGCTTCCTTTAGGCTTCCTGTTTATCGTGCTAAGATTCGACAATCATCAATTCACTAGTGGCACTTGACGTGGCCAAAAGTATTCTTTCTCTCTCTCTCTGCAGAAAAATATCTCTCACGATCTTTACACTCTTATCTGTACATCTTCTCTTTTGAAATGAAAGCAAAAGATAAAGTATTTTCACGATTGAAAAAAACTTCCTACGATCCGTCAACGGATCCTCGCGATGTCATGGCAGCCGGCGCTTTTTTTTCTGAGATTTTTAATACCGAACAATCTTTTTCTTTGCATTCTTTCTTTTTTTTCTAGCAAAGAAAATTCATGGCAAGGCTTTTTGCAGTTACTTTTTCTTTAGCAGACCTCCTAGTGCAGTCCTCCTTTATAGTTTACTTGTGTTCAAAGATATGCAGACGAATCCTGAAGGGATTCGACATAATCCACGGTGATACGCGACAATGACCGACGCTTCTTTGTTTATTATTTTCTATTGAAAACGCGTCGTTTGAACAAAGAGATTTGCACGATGCCTCAATATTTTCTTGTTTTTCATTCAATGCCGCACTAGCGCAGTACCATAATTTTATTTTGCAGATCTCATGTGTCGCTTGTCCACAATATTGTGTATTAAAAAAATTCTTTTTTATATCGTATATCCTTTCTGACAAGCCACCTTCAAGATGGCGCTCCTTAATGTTCTTCGCGATAAAACGTTCTCGCAAAACGTACTATATATAAGGTCGCTATCGTGCTACTGATCGGACATGATCTGACGGAATCACGTGATAACGAGATATTAACACTCTTCTTCTTATCCATCATCCTGTTGTTTGACATTGCGTTAATAGATAGAACTGCGCATTATAAAACGTCGTTTCGCGATACAATGATATTTAAAAAAGAAAGTCTTCCGGGAACCGTAATCTTGTAACACGAATCAGCATTATGATCTTTATATATTTGCACATGCAAAGGGGTTCCCCTCACGATACAGTCGGCTCCCCATCGCGATAGCCAAGACTCATATTTCCTCGAAGTGTTTGGGCGCCCATAAACGATAAACAATAATAAGTTGGATTTCAAGGTTCAGACAAAAAGAAAGAATTTTTAAAGCGACATCTACGAAACGAACGAGAAGGTAGAGAAGATAGAAAGAACGAGAAAACATAACTGCATTCAAGGAGATTCCTGGTCTCGGTAATGGCATAACCGGATGAGACCGAACAGAGTCCAGGTCGCAGCACGTTCGCCCGTCAGTCCTTGGAGCAGCCCCGTGCCATCGTGAAAGCGACTTTAAATTTAAAATTTCTCTTTATAGTTCCTCGGAATAACGATAATCCTCTCTGCCTTGACGCGGCTCGCGGCTACTACTGATTGTGCGGTAGAATGACAGGTATGGTCTGCTGAGCACCTGGTGGAGGTTGCGGCGGTAGATACTGCATGTGCTGAGGCGGTATCATGTGTGGCGGAATAATCGGACACATCACGGGATAACCTGGTGCATGGCTCTGTGGTGGTGGCTGTGGATATGCCGGCTGCGGTGTTCCTGGTGGATTGTAGGCGCCAGGAGTGTGCGGTGGATTCGGATTGGCAGGAGACGGCGTCTGGCTGGGAGGCTGTTGAGTCACGTGAGGATGCGGATGAGCGTGGGGTCCCATGTACTGAATTCCTGGTGCCTGAGGTCCGGGCGAGTCGTGATGATGGTGATACGGCGTAGTCATGTGAGGCGGCGGGGGTGGTGCCTGTACCATACGCACCATCTGCTGGTACGCCGCAGGCTGGCCTGGATAAGGCACCTGAAAGGGTGATGGATGAAGTGGAGCTGGTGCCAGCAATGGCTGGCCTGTAGCTGCAGCGACTTGCATTTGGGAAGCAAGATCTGGAGCGCGATGCTGCATCATAGGAACTGTGAAGAAATTTACCAGATTTTGAACATTTTTAATAAGAATCTTGAATTTCTGTAGATAGCAAGTAATTTGCTTCAAGATGTCAGTTTTATGTGCAAGTGGTTATCTTATTCTTACTGGGATTGTTCGTTGCGGAAGTATAAGAAGACAATGATTGCTGGACTCGTTTGATACCTAGATACTGACCCTTCCGGAACCTCGTGACCGGTTGGGCAGGAGGTTGAGTGAATGCAGTAGGTGGCTGACTGGTCATTACGTAGGCAGTTGGCATTACAACTGTCGTTGGCATTGTTGCACTTGTATACTGTGGCGTCTGCGGAGTATGAGGTCTACTAGGGGTTGGTGTACTTGGGGAACGCTGAAAGAATACAACAAATTATCTTACACGTTTTTTGATATTTTACAAATAAAAACTAACAATTTCCACTTTATATCAATATAAACAGAATAAAAAGAAATAAAAAGCAATGTTCTCACCGGTGTGAATGGTTTGGCATTGGGGTTGAACTCCTTAGCATTGGGATTCAGTGTAGATTTCTTGAAGGCAGTAGTGATTTTTTCCACAGCTGGTTCCTGCTGCGTTTGCTGCATCGGAGGCGTGGTTTGCTGTTGATTCTGTTGTTGCTGTTGCTGTTGTGGCGGACTTGCAGGCCGTACGGGTTGTGGTCCGGGTGGTGGTTTAGCGGTAACTGGAACTTGTTCCTCCGGTGGTGGTTGATGTTGTTGATGATTGCTTTGATGTTGCTGTTGTTGTTGATGGGTGGTCTGGTGCGGCGGCGGCGGCGGCGGCGGCTGCTGCTGCTGTTGTTGTTGCTGCTGCTGCTGCGGTTGTGGAGGAGATTGATGTTGTGGATGTGGAGATTGAGAATGTGCCTGTTGATGGGGTTGCTGATGGTGTGACTGCGGAATCTGTTGTTGCTGGTGAGAGTCCTGTTGATGTTGTTGTTTTCGACTTAGAGGAGGCGCGTCCTGGGATTGTGTCTCAACCAATTTGAACTCTGTTGCAAACTGCCTCAGTTCTGAGTGTTGCTCGTCTCTTCCACGCGGGGTTGATACCTGCCACAGGTCATAATCATTGTTCATTATTATAATAACTGCGACAGTAGGAAATTCGATCTCACTAATTTGATAATATACCTTTCTGTGTTCCGATTTCGGTGGTGGTATGTCGCACCGTTGACCGTCGACAGAATTCTGTTGCTGCAACGGTGGATGCTGTTGATGAGGCGATGGTTGCTGTGGCTGATGTGAGGATGTCACGTTTGCCGAAGGAAACGGTGCTGGGGGAGCCTTATCTGCTTGAAATACTTGTTGTCTCCCAGGTCGCTCCCTTTTCTCGGCATTTAATTTACTAGGTGGCTGTTGTTGTTGCTGTTGCTGCTGCGGTGAGAAGGCCACTTGGGGAATCGACGGTGCTACTTGAGGTTGTGGCTGCGATTGCTGCATCACTGCACACGCATAAGAAAGGTTGGATCAATCATGGAAGCTTAGTTAGTTGAAGAGGTTTTGTTGTCGAATGCATACCAGGTACTGCGGCCACCGGTGGCGGTGGTTGTGTCGTTGGAGGCGGTACGAAAGGTGGAGGGGTGCTGTAAGCAACAACTACCCCACTGGGTGGCATTCCCATGTTGAGAGGTACCGGATGTTGTACGGATGGGTGTGCAGTTTGCATTCCCACTGGAATGTTAGTAGACTGGGCGACGTTTACGTTGACTGCGGATGGTGGTGGCTGGTTGAAGACATTTTTACTAGTAGTAGGCCCTGGTGATGGTGGTGGTGGCGTCGATCGCATCAACTTTCCGGCATTGCTGCTTTTCCTTTTAGCAGGCGGAACGTATTTACCTTCATTGGGCCTCACCTTGCAAAAGACGGACAATTCGTGTATTTTGGATACTTCTGGCAACCAATGAGTTTTTTTCTTAAGAATTATATTGATTATAATATCGTAGGAAGAATTATAAGCGTACCACCGCGGCGAATTTCTCTTCCTCGTCGCCATTTTCCAGATCCAAACGTGCCTTGTAATTCGGCTGAGACTCTATTTCACTAGCTATTTCGCTAGCCTTTAGTTCCTGATCCTTGTAATCCTTTGTGTCTTTGCGTTGGAGCGGTAGCGTGTATTGAAGCAATGAAGGCTCAAACGAAGACTGTACCCCAAATTGCTTATTCTTAAGGAACATTTCATCCACATCCCAACCTTTCTACACATACAATATAACGTTATATAAACTAGGAATATTACTTATCCCAGTTAAGAGTTTACAAAGGAATTATGAGAATGACTTACTGCAGCAACATCTAATTCCAAATCATCACCATTCATAGTGGATTCACTACCATCCCAAGGTTCCAGCTCTCTTTCACCAACCATACCATTAAATTTACTAATAGCTGTGTCGGTTTGGAAAGTGTCTCTGATAGCATAATCCAAGTCTACATCTCTGGCAGACATTGTGATAATATCCTGGGGCTTGAAGATCAACTTCTCCACGACACTATCGACGCTAATTTTACCAGAACTGTCGACGCGATGCGCCATTTCCAGAACTACATCAAATTGACTGGAAAATGTACGAAACACTCCCTCGTACACTGAACCGTTTTGGGTTTGAATCTGCATTTGAGAACATTCACGTTTCATTGTAAAACATATTGTGCACTTTAGTTGATGAACACAGAGGTTCTGTGTTTATTTAGGTTTTTATTATATTCAAAGTTGTTATGTTACCTGAACAATGTTACCAACATGACTGGTTATTGCATGCATGAAATGAGCATTGTTATATACCCCTTCTGCAACCACGCACCTTTCTTGAGGCCCTCTGGGCCTTGGTGATCTGAAAGTGCATATTACATTTATTTTCAATGTGATTCAACTATACAGTGATTGTCTAAATATCAAATTATTATAGAGCTAGCAAAAGATACACGTACTGTTGTTTTCTTAATGGAATACAGTTTGTACCATAATTGTATGTATATATAACTATGTTGCTACCAAATAAAAAAAAGATTTGATATACAAAAATATTTAAACTCATTGAAAGAACAGCATAAAAAGAAATACCTCATCAGATATTTGAATATATATTTTATATGTTGTATACTATATGTTAACATTTGCATCTTTTATAATATCAAATTAGACATTGGTAATGAATACAAATCATGATTAGAACATATGTAATTCAGTGCATTTGCATCAATTATTATCAATAATCATCTATACGCATAGACATAATGGTGCTAACATTAGCAACAATGAAGTAAGAACCTGTAGAACAAAGGATACTTATAGTATCAATACAAAGTGTCTGTTATTGAACTTCAGGTACTCTTCCCTTCAAGACAATAACAAATTTTAAAAAAAGTATTGTTCGAAAGGCTCCAGTTAGAGGGAATGCTTCATTCAAACGAAAGCAAAATCTGATGAAGCAAAGACTTGCCTGGTGGGGTTAGTACGATTTTTCCTTTTACTGTTCATTCTTCCAGCCGACGACGATTCTTCGTCAGTGGTCGGTGGATTTCTGCCGCCGGTTTGCTGGGCGCCTTCTCGTTTCCTAGTGGGGACCGGAATTTTGGCTAATTTCTCTGTGACACCTCACACTGAAAAATACTCTGCTAAGAGAATATAGCGGTAGGTCAGGGGATGAAGTTGGGAAGCTCGAAGGAATTTCGGACGACTCTCGCCCGTAGAGGTTAAAGGTCGAGTTGCGGAGTCCTTAAGCCAAAGAGGTTGACAAGAGATGCCGTGGCTCGAAATTGGCAAACGGGCGCAAATGTATTTTAGGTTATAACCAGGGTAGGAAGTGTGAGCGACGACCGATACAAGGTGGACAGGAACCAGGGCGGACCAAGGAGAGATCCTCAAGATGCTATTATAGTGGGATGTGAATAACTGCTAAAGTACGGTTTCAGGGAGGACGCACAGTGGAACACGAGCTTGCACGAAAGACGATAGCTCCGTGTCGCGCGTGACGTAACTTCTCGGCTCAGTGCGAGTCGCCCATAAGGATTTCCGCGTCGACGAAATGGCAAGTCGAGCGATAAGAGCCTCGATCACTGATTTCAGCCGCGATTGTGCACTCGTCTTTAATTAATCAACATGTGGTAAACGGTAAAACTCAGCGTAAGTCGCCCGATCGGCCCGATCCCGGTGACTGTCCGATCTGCTCGCCTCCTAGCGGCAATCTTCCAAAACTCACCCACCCCAGTCATTCCAACGAATTCCATGTGGCTACGTCACTGTGCCTACAGTAAAGGCCTCTTCACGAGTATGCAAACGGCTACCTTCCACAAACACTTTCACTAGAAGCGCATAAATGTGCTTGCTACAATTTTCATGGTTAATGTATTTTTTTACAGTGACGAATTCATCGGGCTACAAGGCGGCGTTGAACAATGATTGTCAATCTTTTCAGTGTGATTAGGTCATTTATATCTTTTTATAGTTGAGCCTTGAGATTGTTTCAGATTGATTTTCTACCGAGGATATAAGAACAAAGTTCACTGGTTTTATCGCCATTCGAGATAATCGAGATACATGATACTGCACTTTGATTGTATGCGTCACTGCAGCTTCTTATTCCAATGCACGGATTATATTTCTTTAGGGAACTGCACTGAGTTGGAAAAGTCATATGAGAAGTTAACGTAGTTATACTGACATTATATTTAGTTTTATATTAATAAGTAAATCTTTCGGTGTGTTTTTAATCACAATTAAACGAGAAAGGAATCCAATGTAAAGTACTAATTGTAAATCGTTTAGAGTCAATTAGGCGTTTCAACGGTCATTTCAGTTTTCTTATTGGATGTATATTCGTAATGGGAAACGGAAGTATTAAAGTTTAACTTTTGACTCTTGGGAATCCCCGAACATTCCCGCGCGGCGGGAAAATCAATACTTGCGCAAAGTTAAGCGCACTCAGCGCATGAGCCAGAATTGCTCTTCTGTTCAATACCTGCTCGACTCTCGGGCGTTTTGTACTAGTCGCACCGGTGAATAATATTTCATCGAACAGTTTCATCTTATAAATCACTAAAATTTAATATAATCCCCGTGGCTACCAGTGAATTTGAAAATATGTCTGGTAGCAAGTGCGTGAAGCCACCTCGCAAGGCTTATACAAAGGAACCACACGAGATGACCCATTCGGAGAAACTGAGACTTATTGACGATGAGCTCAATTCATTTTACAAGTAAATATAAAAAATTGTTATTCTTCCATAATTATCTTCTTCTCGCTAGAATTACTGAACAAAAAATTGTAATATTTTATTATAATATCCAATGTCTCCATTTGTATTAAGGTATTGTCAGCAGGCCGGCTTCACCGAGGAGGAGATGGACCTTATTTGCCAACCCCTGGTGGCAGCAATGCGTAGATCCTGGCTGCAGCTTGTTTTTCGAGCTACTCTGATCCTCATATTGCTAGGAACAATAGCCTGTCTCGCAGCTCAACTCGACTTTGTGGGCACTCACTTCTCAGCAATTGGTCGTCTCCTGCTGATTAAGGTTCTACCAATCTGGAACTGGCAGCCTCTTTACTATGAAAACTGTATGATCAACAATCCCTTCTACAATGACTATACCATCACCGAGGAAGACTGTGTGGTAAAATCAATGGTAGTTCCATTCGGTTCAAGATCCATGCGATACACTGCTTCCTCTTCAGACATGCGAGGCACTGGAGACTATCGATCGTCTATCGGATGTCCGTTACCGCCAATTGGTCGACAACTACCTGAGCAGGGATGCACCAGCTATCATCACGGATGCCATGGACTCCTGGGCGGTCATGAATACCGATTACTTTTGGTTTGACAATATTACTCATGTGAGTAAAAAAGTTTAAAATTCTCTATAGTGGATACCTTATTTTACTCCGAAAATTTACAGGATTTTATTTCTCATTCTAGTTGTATCTGGAGAACGAACGTTTGATGGAGACGGTACCCTGCGCCCTAACGTCTAATCTACGCACCGGCTCCTCAGACCTCGCAGCGTTTCTGCGGAGAGTTCATTCACCTGAGGTCGCCAAGTGGTTCGTGCATTGGCAGAACTGCGACATCAATGCCGTCAAGGTTCTTAGAAAATATTACCAGAGACCTTACTTCCTCTCCAGCACGGTCTCGCCGGCTCACTTCAATTGGGTCCTTATGTCCTCGGACTACAACAGTCCCAGTTACAAGAAAGTGGAGTTGGACTCGGGGCTGATTGCCCTCGCACAATTGAGAGGTGCCACTCAGCTTAGACTGACTCCAATAAATCCTTGCAATAGTTCCTGCCCTGAATTAATCGCAGATTTACACCAAGGCGAGATGCGTGAGTGTCCTAATTAAAAATATAGATCCTTCGCAGTTTTTTGCACATTTTAATATTAATCTTTAATCGCGATTCTTCTAGTGGTCTTCACCAATCTGATGTGGACCTTGGAGTATGCCCCAATGAGAGGCCTCGATAATATAGCAATCCTCACAGAAACTGTGTGGGAAGAGGACATGTAGAAAATATCATCTTCTTGAAAGGGATATACGTACCATTTAGGCTCATCTTAAATGTTGCATGTACCAGTGTACTCTTTGTATAACATTGTATCAGTAAGAGTAAAAATATATTGAATCAGCTCATTACAGAAGTCCTTGTGAATATTATTCATTATACCCAGATCAGTGTTAACTGTTATATCAGAAGAGAGAATTGGCCCACTGTATAACTGTATACAGTGACTCAGTGCCTTATGATTATTCAAAAATGAAAAAATAAGCCCGATGTCCTCTTCAAAATATCAAACTTCTAAACCGTCTTGCGTAATAACTTTATTGTTCTTTGGATCATATTCTCGTAGTTATTAGTCCCAGATAAAACTCAGCTTGTATTGCGCCATCTACATACATTTTCTCTCAGTTCCCTACAATTCATAGCAAAGGTGATATCGATTAAGTCGAGCAGTTATCATCTCATTAGCACTTTCCATGTTCTGTGAGTGATTTTAAATAGCGCGCGAAAAGAGAGAGTCTGCAAACAAGATGCGCGCGCATTCGCGTCCGAACGTCTCTCATTCATTCGAAGCATTTCTTTTCGAATAGACAGCTTTTTCTTACAAAAAAAATTTTACTAATTCACGGCGTCGATTAAAACATTTCAAATGGACGTTCGACGCAAAGCGTGTGAGGTTGCAATGTGTCATGAGTAACAACAAACAATATTCCATTTTATTAAGTAATCGTTTATAATAACATTGTATTCTTGAAATACTTTTTCTGTTGATCATATCTCACACAATCTTATATATATATCTCTCTCTCTCACCCACTCTTCTCTCTCTTGACCTCACGTGAGGCTAGCAAAGAGCGCAGAGTCCGCGATTCTCCGATTAATAGAAAACAAAGCGCAAGGTTCATTGAATATGAAACGTAGCTGGCGAAACTTGGCATGCATAATTCGATGCGTTATACATACATGCGTATCGTAGTAATTAGGCTACGTCCTCCTTGGAGTTTTTAGTGTCAATACACGAGAAACGGAACGGCGAGTGCCTCAATTAATAATTATATCTCTACTTTTGTTGACAAAAAATCCGCGGCTCATCCTACATCAAGACGTCATCGTGACTTTTAGCCATCATCACTCACAGCTTTTTCAGCCTGACAATAAAATGTCTTATTCACTGTTTTCCAGGTTCTCTACGTATCGCGTATCCGTTAAAGGAAACTACAGTCGAATCCTGCTGTCTTCTTGAGCTAAAAATAGAAATCGTTATAGATGCTAGATGGGATATGTGGGCTAATCTCTAAGATAGAAATGAAATTAATCATTGGTTCATCGTCTATTAGTGTTCTCTCCAATCTGTATGGAGATTCGATAACGAGGAATTGATTATTATCGGGGTTTCGCAGTCTTGAATGACCGAGACGAATGCCAAGAACAACGTATAATCGGTTCCGTTATTCAAATTTTTGCCAATCCATTATCCGTTTTATTGATATTGAATATGGTTGCCAATGTACGATTAGTCCCTCATCGATTAGCCTCGCATAATTCATTTATTGATTTTACTAATGCACGCGTTCTATGTACATCTCTTTATAATAGTATCGTCATACACTGACCTCCTAGATCGTGGGGAGAATCCCCGAATGGTTCGTAAAATCAAATAAATTTAACGGTACAATTTGAATTGGTCACGTGAGAACATTTCATTTGACCTCTACATTAAATACGGAGATTATAATGCGACGACCCAAGTACGATTCCATAGATTCTAATAAAGATCACAAGATGTCTGCAAGTATTCACATCGTATAATTCAGCCTAACGAGAAATAATGAAAGTCCACCGACGATCACCCAATGATCATGCACAGTATAGACTATGCCAAGTCCAATCGTCATCGTGTCTGACTGATCGTTTGGTATCAACACTAAAAACAAAACGTTCTGCAGACGAGCCAAGATCGTTCTACCAGGGAAGGACGTAGAGCCGACCTCGCTCGGTGAATCAAAATGGCGTCGTTCTTTTATGTAATTTTCACAATTGATTTTTAGCAATCCTTCTTTCACGCATTACAATTATCTGACTTGGGACTGGAGGATTGAAATTGCTGTTTGTTTTCTGCTTGCTTCTTTACTCTTTTTCTTTCTTTTCTTGCGCCTCTCATTTTTCAACGACAGAACATCTCATGTCGACGACGTGACGTTTCACGTTTTGTTATCTCTTTTCCATGGAGAAAATGTACTTGCGTCCCTCGCGGTTATACCGATGATCGATCTATCATGATCTATCCTGTCACAAAGGAATCGTCGGATTCTGACTAGAGAATAATTATTCAATGATCAATACGAAAAACGTAACGTCATTGACCTCCTTCTTGATGATGTTAATCGCATTGCACATTATATTTCGCAATCGATTACATTTAGGATACCACGCATTTAAATACCCCAAGTCCCCGCAATATCTGTATGTCATACATATGTATAATTAGTACGTTCTCACTTGACGATAATCACTTTTATCGCTATACTCTTAATTCTTTTGTTTTTGGTATTATCATCTTGGCGAAAAAAGAGAAAACATAAAAATAGGATACTTTGTACAAAATACACACAAGAAGCGGTATAACAACAATTTGCGATAGTTGAATATAATATATACATATATATATATATAATATGTATATGTGTGTGTGTGTGTGTGTGTGTGTGTGTATATATATATACGTCACGTTACCGTTATTATTATGTATATTCACGTGCAATCATTCTTGTCACATTTTAGTGGATAATTTTCGTATGAAAATTTTATCACGCTATTACCGACAGAGCCATTAGCATACGTGTCTATACACGTATACATCCCTTAACCCTTTGCACCTTTATCAATTTTCATTTTTTTTTCTCTTACCCATGCCTCCTCCACGATCTCACTTTCTTTTTTTTTTCAATAATATTGCATAATTCATCGATCAATCGATTACGACGTAATTGGTATGCCTTCTTTTGGTATTCATTGTTTTATTCTTTAATAATTTTTTCCTCTCTCTTTCGCATAATTAAATAGCTGGCAGATTGTGACAGGAAGGTCCACCTCAACTGCATGCCACATTACTGCTGATTGCACAATGGCAAGCAAAACTTTATATCGCCAGTGGCGCAACAGGGAATTCAGGAGTCGGTGAACGTCGAATCCATAGACCTGGACATCATCTATGAGAAACTGATAAAGCATCTCCGACGTAGGGCATAACCCTGCTGGACTAATTAGAGATGAGTAAATGGAATTTGTGATCCTCGAGGATTCGACGTTCCTCGTAATAATTTGGATTTCTTTCCGTTTCTCCTTTATTATCATTATTATTATTCATTATTATTATTAATCATTATTATTCATTATTATTTTCCTCTCTCTCTCTCGCGCGCGCTCTCTCTCTCTCTCTCTCTCTCTCTCTCTCTCTCTCTCTCTCTTTCTCTCTTTCTCATATGAAATCGCAAATACGGCAGATCAACACTTTTTTTAGCGCCGTCTTATACATACGATTTTTACCTTAACGAATTAATTATTAATCTTTAATCGTTTATAGATATGATTATTGTTTGTGTCAGGGTGAGGCATCTCAAGGCACGCCCACTCCCGCGGGACTCAGGACTCTTCATCGCGTCGTTCCCTCGTCCTTCCGACTCTATTATGTAACCTATAATGTGCTACTTGGTTAACTAGTTTTATTTCATACGTTGTTTCCCTCTCTCTCTCTCTCTCCTCTTTTGGTTTGTGAAGCCCCGGCCAGTCAGACGGTTCCAGTGGTACCACGTGTACCATTGTCGTTCCAGTCCCTGGTTCTTCTGTACTTTACTGGTACCCAATGGATATAGATACGCGTTTGATTTTTGCTTTTTTTCTTTTTTTTGGAATTACACAAAGAGTGGATTGAAAATTGTCGGTTTCGCCGATCCCGCATAAGCCGCAAGCTCAAAACGAAATGTACGTTAGGTACTATGCCGCATCACTTCCTGCCATGCTGGGTGAGAAAAGGAGAAATGGAAATGGTAAACGTAAAATCATGGAGAACGGTTTGGACATTACGCAATGGCCGTCTCGCAAAAGTCTTATTAAAAGCGTACGAACAATTCGCAATTTTTTTCAAGGATGATCTCGAGATTCTCGTTATATAATAGTCCATTACTTAAACGGGTTTTCTCAAATTTTTTTTCTCGATTCCTTAAACGAAATTTCGCAGAATTCATTGAAATAGACTTTTCTGTTGCTTATCGTCTTTCTTCACTCGGATGCACACGGAGACATTTATTCATCACCGTTTTTATTTGCTTCATATATATATATATGTATACCACATAGTACAGCATCTTTTTTATATACGTAGCATGCACAACATCCTCGAGATCTTCCTCGGTATTTTTGCGGTCTTAACACGACGTGATCCCTTAACATTCGTCTCAGCGTACTTTAAGTTCAGCTTACGTGTCACGATTCGTCGTGACGTCTCAAAGTAAACCACTTCGTCAGCAGATCGAGCAATTACTGTCTACGTGGATAAACGGTGACGTTTCATATACGATATCCATGAAATTCTAAATGAATTGGCTAATCCAGAAGTAGGATCCTTGAGCAATCAGCGAAGGGAATTATGCAAGTTAAGTCCATCCTAAAGTCGAAAACACGTAAACTGCACTTTGTCATTTGATTCGAATTTCGCTTTGAAAGCGCATTTATTAGTTTCTTTATACTATTGATAAACTTCAATATTCCTGATACTTTCCTCGTCGACGAGAGTACCTCCCTTTGTGATGGACGCCGCCATTTCGTCACTGATAAAGTTCATCAAAGGTGGAAATAATCTCGCCATTGTTCACGCGCGCACGTAACAGTCAATAAATCCCTTATTATACGCTCTCCTAAGCGTCAGCGGCAATAATAATAATGACAATGACAATATAATAATAATAATAAAAATAAATATATATATAACAACAATAAATAATATTTATAATGACCAGCGTGAATTTCACGATACTTTTCTCTTCAGTAAAAGCCGCCCTTGTCCCAGAGAACAAGTGAAAAATCATTTCTGCGAGCGTAAGTAAGTAGGTAGTTATGTAATTAGGTATTTAGGTAGGTAGGTAGGTAGGTTGGAAAGTAGCTAGGTAGGCAAGTACATACGTACATACATACAACATAATACTGATGATTTAGAAATATTCCGAGCGGATAAATTAATCCCGTTTGTGAACGCACCGGGCGTCCATATCAGGAACCGCAAGGAGGATATAACGATAACTGAATAATGATAAAAGTAGAAATTGGCATAGTGAACGAACAAGAGGTAGTAGTAATAGTAGTTGTAACGATACTAATAGTAATAATAGTAGCGATAATAGTAGGAACGCTACTGGTAGAATTTCGAGGGTAAGGCCTTGGAAGAGGAATGAAATTCGATGAAAATGCAAGAAAAGTCAAAAGGGTAAAAGATAACCAAATGACGAAATCGAATTGATGAGAAACGGCGATAGTTCACTTGCCCAATCCAAATTTCATGAAGATGAGTTCCTTGCCCTTCGACAAGATATCACCACCGGCGCTCGCTCCGGCCATTTCAGTGAACTTTTGCATGAGATTGGGACTCGTATTTTGTTGGGGTTGCTGTTGCTGGGCCTGAGAGTCTTGCTGCGATTGGGCCTGAGCCGTGGGAATGACCGCCGGTATACCTCTCATAGGTTTACTCGTGCCTTGAGGTCCCTGTATGGAGGGGCCTTGATTCTGTTGCTGGTACTGTTGCCCCTGTTGCTGTTGATACGGTTGATTTTGTTGTTGAAAATTTGGTTGACCCGATTGCTGATAACCCTGACCTTGTTGATAGCCCTGATTTGGCTGTTGTTGCTGTTGTTGCTGACCGTAGCCTTGATTCGGCTGGTTCTGCTGCTGTTGAGGATATTGCTGCTGTTGTTGTTGCGGCTGTTGCTGCTGGTAGTCGTGTTGTTGCTGCAAATGCGGCGGCGGGCCCTGAAGAGCTCCTGGCACATTACTACCACCGACCCGACTGCCCGCGCCTCTCCCCCTCGCCTGGAATAATTCCATTTTTGTATTTCTGTCTTTTCAAAAATTTGTTTAACTCTCTTTATCTGGATTCAATTTTTTTTTCTGTTACTACACAAGATGATGGCAAGGTACTCGCCAGAGCCGTGTCGAGGCCAACGCTCATTTAAAGGCTATCAAAAAATTATACAGGAATCGTATCCTGTCGCAGGTGCATGCTGTTCCAAAATATATTCAAAAACTGTTCCTGGACACAGCTCTGGTATTATAATTGAATAACTAACTAGGTATATTTGAAATTCGACTCTTACTACGTGAATCATTAATATCTATCGTTGATTATAATAGTAATTGGCTGTACCGTGGATTTTTTTACCATTAGGACTCACTTCACTGGGATATTACATACAATATGTATATGAGGTATAATAGCGTATGCTACCAAATTAGTATTATTAAACTTTGTTAGGTACTATGATCGCATGTTATTGTCTACTTATGTTTAACGGGTAGGTATATGTTTTCTTAGTTGTTTTCTTAGTGGTCTAAATATCGTCGAAAATTGTATGTACGGGCGAGATTTGGTTTGGATCAGGCAATACGTATGTCTGAGGTCGTACTTAGCAGGCACAAAGTACGAATTGTCGCTTCGTTAACTTATGCTGCGGATTAGACTGATGTGGTTCGATGTTCAATGTGGGTGCATAATGTTGTGTCAAGCGTGTACACTCATTAAGAAACTCGAGCTGCGTATTAGGAAGCACTTTTTTGGCGAGATAGAGTGAAAGGACACGTGGCATAACTATATGAGGACGCGTCAATACCAAAAAAAGATACAATACACGCGATGCTTGAAGTTTCAGAGAGAATGCACATCCTGGAAGAATTATTGGCGACAGGTGTTCTACTGAAAGGTCATGAGTAGGTAAAATTAAGGCAGTGATATAATGTGAATATCAATGATATTTGCGTGAAGCTTGTGAAGGCAGACAGATAATACAACATGCTTCATAGTTCAGAGTGCACTTAACGCCGTTAAGAGTAATGTCGAGTATTTAAAAAAACTAGGTTTTATCAATACTCTTCCCAAACAGCAGAAAATAATTTGTACGGGCGTTAAATACAGTTTGAATTGCTTGGACCATCGAGTATATGAAATCATATCTGAATGCAGAAAATAAATCGTCGCATATGAGGAATGAGTGGATTATCAAGGAAATCCGAATAACTGGTACAAAAACCAGTATTGTCGCATCAGATGAAACTGGAAAAAAATCTCGGTCAGTCGTTCAGTAATTTAATGACAGGTAGCTTGAAAAAAAAAACGTCACACTGCTAGATCAAAGTCACTCGACCTTTTCACGTGTGTTTCTATATATGCTAAAAATCCGACACACAGTTTCTAGCCAGAGATTAAAGGCTTGTCAAAGTGATTACGCATTAGCAAAGGCCAAATCCATTAGACAGAAAATAAAAAGGACCTCCACTATTCTTTATACCAAAAACTGAAAAAAAAAATAGAACGTAAAATTACAATAGGCTATTACTAGTGAAATTTCAGATGGATTTCTTTGGTGAGACGATTATATGACATCGCTCGCAGGAGTAGATCACGAAGAAAAAGTGATTGATAGATAAATAGATCGATAGATAGACAGTTTTGAGGTAGAGATTGAGAGCTCGGGGTTTAGGTGCACTCACCTGCTGTTGAAGGTGGAGCGGTACGGACCCCGGGCCCTGTTGGTGGGCATTAGGGGGTCCCATGAGACCGCCAGTCTGCGGGTGATTGGGTCCGTGCTGACTGGAGGTGGTTACGGTCGTGTAGCTGTGGTGATTCGCTTGTTGGTACGCTAGATGCGGTGGATTGTTTTGTTGTTGTAGTTGATGTTGTTGTTGTTGTTGGTTGTTCATTAGTGGTGGTTGTTGTTGTTGTCTAGAGTCTAAGTGACAGACAGGGACAGACACAGGCACAATGCAGGCATCTAGCAACAGAGAAGAGAACAGAACCGTGTTGTCATTCATGGCGCATTTCTGGTTTTTCTCTTTTCTTTACTTTACTTTAGTTTTTCATTTTTTTTTCTTGCAAAAACTCGTACTAATCGTACCTCGTTCGCCATGAAAATCGCGTATAGGAGGCTGCAGACACTCCTTAGGAAATTATATTCGACAATAATTATTTGTAAAAGCTATTTTTAAATTTAGTGCAATTTATTTTGTAAAAGTATTTTTTTTATTGTTGACAATCCAGTTATCAATGTCGAGCATAGGGCAAGATGTACAAGCGACTGTTTATGTCTTGAGCAAAACGAGGTATTTTTTCATGTCCAACGATTAGTAGTGAGATAGTGGATCAGAGGCACGCAATTTCGAGCAAAATTCAGTACAATGAAAAGGAGACGTCTGAGAGCAGATAGAGTAAAGCGTAGTAAGAGGTGTAATAGAGAATAGATGACAGTATAAGAGAGAACGTTTTTTTTGGCTGAATCCCATAGGAATTATATAGAAAATTGCTATTTTCCACTGAAACGTCAAATTCCCAAAACATATTAAACAAACTCTAAAAAGAACTTCAATAAATTTGAAACAAAAATTGTCATATAACTTTTTATCAAACTATTACGCGTGATACACTCGACTGTACTCTAATAGAAAAAAAAGGCAAGTTTTTAGATATAGTATACAAATGTAATAAATTTCTTACAGTATGAATAAATTCCCTATAATAAATACGTACACGTAGTATGGGACAAATGGAAGCGTATATACGCTTCATTGTTTTGCAATATAATTGACGATATATTAGATTTCGCGACAATAACAATAGAAATGGATATAAAAAAGATTGAATTACAGTATTCTTCAGGAAATAATAATAGTTCAGCCAAGGAAGAAACGCAGAGAGTCGTCACAATGGCGAACTGGCTGTTCCCACGTTAAGAAGAAGTGATAATAGGTCATTTAGATAATTAGATGAGAAAAAGGAAGAAAAGAAGGAAGAATATAATGAAAAAAGTTACAGCAAAGAGTGAATTTTTTGTAGTAGTCATAAAATGGCACCAGCATGACAACACAACACGAACGACAATCATGTGACACGACGACCACCGACCAGTTCAGGCACACAGAGACAGATCATGTCAATATATAGTATACTTATTATTATATAAAAACATGATCATATAGTATATAGTATAGTATAATCGTTCGATAAATAAATATAATGCATGTACAGGCACATATCCATATGTATACATATTTAACTGATATGCATAAACATATGCACATATACATACAGATAGTAGAACATATATAATAATAATAATAATCATATAATATACGCATATGGGTATATACATATGCATATACAGAGAGAAAATAGTTAATGGAGCCTGAAAAAGCTCGGAAAGTTTGAGAAAAAACGAAGTAAAAGTATTTGATAGAAAACTTAAACATATGATGTATTTAAATATATATGATTATATATATATTTATTTATGTACTTAAAGAGGACACACTGAAAGCAGCTTTGTGTTCTTTGCATTTTTTGTGTGTAATTTGCGGCTCGTGTTCCCTGCAGCAGCATTATACCGCTTATATCTACTATATAGTATGTTCGTTCTTTTTGCACGTGTCTTACGAGATATCCATTATATGAATAATAGCTATGATGATAACTTCCCAATTAAAAAAAAAAGTTCTAATATGATACATGTTTTTTTGTTTCTTGGGGGGATATCTTCGCCGTAGAATTTTCCGAAGACCTTCTTGGTGCTCCTATAATTTAAGACTTAGACTGTGCCGTAAAGTGGTTGTTTTCTCTATATTTTTTTTTCTTACGTTACTATGCCTGCTTCCGGGAATGTCTCGTAGCTCGTACGAATTATCAGGACATCGTTGCGGATCGGATTTGTTTATGAGAGAAGTAACGGTATAATGTATTGTATACGACATTGGTACATTGGCCGACATTAGGTTGTGCGATTAACCCTTAAAAGACCTACGACAACATAGCTGGTTCTTATTCGATGTTGTGGAAAACACAAATATTTTGTGATTATTTAATATTGTTAGTTTTTTCTTTTACTAAAGGGGAGCGTTGCATTTATGTGCATTAGTAAAAAAAATTGATACTAGTTCATCAGTCACTTTTGTTTCACTTAATAATTTTGCATTTGAGTCATTGTGGTTTTGGGTAATCATTTAAATATGGGCCTTATAAGGGTTAACAATGTCTCTTAGAATAATATAATATTGTAGGTGAACAAATAATAAATAGCGATGACTCAATGACGTGACGTGGGCCTGTAAAAGATCCAAAATGTCTTTGAGTTTTAAGAAAACAACGTTTCATGGGCGTAAATCTTATAAAAAGAAATTGTCATACAATTATTTTGGGACTTGTTTGTATTAAACGATTTGAATCTTTTACGAGCAAAATACATACGTTATATTGTCATTATACTGTGCGTACTATAGAACATTGCCAGTCAGTGTGATTCGAATGTGGTATGTATATATGTATATGATGATTAATCGACAAATCGTATCATTAATACGATGACCAATAGTTATTAAAATGTTTATAAATATACAATAATTGGCCCGCACTATAATTAAGTATTCCTGTGACCCTTTCTGCCTGTCGTCTGGCACATTGAGTCTCGTGTCTAGTGTTGCGCTTGATGTCTCTATTTCCGGTCGCACTGACTCACATGTCGAATGAGAAAATCAGTAAGAAAACATACAGGAACTTCAGAAAAATGTAATTCTATATACAGGGTGTCCCGTGTAACGAATCGAACAGGGTTGTGGCTTCGCCGGAGCGAAGTGACGCCCATGGTTTCCCACTATTCGGAAGATTTTCATTGAACTAGGAAGTTGGAAATGTGACTGAATTTTCACCCTCATCAAACTATAAGAGTACTGAATAACAAGGACGCATGGGCGTGAATTCGCTCGGACGAAGCCACAACCTATTGGACTCGTTAGATAGGACACCCTGTATATACCATAATTACTATAAATGGCGTCACAATCGGTGAGGAATCCAGGAACTTTTTACGATACACACGTTTCTTTTCATTAACATCAATTTCAAATAACTTGAACGGATGAAAATGGATACAAACTTTTAAAAAGAGAACAATACACCTACACAAGTGGTAGAAGTACAAACGACAATAGATGACACTACACTGAAATTCATCACAAACTCATAAACATTAATGTTAACGGTCTTATTGAAAAAAAAAAGAATACTAGGTACGGATATCGATCAAACGTATAAACTAGAATCGAGAAGTAGTCAGCGTGAACGGAAAAGAGAGACATTGCTGTATTCTTGGTGTTGAATAATAAAAATGGAGACGATATTGAGAAATTTGAATGTTTTACCTTTGTTACGACGGTGACTTTGCGGAGGTGGTTCCCTGGGTGGCGGTGGTGGTCCTCTGGCACCAGGCCCCTGACCTTGACCAGGTGGTCTCCTATTTCCAGATGGAGGTTGACCTTCACCTTGGCAAGGAGCTTCAGTCAAGAAATTACTGGGTACCAATCCGCGGACGCCGTTGCATTCACCCATGTAGAAGCCATCATCATCCATTTCCCCATAGACATAGATTTCGTTTCCGGTTTCAAAACTCAGCTCTACTTGCTGTTTAAACAGAACAGCGTTAATATGTCATGTAAATTGTCGATGCACAATTTCTATTGTGAAGTGGCTTACATCAGCATCAACGTTAGGTGATAATTTTTGGGGATCATAGTCGTATAGTGCTATCATCTTCTTCACTGGCATATTGGCGTAGATGTCGCCCCATCTGTCACTTTGAACTTGACCTCTTCTTGCTACAGTGCCTTGACCTTGTACTTGACCTTGAATTTGTGTCTGGTCCTTCAACTCCTCAACCATGTTATGTGGCACGTATCCACGTCTACCTCGACACTCTCCCCAATAGAAGCCATCAGCATCTTTCTCCCCGTAAACCTAAAAATCAGAGAAAAAAAATGCTCTTATAAATTGCCATAGCCAAAATATAGTAAATGCTAACCAGCTATATTTCTTTTTTTCTTTAATAAGAATTTTTATTTAAAAAGCTATAAAACCTTGATAATGTCGCCTTCCGAGAACGGTAACTCCTCTTCGCAGCCGTCAGGATTTGGTGACATAGTGGTAGGATCATAATCGAATAGTGCAACGAACCATCTAGTTCTTTTGTTAGCTTGCTGTACGCCTCCTGGTGGATGATGAGTACCTGCTTGAGCTTGAGGATTACCTCTGCCTCCTCTGTATATATGACCTCTGCCCCTTTGATTCCCTATTAATTAGAAAAATGTTGCAACACACTTTTACTTCCGTGTATTTGATATACAATGTTAGACGTATACCTGATTGATCGTAATAAGCATCCTGAGCCCTGGAACCACTTGAGGCTCTACCTGCTCTATGCGCAGCTCCCTGAGGTCCTTGTTGAGCACCGTATCGACGATGTCCATGATGAGGTGGCATACCGCGAGCTCTTCTGGATGGATCTTCTTCTTCACTATAGTTTGCTTCACTTGCAGAATCCTTCATGATTTCAGGTATACCTGTGTAATTGAAATGAATGTAACATAGGTGCTAGAAGTCATAGAGAATACGTACATGGAGACTCAAAATAAATCTTACCCATCTGAGAGACGCTCTGTCCAGGATATATTTCCTTATCGGATAAATTCTCATCAGTCTCGATGACGACCTGACCATGTGCATCCACCCTTGTGGCACCATGCCGCCTCATATGTGGAGGTACAGGAGCACTGGGATATCTCTGACCCATATTAGAGACTCTACGGTTAGGATCATCCTGACCCATGTTCTGCTGTTGACCTTGTTCCACTATGTGCGATCCATGCTGCTGTCCGTGTAGATGAGTCCCGCTTCTGAGGACGCTGCAGGGTATTGCCGTGGCGCAACTGTCACCAGACTGACTCTCACGACTCTTAGTCCTGACCGTGATGTGCTTTGGATTGAGACCCATCAGCTTGTGGATGTCGACCAAGGCGTGATCTCCGGTGGGGCTGTCGACGTCGGTGACTTTTTTCCCATCGGCGTAAACCGCATAACCGGTGACGGCCGAACCGTTTAGGGCAACAGGCTGCCAGGTCACTAGCAAAGTGCCGTCCTGCGGTCCAGCCTCCACCTGGCAATACACATTGCATTCTACTATTTTCTACTGTACTCATGAAGATCATCTACAGGGAGCATGCAATCTTACAAGCAGGCTGTGCCACCTATGTGTGCATTTGTTAATAATTCTCAAAGATTAGAACCACGTCAAAAACCGTGACAGTGATAAAAGATTCTGAAGCGTTGCTGCAAAACACTGATAAAGTGCTTGAAGGGTGCTTCTTATTTTTAACCTGGATATCGACCGGAGGATCAGGTAACCCCTTGGGTAGGGTTTTGAAATGGACGTGACAGGCCAGGTTGTTCGCCGATTGAGCGTTTTGGTCCTCGAAGTGTGTCGCCCGTAGATTCTTCGCCTTTACAGTCACTCTGTAAATTGTCGATGGTGCCAACCCGGTGATAGTATGTCTGTATACTCCAGGTTTCACGGTCCTCACTTCCACGTTGTTTACGCAAACCACATGCTGATGATTACTGTTACTCGGCAACCAGGATATCACTGCGCTGGTAGCAGTGACATTCGATGCTTTCACGGCAGTAGGACCCAGGGCTACGTCCTTACCGATCACCATCGTACACGCAGCATCCCTTGATGTTCTTCGTGAATGTGTCACGGATCGCACGCTTATTCTGTGAGGCTGCTTTCCCAAAAGAGACAGAGGATACAAGATGTAAATCTGGTCATTTTGTATCTCATTTAATTTCCTCGAGGATACCCTAGATAGAATAATTGATTTTAACATAATACGAACCCTAGTGCTGTCGACTCCTTCGACGAGGGCTCGTGTCCTCTCCGTGGCCTTGACGGTGACCTTGAGCACACCATCCACGTAAACGTGGTACGATTCCAACTGATGAGGATTCTCAGGGGCTGTCCAGCCGATGAGGACGCTCTTGTTAAGCTGGCGCTCGAGGGTCAGATGCTGGGGCGCCGGAACTAGGTCCGAAAACAGGTAGACTTCTTCAGGGGGAAAAAGACAAGACAACCCTAGCTGTAGCTAGAAATCTCTCTCTCTCAAAAAGCCTAATTTCCATCCAATATGTATCTCATACAAAGCACGATCATCACTCAGACATTTTAATATTACCAATTGGCTCTTTGCTGTTATCACGTTTCTTTAAAATTGTCTGTTTATTAGTACTTTTTATTTGAATACGAAATGAAAGACAATTATTGAAACTGACTGCTTTTTCCGGTAGAAAACGTAAATTCATAATCAGGATTTGATAACGTTCCAGATTCATGCTCGATATCGCATCGGCTTTTATTTAATAAAAACTTATAGGACGTTTGACTATTTTTTCTCCATTTTTTTCCATTATTGACATTATAAACAACCCTTGCACTACCAAGGGATGTTCCTATATAGATAATAATGACTCACGACAATTATTTATTATGAGTTTTGTTATACTTATTGTCGTTTTTTTATACGTACTTGTTGTCAGGTATACAAGAGTACTGTTTGAGGACCTGGTGCAAAACTTGAATGAGTATTAATTATTCAAGTATCCAGTTACACATCGAATTGATACTAGCACATTTAGCATCAGCTACGAACTTACGCGTACATTGTACTACGTAGTGATCTAGCGATGATCTAAAGACTTTGTATTGAATGATTGACCATTTAAATGACTATTGAGCTATCTACTTTTGAAATCTAATTCTAAACAAGAAATTATGACTCCCTGGTAATGCAAGGATCAGACTAATTAATAAATGTCACTATGTTTTCCTGAAATTCATTTTAATTTCTACGATTCCTGTCTGAACGCATCCAATCAATTAAACTTCAGATGCGATTACTAAAATGATTCTGACTATTTGCTATATCTGTTTATATCTATATATAAATTAGTAACACTTTAGAGTCGAGCAGTCGTCGCAGCTCTTGTAAAATCGACCGTTCGGTGTGAGAAATAAATTAATAACCGAGTCAGGTAAAAGTAATGAACAATAATAAGGTAATTTCCGTGCAACATGCACACATACGAATTGTTATATATCTAAGAACAATCTAGAATATAAAATGATATAAAATATCATTGAGATAGTCCAATATCCAATTTGAGATAAACAAATTTCAAATTGAAAGATGGACAGTAAAGATTTTATTTTTATTGTTAAAAACACATACGAGAGGATTTTTCAAATTTATTAATGCTTCAGGAGAGCATATAATGCATAATCATGAAAATTCGACATGAGAAAATCCTCAAAATGGCGAGTCTTAATAACGAAATCAACAATTCGATAAAACTGTTTAAAAATTGCACGCACAAGACACAAATACCAACCTGGCGGTTCTTGTTCATCCTCATCCGCAATATTATCCAGTTCCGCATAGGCAGACAGTTCCGCCTGCCGATTTCTGTTACCTTCCTCGAGAGCAGCTAATTCCAGGTCAATGTCTTGCAGATAGCACTAAAGTAAAGAACATAAAAGCATTTCCTAGAAACTAGTGCCTTCACCAAAAAACACTGCATCAAATATCTAAATATATACGTTCAGTCTCACCTGGGGAATATTAGTGGAGGCTGCATCATCAACGTCCCTGAGTCCAAGAACGGCCTGATGAAATTCAAGAAGATCATCGCCGACAAGTTTCTGTACGAAATTAGCCGGGACGTGTCCTCTTCTGCCGTCAAGAGTCTCCGCATCGAGGAAACCATCCTCATCAGGTTGACCCCAGACAAGAAGATAATCGCCACCTTGAACCGGCAACTCGGCCTCGGGATTCTCATTGGGCGAATGTTGAAATGGCTCGTAACTAAATCTTGCAATGTATACATAACAGCGTCCCTTTCCAGGTATATCCAGCATATCAACCTGGCCTTCAGGTACAATGTTGTCACTAGTGAGACGATCCAGAGGATTGGTAAGTATACTGGTAGGTATCTTAGGCATCTGCCTAGGCCCCAGAAAATGATGACCCGTAGTGACCGTAGCGGTCGGTGAGCTCTCTCTCAAGCTCTGTTGTATCTGCTGTATAATCGCTTGTTGTTGAAGTTGATTGGCTTGCGATTGGGCGGTAAACTGTTGTATGGCATGTAGAGGATCCCCAATGGCTTGTAGCAAGCCTCCTGAAGTTGTTCCTGAAGCGAAATTGTACATAATAATATCTGTCGAATATCTTAGATCTAACTGAACCAAAGGTAGATACCTGAGCTAACACCTGACGTGCCGAAAGCGTTGGTCCCTACAGTGGAATAATTAGATCCGGCCGTGGAGAAGGTGCTTTGACCGCTTGAGAAAGGAAGCACAGGTTGCGATGTACTCGTCAGGTTGCCCAGTGTTGAATGAAAGGACGCCGTGGAATATGGTGGTAACGATGCTAACGTCGTCTGCGGGATGTTCGTATGAGGGGCTGAGAAATTGTGATGGACGAGTTTGGTTCCGTAGCTCGTTACTACAGAATTATATGTCCCATTATGATGAGGTGCCATTGATAGACTCGGATACGTTGTGGTCTATTTGTGGAATAATCGTTTGATTAATTAAAATATTAATTACACTAGGAACAGTAGTAGATCAAGTGTTGCCGACAATTTCAGAATAATAATTACCTGTTGAGTTCCGTTCAGTTGGTAATTCTGATTAGGCTGACTAGGCTGACTGTAATGTGGCATTACGTTTTGGGTAGCTAACGTCATGTAGGATGATGAGGCCGGATGTTGAGGCTGCTGTTGCTGCAGCGGTTGCTGATACGTTTGCGTATGAGGATAGGTCTCCTGATACTGATTACTCGAATAGTGGGTGTGCGCTTGTTGCTGCTTTTGCTGCGATGGTAAAGCACCTTGCGAGTGAGAACTCGAGAGCTCGTGTTGTTGTTGTTGTTGTTGTTGTTGCTGCTGCTGCTGGTATTGCTGAAGTTTCTGTTGGAACGCAGGTTGGGATTGGCTCGTTGACAGTGAAGGAGCTGGTGGTATTGGCTCGCTGACATGATAAAGTGGACCGTTTGGTGTCAATGGAGGACAACCGGGCATCATGGGTGTTAATGGCATTGGCGAGCCTGCATACTGTTTTAAAATATAAGGACATAAAAAATACTCAATTTCTTCATTGTACAATTTTTAAGTCTTACCCAATAACATACCTGTGGTGCCTGCGATGGTAGACCCAGGTTCAGGGCATGTGGATGAGGAAGATGCTGATGCTGACCAAGGTTAGGAAGGTTCTCTGAACTCGATCTTAGGACGTTCTGACTGGCTGATGGTGGCTGAGTCGTGACGGTACCTCTCGAATGGTCCAGCTCGTGCAGAATCCTGCCGGCACTGGTTTTACTTAAGCTGAGTAAGATCATCTTGGGTATGACGCAATATTGCGCTATTACAAATCACATCTAGCCACTCGCACCGGTTACCAAGTCTTGGACAATTGATCTACCGGTGGGAATGTCCTGGCTCACCTATTGTCCTGTTCTATTTTGGCTATGATTCGGTCGATCTCAGATCCTGCAGGTGGCCACGTTGATGTGGGGATGCTCGCTGAGGACACGTGACTAGAACCAGTCGGTCCTCTACTTCTGGCACGCCTTAGGCTCGTCAACTCCAACGACAACTCCTCGTGTTTCACTACCTGCAGTTCGATCTTCTTTTCCAGCTCACGGATTTTCGACTGCAATGCCTCTACCGATTCTGGACCTTGGTATCGACCTGCTATCTTCTCACGCAGCTGAGTTTGTGTCTCTGCATGCTGTTTTTCCAGTTCTGCCCGACGTGCTTCCGTCTCTCGCATTTGCTGTGGAACGAGAAAAAAAATATATACAGATTAACTGGAATTCCTAGAAAAATGTGACTCATTGCTTGATATAGATACTGATACTAATTATATTATTCAATTAATTCATTCATTCGTAGTTAAATATTTGACATCTACTTTAACGAAGTCTGTTAAATTCATGGAGTCACAAAAAAATCCAATTTGATGGATAGCAAGGCAGTAACACTCTAAAAACGTCCTATCTTTTATTAATAGTCCTTAAGGATTCTGATCTTGGCCAGTGAACCAGGTTAGTGAGGGCACGCGTCCTATTAATAACAGGAACAGGTGAAGGAGAAAGAAGAAAAGAGAGAGAGGACCTGATGGAAAAATAAAAGTACAAAAGTATCCTTTGTAGTCACAGTACCAGAAGGAAAGCTTGCCAAACTTGCTTCCTAACAAAGAATGTCGGTTTAACTAAAAGGGGTCAGAGGTCAACTTGCTCTTCTATACAATTTAATATTTAATCTTCTTCAACTTCTCACTCTATTTTTTATTCGAACGCGACGCGCTCACAACCTTTTCCTATACAGCCCTTAAATTTTAATTACACCCAGCCCCATGTGTTTCATTTGTTCTAGGTCAATACACTCGTCGTACGCTTTCATGTTCTAAATTTATAATATAGAAACAATTATGATATCGTACCTCGAGGATCGTTTCGAGGACGGGGTCCTGCATGATGGTATTTCTTGTAGAGGTGGCCCCAACAGCAGATCCGGTACCCTGCAGCTGTGGAGCCTGAGGTGCCGTAGTACCGCCACCTCCAACACCACAGCACTGCAACATCACTGGACTATGAGTTTCTCTCCACGTTATCAGGTCGTATGATACTATCAGTCTAGCATAGCTAGAAGCGCTATCTTAATTAATTTGAGGCCACTTCAGGTCTGCAGCATAGCAAATCCGGCTTGGCCGCCCTCAAGTATACACCACGGACAGGCTACCGTGTGACGTGACACATTGACATCGTGATACTAGCTCTGATGAATCTATTATTATGGTTTAGGATATCTGAGAATGCTCCTAATGTACCAGAGAATCTCGTAAGAGCACTGACGATTTCTTCAGAGCGGATAAGCGCTAACCACTTGACCCTTTAACGATCCCTTATTCCGTGCCTCGTTTTAATTCTTAAAAAGTTTGATTCACCCATTGACCCTTATGCCAGTGATGCAAGATGAGGAAATATACGATGATAGCTATGGACGAGGGATACAATTTTTTATATGAAATTAATGATTTATTATATTTTTTTGTTCATCTATTTTTCCGCTGTTGAAGTAAATCAATTTTATTTGTCCTTTGTGCGGATCTTCAATGCACGATGCTTTGTATAGGTAACCAAAGTTTCTAATAGTTCCAAACAGTCTCTAATAAAGGCAAATTAGTTTAGAGTCAAGTTGGTTATAGCACAGGACACTGTTTCCATGTAAAAGTTTTAATACACTTAGAATTTACGGAACGATCTCAGCAGATACTATCAAAAAAATTCTAATAGTATTTCAATTTCATTTAGGATGAGACTACACGATATATATCTGAATACTGAAACTCATTGAGAGTCTAGGATGAACGAGACTATTATAAGTATCTATGAACTGTGCTGAACTACGAATTAACGGTAACTTGTCTATTATAAAATCATTGACATTGACGAGCTAATTATGAAGTATTACCTCTACGTACAGCGTGAGATGGAATGTCTGTGCTATTCAGGAGGAGTAAAATGGAGGCGCTCTGGTAGTTTTAAAAATCAATTTTCGTCAAGATTAGCGGCCACAGGTTCGTGTCAAGGGACTCTAATAAAAATTGCAACACGTTGACATATGTCAACCCTAAATAATTAACAAGACTAATTAAGATCACTCGACAGCTGGATTACCAATTAACACGTCCTGGCAAATATTTGAGACTGAGTGGTATCCCTTCTTACAACGAACTTATAATTGACGATGATTTGTAATAATTAATTCAAGCTCTAACGTTTATTCTGACCAGTGGCTAGTGAGTTATCTATGGCATAGTCGGAGGCGATGCAATTTAATTTATTACAGACAATCAAACTGATTTATGAACTCGGGGTAGATCCTCCTGCGCGTATTGCGTGCGAAAACTGTCAGTTAAATACAGTCTGGCTGGTTTAATGCGAACATAAATCGTACAGTTTTCAAAATCGCAAGATAAGAATGAAAGAGAAGCTGGGAAATTTTCAATTTAATTACAAGCATGAAAAAATGCAGTGGAGACCTCGGGAAAATGAAAGGTGATTCAACCTCGATTCGACGTAACTTCCGGGAAGAAGCCTTTTTCACTGTCACTGAAAATCTCACACATATGTCAGGAAATAATGTGATTCATTTCGCGAATCTCAATTTATCGTTTTATCAATATACTGATCCCGTTTAACGTGCAATTCGAATAACGTTGTTTTAGCTTTAAGTAATGCGTATGGATTTAGTCACTAGTTCGCAGGGTCGAATAGTACCTCAAGAAAACCCTGCTCGAGGTGCCACCAAGAAAAAGTAAAGGAGCTATTGGATCTTTCATTGGAATCGGCCATAACTGTTCCGAGCGCTCACTTCAAAATTCTCACTTGAGATATCTCGAAATTCTTAAAAGTGATAAAAGAAAAGAAGACTCCTTCGAAAATTCATTTTACGTAGATACACGGGTTACCAGTTAACTGTCAGTATACCCAAAAAAATCTCTGAATATCAAAAACCGTGTTAAATTGAACGACGTGGTTATAGAAATGAAAAAAAATGTATTGATATCTAATTGGTGATATAAATGATGAAAAACATGGATAATACTCTTGTTAAGTAATGTACATTAATGTAAGGGGTACCTACCGGATTGAACCGTAACGTATCGACTGGACAGTAAAACATGGATACACGTTTATCACAGTTTATTAGTTAGACAAGACTAAAAAGAGAGATTCTTATCTCGAATAAAAAAATGTTTAGAGGTATTATCTCGCGTTACTGACGTATCACGATGAGCCGAATGTGCGGTAGGTGAATCTATACTGACGTTATGAAATAAAAAGCTTTGAGTAAAAATCAGGACCAAGCCCGGCACGAAATCCGGGGGCCCGAAGTAGTAAGTACGGCACTGCTTATTGATCACCACCAAAGGTAGCCAGTATACATATACACGGCGAGCTCACGGCACAACCACCGAACTCTAGCAAGACTACCACCACTACTTAGATCACCAGCACCACACGAGAGTAGCACCACCGGAGCACAACCGGAGCACCAGCACAACCACCAGGGGCAGGAAGAACCAGGAACCGGATTATTTACGGTTAGGTATATCACGGGAGACATTGACACTCAAGGATGCAGACTGTTCCTTGGCGATGACACCCTGGCCAGGTTCCCAATGCTCATAAGGAATAATCCAAGTAAGAAAAGTCATCTACGAGGAGAACCTGGACGGGGTTCTTTCTCTATTCTGGTGTTGGTCTCGCTCTCTCTCTCTCTCTCTCTCTCTCTCTCTCTTTCTCTCCCTCTTTTTCGCTCTCGCTCACTCACTCGCTCTCTTCCTCTCTTTTCTCTTTCACTCTCTTTCAATGATGGATATGGACTTACGATGACCGAGTTGAAGGGATTGTGGCAGGCCAGGGCTGCTGCTGCTGGTCGAGTCCTCGGCGCGAGTTTTCACTGGGTTATCATCCCGAACACCCCAAAGATCTGTTCGGCCGTGGCAGGCAGGGCTGCTGGAGTCAGGATAGGGGTGGTATGCCGAGCCCAAGGAAGGGATCCTGGGTGGGTTAAGTGGGGAAGAACAGCGGCGTCGGGGTGGTGCCCATGTCGTGGTGGGGAATGCTCAGCCAGATATGGGTCACTCTTGGATCGATGACGCTTTGCTTGGCAGCTACACGGGGGTGTAGCTTTCAAAAAAGACCAATCAATACGTGCGCCAATCTCCAATATCTCCCTCTTTACTCTTTTTCCCTACTTTCCTCCTTTCCTTCTTTACCTCCACACCTCATTCTTTCTCCTCTTCCTACTCTTCTTCGACCTTTACCTCATTTGTTTTATTACTTTTACATCTTTCTCTACTTATACGGTACTATCAATAGATTAGTGGAAGCTTAGAGCATAATTAAAAATATGTTTAGAACAATTCAGAACAGTTCATTTCATCTTATATATATGTACATCCTTGTCTTAAGATACCCTAACGATACGTTCACGTTTCTTACGTCATCCTTAGACCCGATTGTCAATTTAATCTTTTTTTTCTTGGTTGGTTCTTCCTTCGTAGAACAATAATGGAAAATTCATTAAATATATTTCACGTCGATGATGTAACCTGATTAAAAAATCTCGTATACATTTAGTACAATTTTTCCTTACTATCGTTTATAATTAATTTTATATCGACCTTTTTTCTTGACCGGATGAACATCCGTTTTCAACGATCCATTCTAATCTCTGAAAATATCAAAGGTCCAAGGGTCCGACTACGTGGGCAACCAGTTCGAAAATCACGGTCGTCAAGGCGCAGTCGCGTTCGACGTCGACGCCGTGACGTCACGTTTTATTCGTGGTACCACCCGACGCCCGTCGGGTTGTACGCGCTTATCAATGAACGTACGACGCCTCTGGCGGAGCTTGTTCCTCCACTAGTAGCAGCGAACAACCCTCCGATCCTCCCCTGCTTCACACTTATACAACCACTATTGCCCTTTGTTCCTTTTCAGCCCTGACCTCCGTCGGGTTCCTGCGCGCATATGCCTCCACTTAACTCTACCATATTAACGTTAATTCCATCGAAGAGTTCGTTTAGATTGGTCAGAGCATTGGCGGTGGACGTTTTTGCTACCGGAGCTAAAACCATCGAGTCAGGAAAAACGATTTGGCTTACCTAACCTATACCGTCATTTTATCCTATGCCATCCTGATAATTTTCTTCCTGCTATTCTATCATTGAGAACTTAACGTTTCTCTCTACCTCTCTCTCTTTCTTCCATTTTTTCTTTTTTTTTTTTAATCTCCATCGTCCGTCCGAACCGATCCAATTATCGGTAAATACCTAGTCGCACACGTGTGTGTCGCGTCTCTGCCAGAAAGCTTGAAAAGCTTATTTTCTTTATTCTTATTTCCAAGGGTTTTTCCTAGTCATATATGTATCCATCGCGTATGTATTTAATCACGTGTGTAATATCTAATTACGCGCTGGAAGAAACCAGGTCATCCCAACGCTTATCGAATACTGTTAGATAATTTGTCAAACGTTATTAATATATTGTTTTTCCGTGTCCAGTGTGAAAAATGCGAATCTCACCATTCGATACTATTGTATTGACACTTTGGGGGTTAACGATTTCACTCAGGGATGACTCTGGTGAACGTATCCCGTTCTTGGAAATAAATCCGAGATTATTTTTCGCAAGGCATTGTTATGTGCCCACGAAAGATTTTTAATGCCTCCAGGCATTTTTAATCTGTTCCTGCAACGCGAGGAGGAATTCGCGAGGAAGAAAAAATGGAGGACAAAAAAGGGAACAGGAAAAGAAAGTGATTAAGGGATATACGTGACGTTTGTTCTTCCTTTTTGTGATCCTTTTATTATTACCATGACATTGTAAGTATCAATTAATTGACCAGAAAGCAAATTTACTCCTAGTAACTTTTTGTCATGTTTGAGTCAACGATTAATTTTTTTTTCAAATAAAAAATTCAAACAAGAATTTGTGATAATGTATTTTATATATTGAAGATTTCCCAAAGGCAACAGTTACGTTAACGTCAATGCTGTGCAGCCAACGAATCTGCCAATAACATACCTTTTTACTCTGTGCGGATATATATATATATATATATAAAGTATATAGTGAATAGTGATATATGTGTTAAAGTAATTTTTTTGTAGATAGCAGAAATACTATATACGATTCTTTGGAAATTCTATACATGTCAAGTTTGGCGATTGGTTAGTAGATTAGATGATATCTATATATTTGTTCGGAAGGGAAGATATTTTTATTCCGAGTGCAATAGCATTTTTCTAGGAAACTACTTCCTGAAACTAGTTTGATGTTCAAGCATACTATTTCGTAACGGCAGAGTATTGCTGATGTTACTATAAATAACTATACTGGCCGATTTAGTTCGATCGCTCTGATTTATTAAAGGTATCGAGGAATACATTATTTGTGTATTTCTTTCCCTTGCAAGGCATTAATAAAATTGGAATGTAATTTATGCTAATTTCATTAAAAAAACATACATTTTAATTACTGCTATGTAGTTTAAAGAAAATTATTTTTTACTAAAAACACGTTTAAAATGTTTTATAAATATTCTTAAACTGAGTGTATTCAATACTGTACTAATATATAAATTATATTAGCAACCAGTAAACTGATATAGGTACTCAACATTGTTCTTATATTTTAAAGTTTTTATTTGCTATTTATGTAAAAAAAAATTCAATCGATACAACTGTGTTCATTACAAAAACGTGCGTGTCCATACGTCAATGAAGGTATTGCACGTAATGAATATTACCCATATAATTTTTGCTAAAAGTATAACATCATTGTTGTAAGGTTCCAGGAAACACGATAAGCGGTAAAAAGCCATTTATATTTTGTACATTTCATACAATAATCCTTAACATAAAGTTGTTATCAATAGTCAACTAGACAACAATCTATTATCATTATCACCAGTACTTTATTCCCATGGCAATTTCAATTCAGAATAAAAGTAAACCGATATTATATGGGTCGTTGCATATAAAAAATAAAAAAACAGATAAGTACTATCTTCGTACAACGATATCTCGGTATGCTATTTTCAGTCTTCATTATATCCTTTCTGCAAATCCAAGAGTTCCTCCAGGAACTGTCAGTCTTATTCAGGACAAGCAAGAGGACACGGAAAGTATATAAGACATAAACGTAACTTTTATACGGGTAGTAAAAATGCATTGCGCACTTGCGCGCTACGTTCACTACGTGATTCGTTTGTATGACCCCTCCGATCGTGGCCGTTTCTGATTCGACGTCGTTGCGCGAGACGTCCGCCAGCAGCGTCGACTGTCAACGCTCGACATGCTAGCGTGGTAAATGCCACCGCCATGAGAAAACACGAGCAGTCGTTTAGAAAGTATTCATACTCCGTAGAGAATCGCGAGAACGGCAGTGCCAGAAATTGGTGCTAAATTCTTGTTATTTGTATCTGGTCCCACTAGCGAACGAGAAACTTAGTTGATAATTGGTTTAGTAGGTGCGTGCTGCTTATAAGATTGGAGGATAATTGCTATTAGGGTCTCTGTTCCTTATCAGTGATCTAACTATGCGCGCCCTTTGGATTATTATCACTATTCTTGGCTGTGTTTTGATATCCGCCAATGCTGAGAGTTGCAAGGGATGTGTACCCCTTGATTCTTTCTCCTTTGACAAGGTAAGGTTTGGTCCGTTTACTTCTGTGAAGATTTATATACTTTTTAGTTAGGATAATATGAAGTATTTTCATTGTAATGATTGAAATACTCGTTGTTATGGTTACTGAGTCGTCCAATCAGAACCCTAGATAAAAAATGATTACATAAACAATTAATACAATTCATAGTATGTTACTTTGGAATCGTATTTCTTGTATTATTTTAGAGTTGAGGTGTAGTTTCTATTTTATGGAACGCTATTAAAGATCGCTCTCGAACTATATATTTCAGGTTATTCCAAAATTCAAAGCGGTTGTTGTAAAATTCGACGTTGCTTTTCCTTACGGTGACAAACACGACGAATTCAGGAAGGTTGCAGCGGATACGAAAGACTCGCAGGATCTTTTGGTAGCCGAAGTAGGAGTCAAAGATTTTGGAAATAAGGATAACTCTGACCTTGCTCAAAAATATGACATAAACAAAGACGATTATCCTGCCATTCGTTTGTTCGTTCAAGGACGTAGCGAACCTTTCAAGTTTGTTGCTGAGAAAGATGAAGATTTTACGGCAGATAATATTAAGAGGTTCATCAGATCTAATTCTGGAGTTTACCTGGGTCTTCCAGGTTGTGTTGAACAGTTAGACAGACTTGCTAAGGAATACCAAAGTGCTAATGACAGCGAAAGAAAGGTACAGTCTCTACAGAAACACTCGTATGAACATAACCCTTCAATTTTATGATGCAGACAGAAATCACTTTACATACACTTTTTTGTTTACAGAAAATTTTGGAGAAAGCTAAAATTTTTGAGGATACATTATCCGAAGAGCAACGTACTGCAGCAAAGGTTTATGTAAAACTGATGGAACGAATAATGGAGCGGGGTGACGTTTTCGTACAGACAGAACAAACACGATTGGAAGGTCTTCTAAAGGGAAAATTGTCAAATGATAAAAAACGTGCGATGGAGGAAAGAAGGAATATATTACAGTCATTCACACCCAGGGATGAACTTTGAGGAACCTTCAGTACAAGGTGTAGTAAACTAGGACTTGGGGTAAAGTCGGGAAAAGTCGTAAGATATTTGAATTTTTTATAACGGCCAATTATGACCAATATGGCGACTCCGCCTCACAAATTTGAATCGAACGATTGCTATTTTCTTCAGCATTTTTTTAAATAGATGGCAAAAGCGCGATTAAGTTTTGCCACAAAATATTTGTAATAGTGGGTTGCTTGATTTTCAGGCATTTAGAAACGCACGATTTATCATTATTGCGTGGTTGAGCAAGGTGAACGTTTAAAATCGAGAAGATAATATTCTTTGTGCAATGACGCTTATTTGAAGTACTTCTGAAGTACCTTATAATGTAATAAATAAGCGCAACAATCTTTTTTATAAAAAAGAAGCACTTTATTCTAATATAAACACCCAGAGATACAAGACGTACAATCTACCGTTTTAACACGCGTGCAGTGATCCGCGTAAAAAAAATATGAAGTCGTAGTTGTAAGTACCACTTTCTCATATAATGTGATAGATTGAAAAAAAGACAAAACTAAAGAAAAAATAGCTACTACAACATCGTTTCTTTTTCCCGGATCACGTGTTGCGATATACACGAACTACATTCCTAGAAGCGTGATTATCCGAAAGGACTATTACAGAGTGAATAAAAAATGGTGATCTCGCGCTGATTGCACAATTCGTGTACTTTCATTCTATTTTTTTTTCAGTCACATTGTACAACACTGTCACTATAATGTTTCTCCTATGTGCTCTATGTCGCTTTCCCGGTATTTGTATCGCTTTCATTAAAAAATCACAGACAACATATAACATCTGTATAAATATTCCTATTTAATCATTAAATTGAAAATTTATTCAACCTGTTCGGTTCTCCGTTTATCGTGTAACAATTTTCATGTAGTCAAGATTGAATGATGCCCATTGTCGTTATCCGCACAGTGAAATGAGTTTTGCTGGAATGTTTACTCCGAATCCCAGTGTCATGTTTTCCTTTGTGAAGTATGGTTAGTTACTCTGACCATCTTCTTTGACGTTTAAATGTTCCAGCTTCTCTGTTAGTTCGTCAGCCTTTTTCGTATCTTTTTCAGTGATTTCTGATAAGTCTTTTGGATGATCATTGGTAGTTGAAGAATCATGAGCTGCTGACGCGTCTTCCTTCGGTTTTGTTGAGTTATTCTGCTCGTCGTTCTCGCTACATTCGCTGTAGCTCACGTCGCTACAACTGTCGCTGTCGCTGTCATCCTTCGCTTCATCAGGATTTGTTTTTCCAGCGTAGATCTCGCATTCGGCACCCACTATTTTTTTGGCCTTTTCGAATGCTTCTTTCCACATTGAGGCATCTGCAAAAATAATAAAGATTGTTCCATAACTACTACATTACAGGAGATTACGTTTACAGTTGTAAGTATATGTGAGTAGTACTTTCGGCATTGGCAAAACGTATCGCTAGTAATTCTTGCTTCAGCTGCTCATCTGCGTAATCTGCAAGGACACTCCAAACCCATGCACGATCACTGCCACAGTTTGGTTTCAGTTCCATCCATGGTGTTATGAAGTGATTTGCGCATATTTTCAATGTTTTATCTCTGCGCATTACCACTCTGACTGTGTTTTTTATTTTATGTCTTAATAATTTTACATCCCCTGTTCCTCGTTCCTTCCATTCTGCTGGGTTGCTTGATGAATCATAACGATATAACTTGGCTCTTCTGCAAAGTCAATATTTTCCTTATAATAAGAAGCATTTTTCCAGACCCAAGTTTAATGGTTTCAAAAGAGTAGGCAAATTAACTCATTACAGGCAATAAATGTATGCAAGTCATGACGTTATTTATCATAATAACAATGTCTCACAGTTTTATCAATTCGACCTCTTCTTCTTCATTATTGGACACTTCAATCAATGGTAAAGTGATTATTGGTTCAAAATGAACATCCTCCTCAGTAGCTTCTTCTTCATTTTCATGAGGTTCTCCATTGGCCCCATTTACATCCACATGATCTCCGTTTAACTACAGGACCAATGAACTTATATATTACAGAGGAAAAACATAATATTGCTAAGTAACTGCATTTGCATTGTACACTTATAAGTATACAAAATATAAATATTAAATATATATATATTATAAATTTGATCACTTTATCATAGTAAGAATAATATCCTTATTACATTGAATAAATAGAAGTGCTATATCATCTCTGAAGTGTACAAAGAAAATGGAGCAACATTTAGGCAAACAATAAAATGCATCTACAGGACGCTCATATCCTATGCTGTAGTCGGCGTGCGAATGTAAATACATACAGACATATTAAACGAGTTTCAATTACAAAAGATATGACGTGCACGTTTATATGGTAAGAATAATATATTATCAGATTACAAGTACCATATCTTTATTGCTCGAAGCTTAGAGATGCAGCAATCATTTCAACAGTGATCTTTGTTTCCAAACGAAAATGAATTCATAACCTACCACATTGTCATCAATACTGTGAGACAACGTACAATATGCACATTATAGCATTATTGAATAAAGAAAATAAAAAAATTCCTAAAACTGTCAACAATACATTACTTACCACATTTTCCGGCATTTTTGCGTATTTCTTCGAGACAAATTACGTGAAAAATACGCGACAAACAACAGCCAATAACTACGATCCTTTTAATGGCGAGTTTCGTAGGAAACTACTATAACCGCGTCTGACAATAACGTACGTCTGGTGGTGTGACCTTGAATCCGGTTGGACGACAGTTAACCCCTAAGATTTCGTGGCCAATGGAAATTGAGATAGAAACGACTTTATGACCACGGAAACACCACCGACCCTAATATTTTTTCCTAGGTTATGTTTGTTGGTTCGATGCTGGTATGGATTCCTTTTATATGCTAGTTGAAAAATCTTAAAATTATCAAATATTCGTTGATGAGAATAAAATTATGA
Source organism: Pachycephus smyrnensis (assembly GCA_030142225.1). Classification (NCBI taxonomy): domain Eukaryota; kingdom Metazoa; phylum Arthropoda; class Insecta; order Hymenoptera; family Cephidae; genus Pachycephus; species Pachycephus smyrnensis. The sequence goes on along the minus strand of JARQST010000399.1, from coordinate 3,260,930 downwards.
GACGAAAATGGAAAGAACGTATACTCAACATATAAAGTACAATATTAAAATAACATTCTCAACAATCGTATCGTTATTCTTCGTATTAATATTCATGCCATTCTTTAATATGATTTCTTCTTGTTTTGAAAGACGTATCAATATGATACATTGCATAGTAACCATACATCGTCTCTTACCTAAAAAAAAACGGAAAATGCGTGAAAAAGATAAGTTCACGATACTCCAGGATAATCGATTTTCTTGCTATGAGATAAAATCTCAAAAAATCAAATGTCTCTGCTTCATCATGCTGGATCCTCCTGTGCCATTATTTGAAACGTCTAAGACAGCCATTAGCATACAAACTACTGCTATAACATTAGCATTCTATCGAGGCTAATCACACTCCGCCGATTAGCCTCAATCAGAATGAATAAGACGAATCACGAGAATTGTAAACGAGGATTTATGTCCAACTCGATGCGCATGCGTTCTATCAGAAAATTGTCTAGTTGGCGCATAGATCGTTCGTATCTCTTTGCAGATGGCAGAACTGTAAAATTTAAGATTGGTTGCACTGCAGAAGCTCATAAAGCGCTTCGTTCGCGTAGGAAGCTAGCGGGAGCGAGCGGATGCATAGAGGAAATAAGCGCGGAGTGTTGGCAAGAATCGAAGCGGGGCGTAAGAAGAGAGCAGAAAGAGAGAAGCGGATCAGAGTGCGCGCTTGTTCGGGCGGCCATTGCGAGTACCTTGTACGAGGCCGCGTACGCGAGTGAGTACCCAGTGCCAAGCCGGTGGAAATCCAATAAAATCAGCGGCCATCCTTAGGGCGAGGTGCTCCGTGTGAAGCCCGGGACGCGCACGAAATCCCGGTCCGATGGCTGAGACCGATAAATTAAACATTGACAGCATCATCGCTCGGCTCTTGGAAGGTAAAGCTAGCTGCCCGTTGAGTGTACGCCGTATGAAAAAATATTGAGCCTTCGTAGGCGCCGGGGCGCATACCGTCCGCGTTACACACTCTTAGGTCGGTATGCGATTCTTGCCGATACCTTGGATCGTTCTCTAGGCTAGGTTTTTATCGGTTACGCAACGCCGATTAATTTTAGGCGGTTGCCTCTATGCCTAGATATACCGTTTGTTTACATAAAACTACGTTGACAACCGCTACGGTGAACCGTTTGGGCGAGGTCCGCCGATCAACGCCGCGACTCTCGATACTCACTTCTCGCTTTTTGCGACTCGACTTTCCTCTTGTCGGATGCGCTGCTTTCTTAGATTATTTTCTACATGACTATTGGCTAGTTGAGTTTCTTCTACTTGTGATCTTCATGGTGGAATGACTCAGAGATTTTGGAGCTCGTTGACTATTTTGCGCTTGCACTATTTTCGGCCGTGAGGCTGTCCCCGGGGTTAAGGCCAGGGCTTCCCTAGTCTTTTTATTTCCGTTATTTTATACGCTTTTTATTTCCCTTCTGATCCCACGCCATCTAACTGGGTTAATCGTCTGTTTATGACGACGTTGTACTTATCTGGGAAGATCTTCGTACACATTTCTTTAAAGAGTCCTTTTGAAAGCATAGAAAGATGAATGTACCATTTTTGTTTAAAGAAATGTAATTGTCTTTTTCTTTATTTCTTTAGGATGCTGTTTCTCTTTACTTTGTGAATTTTAGGCTTGTCAGTCTTTTAAGGAGACCTATCAATTTCATCTAAAGAGATATTTTAAATGATATGATAGGAAGAAGGAGCAAGGGCTGCGAATGTCATTGCAATGACATTCTGTATTGGTTAGATTTAAATGTGTCTATATTCATTATACAGTATATATCCATGGAATCAACCTGGTATTGATAGATTAAGGAGATTATTAGATTAGATTTACAATACTCTCAGTATTTTGTAATATCAGGTATACTCTTGTCAAGAAGTGATTCATAATACATGAACTAGAAAATAAATATTGTTCAAGTGATAAGATTTGACACTTGAATGTTTCAAGTTTTGTGCTGTAGAAACTGGTTTAATAAAAATATTTGCACCTGTCTACTTAAGTTAAAGTACCTTTGTATTTCTGTTTTTCAGTAAGGGGAGCTCGACCTGGCAAAAATGTGCAGTTGACCGAGGGAGAGATTCGGGGGCTTTGCTTAAAGTCTCGCGAAATTTTTCTATCGCAGCCCATACTGCTTGAGCTGGAAGCGCCCTTAAAAATATGTGGTAAGCATTTTTAAGGCTTTTTATTTTCAGACGCATGTCTATATCATTAGGTAAACTTTTATTTTGGTATGTATAAACATATTGATGGCTTGACCACAAGTTAAAATATCACTATCCCAATCATGTACCCTTCAGTGCACTAAATTACTTGTAGGCCGATATTAGTCAATCCAATACATTACCAGCTTTTCGAAAAATTACTTTGAAGAAAATGTTCGTGTTTTGCGTTATTCCTGTGTAAATAACTGATAATATTTCATAAATACGAGTCCATCAATGTGTAGCTTGGATGCTCTTAATTGAGTAAATATAATAATTGCATATCTTATCTAGCACACTCTCAACAGAGCGTCAATCACAGTTAAGTACATTTATATAGAAAGTGCGGCGATTATTTAATAGCCAAAATACATTGATCTTTAAATATTGTGCACTCCAATTTCCGTGTAAAATATCAAAATAATAAAATAGTCGTATGTTATTTCATCCTCTTCCGTTGTTATGGCGAGATTCCTAATATTGCTTTAAGAAATAAACAGATCAAGATTATCAGTAATGTCGTTGCCACTTATAAATAAGCATATCCGTGCAACGATAAAAAGGATCCACCACTCGTGTGGATTGTTATTAAATCCATGCCACGTGGCTGACAAAGGCATTTGTCGATGACTAAACTGCAGGTATGGAGAACGTCATGCAAGTTTTATTGGCATGACAGTCGTTTCTTTTGGACCGACCTCGTATTGCCTGTATCTAAAATTATTTTGATATGCTGCAATGGAAAGCGAAAATATCCCCAACGCTTATAAAGGGGGTCGCGCTGCGTCGCGACGCCTTGTATCCGTGCATTCTTTTCTACGACCACGCGAGACCCAGTTACGCCGTGCAATAATCATAAAGCGATAAGGAGCAAGAAAAAGTAAGGAGAAAAAAATAATAAATATTGCCGCTAATTCATTTCACCTACTAATTATAAAACAATCTTTTCTTCTTTAAGGTCAAAGGTTTAACTTCCTTTGGACATAATTGACATGACTCTTCTTTGTATTATCTAATTTCAGGCGACATACACGGCCAATACTATGACTTGTTGCGGCTCTTTGAATATGGCGGTTTTCCTCCGGAGAGCAATTATCTCTTCCTGGGTGACTACGTCGACCGGGGGAAACAGTCGCTAGAGACCATCTGTCTTTTGCTTGCCTACAAGATTAAATACCCCGAGAACTTCTTCTTGCTCAGAGGAAACCACGAATGCGCCTCCATCAACAGGATATACGGTTTCTATGATGAATGTAAGTGGAGCTTCTAATTCTTATTTCACATTCAAAGAGCTGCATATTATTCCATTTCGGATAGCCGATGGGTTTCTTCCTATTGTTACATACGTTATTTTTTTCTTAATTTAGGTAAACGTCGATATAACATCAAATTGTGGAAAACATTCACGGATTGCTTCAACTGTCTGCCGGTGGCCGCCATCGTTGACGAGAAGATCTTTTGCTGTCATGGCGGTCTTAGTCCGGACCTCCAAAGTATGGAACAAATCAGACGTATCATGAGACCCACGGATGTACCTGATCAGGGTCTGCTTTGCGATCTTCTCTGGTCAGATCCTGATAAGGATACCATGGGTTGGGGAGAAAATGACCGCGGTGTTTCATTCACCTTTGGTGCCGAGGTCGTCGCCAAGTTCTTGCATAAACACGACTTTGATCTCATCTGCCGTGCTCACCAGGTAAGTCTCTGCGGATTTTCATAGAAGGTCTATAAGCTCAAATAGTACGCCAATGACGGCAAAGTAAGATAGCGCGGTTATAACGAAACGGAATATAAATTTTCAGGTTGTAGAGGATGGTTACGAGTTCTTTGCAAAGCGTCAGCTTGTCACGCTATTCTCGGCGCCTAATTACTGCGGCGAATTTGACAACGCGGGGGCCATGATGTCGGTAGATGACACCCTGATGTGCAGTTTCCAAATTCTTAAACCTGCGGACAAGAGGAAGTTCACGTATGGCGGTCTGAATGCTGGTAGGCCGGTGACGCCGCCTCGGGGTGCAAACAACAAGAACAAAAAGAAGTGAAACCCCTAGAAGCTCGTACGAACGACACAACAACACAACACTTAGGACCTTAAGACCTTTATCCTCCCTCAATTCCGCCCCTTTTAAAATCCGGTCTGATCCTCTCTTCAAAAAGGCCATCTTTAGGATCTACTGATTAAAACACGACAGCCAATTACAATGAACCAATATCCTTGATCTTCACCGTGTCGCTCCCCTTATATACGTCAGCGGGAATCGTCCCTTACGGCCCGAAGAGTCCACTGTAAGAAAGAGTTATTATTACGAGTACGTTTATTATTATTATTATTATTATTATTACTGCTGCTACTATTGCTACTACAACTACTATTATGCGAAAATCGCGGAGCCATCCACAAAACAATGATTGTCGATATGAGAACATGTGGGTATCTGAAGCAGACTCCGGAGTGCCAACTATTGCAAGGGTCCCGGTAACTCCATCCATGCTTCTCTTCTCCTCGCAGAGAATTGAAAGACAGAATTTCTCGTTCGTGGCTATGTATCATTCGTACGCTTGACAGACTACAACGTGGGTGAATTGAGATTGTTATCCTGGGGCAGTTTGGTCACGAAGTTGAAATGCGGATAAGTTCCCTGTTTTCGATGCTTCGGCACGTTATAGGTATGTTATTTCAAGGAAATTTGTTACGTTTTCACGTTTAGGCTATTTTACGCTACCCTGGAGGAAGAATTAATTGTCGTATCGAAATAGAAAAACGAATTGGTTGGATGGTTTCTTTTTCTGAATTGAATATGCGACGGTCGTGGCATTTGATCATTTGAATACTGGAAAAAGTGTATCGCTTTAAGACGGGCCGGTTTCCCACCCTTTCCTCTCTAATCAGATTGAGTATATATTTGAAATTTTACATGGCGTAATTGAACTCTGGAGTCGCTCTTGTAATATCGCGGATTTATATCGCTGTGGGTAATTAAAAAAGAAACAATTTGACACGGGATGAGCGAGAGTAACGTTTTCTTACTTTTAATTGCTAATACGAGACGACGGTTTGACCCTGCTCCGGAATCAGCTTCGTGTCATCATCATAGCTGGCAATTTAGGAGGGGATTAATTACGATATAATTATTAATAATGCAAGCATAATAAAACATACACGAACACGTACATACACTTCCTTAAGCGTAAGGAAACCAAAAAAAGTGGAAGAATACGAAAAGAAAAAAATGTTCAGTCCGTGGTCGCAGCCACTCGTCACCATATCGATTAATCTCGCGATGCAATTTAGATAATATTTTTATTTACCAATGTAATCGTAGCTGCGACGTTTTTGTTTGTTTTTTTTTTCTTTTTTAATCGTCTAAATATGCCATCATCCTCCGTCTAGTTCATTGTACTGTTCATTATATTCATCGCCATCGGTTTTATTCCCTTTTCTTTCCAACTCTACACCATCACTATCGTCACCGTCACTATTACTCGTTTCTCCCTCGGTTGCACCTGTACAACTAACAAAGCAGTGTTAGACACTTACGGACGAGAGACAGCGTTCGCGAAATGAGAAAATTCACCCTAGGAGCAGCGCGCCATAGAGTAATAATAAAAAGAAAAGCAACAGCAAATCTGTCGAATCGAGGTCGATCCGCATTATCCATCACCGAACCCCAATCCCCCCATTCATTGTACATTAATTTTTTTTTATAAATAAAACACCTAAAGCCAAACTTTAAAGTATCCTTTTGTCTTTTTTTTTTTCTTTGCTTCATCGCGGTGCCCTTTGCCGCGTTCGATATATATTTTACATCAGTTTTTAAACAAACCGGCCAAGACTTTGAAATTGGAATTGGCTGACGCAGAGCGCCATTCTTTCCAGTTGCGAAACTCACGTGTAGATATTAGTGGACATTAAGGCAACTAGTTATAAACAAGGGACGTCCATTGTTACAGTTGACAGTTGGCAGATCTTGCTGTTTTTCGAAAATTTTCTTTGTCCTCATCGACGACAGACCAATTGACGGGATAAGGATATAAAAAAGACACAGTTTCTTGTTAGAATACATTCATTTTTGTGAATATTTTTAATCGTGGTAATCCTGGTAGAGTCGCGAGACAATATGAAAATTTTGAAAACAATATTGATCGCTTATACAACAAACAAGCACCGAGAAGAGATTGGTAAAAAGGAGCTTCCTTGTATTCTGTGTCTTGAACGAAATGTATGGCATTTCAACCATCTCCATTGGCACATATCCCAATGGGGATGAAGCCATAAGGAAAGGAAAGGAAAGATTCCCTCCAGAACTTCTAATGCTGGTTCCAGCATATTTCCCGTGTCCACTGTGCCTAGTGGCTGTCAGACACAAAGTCCCATAAGGCTTAGCCCTCTTTACTAGTGTCTCCTCGGTGCACAAAGTAGCGATTAAATAGCGGCACTGTTTGAATTTCTTACTCAGAAATGTTAATAGTTATAAAGTAGCTCAGGTATGTAATTATTATACTGCTGAGGAGGAGATTGTAACATCGGCAACAAGTAACTTATTTTGTGTTCCCTGGGTTGTTTATGTTCGCTTTTGTCATTTTGTATATATCTTTTGATTCCATTATGCAGCACTTTTCCATTGGTAATGCCGCTACTGCAGCTATTATCCCATTGCGATGATTATTACTAATGGTAAAATTAATTCATAATTAATATTACGGAATAATAAAACACGTAAAATCCAGTCGGACTCGTGTTCTTTTTCGATCAGGATATTCTGAATAATTTTGCTTTTGATATTATTTATGATTTTGTTGCATATTACGAAAAATAATCAAATTATTAATAAACGAGCGTGTAACAGAATCGATTGGCAATAAATCAATCGGGTTGCGGATAGTCTCGAATTCTTTGTAACTAATTAGGCACGTTTTTTATTTTCATTTTACTTGAAGGAAATTAATGTTTCATAAAACAATTGGGTGTCGTATTATTATCAGAAAAATGAGGATCGTACCAATTAAATGGTTTTATCGTAGACAGTCGCACAAGAAGTACGCAACGTCGGTAATAAGTTAGAACTAAGAGTATGAATAAACTAAATTGTTAATATAACAATATATAAACTATAGATGCTCGACGAGATTTTAGATTTAAGATTGGAACATGCAAAGAACAATAAAAACACTACGGACGATAATCCATTCAATAAATATTATTAAATTACTTTACTTTTCCTCGTATCAAGAAATTCTTTACCGACTGCAGGTATACAGTTACCTAAAGTGAATTTAAGATAAAAGAGGATTTGAAAATTGGGTATATCAAACTGTAACAGGTTTCTATTAGCATCTTTGCAGAACATCAGATGGACTTAATTCTGAATTCTTTAAAATTTTTGAGTATCTTTCAAAACGGATATCAAAGTCATCCATATGGCAAGTACGAGCACGTCAAGACGTTGTAGTCCTATGGAATCACACCGATAATGGTAACACACATCCGTCAAATTTTGACACATTTATTTGTCTTAATGAAGAAGAAAAAATGGATCTCTCAACAATCCCTTTCTACTACCAAGGAGTAACACCAGAGTCTACACGTGTTTTTCATCTTCTGTCTTCTTTTTTTCCTTTGCCTTTTCCTTGCCTCATTTTCTCTTAGCAAACACCCTTTGAATAAATCGCGCCAATACATACACTACACTGAACTGATGTTATATAAATAAATCGTCGGAGACAAAGATTAAAAAGATATTGTGCATTCAATTTTAATGAATTCTAACTGAGTTAGTTAAAAATTGTCACGTGATCCAATATAGAGGGTCGTCGTCGCGATGCTCATTTTCACCTCGTTCTATGGGAAAGCCATAGTGAAATACCAGCGACTAAAGTGACGGCGCGTCTCGCGTATCTGCGATTCCATACGAGCCGTGTCTTTTGGTGCTCCTGTTTGTCTCCCGTTTAGAAATAAATGGGCTGAATTAGTCAGGGTCGTCAGGATCGTCCGGATCGCGAGCGTGGGACGCGAAAAGACGGTGATCGTCGGTGGAAAAAGAAAGGCGTCTCGACGGCAACGAGGACGATCCACCAGAGGCTTCGACGATGTCTACTAATTTGTTGGGCAGGCCGCGAGACTCCGCCCTCTCCTGGGATCAAAGCCAAACGAGAAATAATTCGGTACCCCGTAGTGTGGTTATATATATATACATAGAGCATATACAGAGTGTTTCAATTGTATCGACATGACGTAAATATAAAATAAACAGTCCCACACACATTATTCATACAGTTGAGAATATACTTATTGTGAAAATTAAAAAAAAAGTATATATCATGTTGTAATTTCATCCTAATGGAAACTGTATTAAATGTTCTAGAGCAACTGACTGTTTTACTGGTTTCGGTAAAATCATACGGCGCTACTTTGCGCAGCCATCTTTACGTCAACGAAGAGTTAAAGTATGTTCATGTAACCGAAAACGCGAATACACATCTTACACTAACTTGTATTACTAAGCAGGCACTAATAGTGTAATAACTGTGATATCTTTACGATCGGGAGAGAACAGACAAGCTATAAACTCGTCATGTATAATTAGTTCAACAAAGGATCCAAAGAGGTGTGTATCAACATGTCTCACTGGAAACCAAGTAACAATCTATTTTATAGCATTTCAAATATCATTCGAAATCGTCCAAGTAAATCGAGAGTCTTTATCCCCCCTCCTCCCCGACATACAATAACCATACAAATTTCTGGCTTCATAAGTGTATTATTAAAAAAAAAAATTGACATCAAAGTTTATATGCCATTTCGCGTACTTCTTCTTGCACCACCAAAAGAAGCGAAGAAGCTATAAGAATTGAAAAATATTGTCAACTGCGAATCCCGATTGGCGCTCAGCTAATAAGGGGAGTCTGGATGCCGGTGGTGGCTGTGAAGTGAAGTGTAGTGAAGTGAAGTGAAGTGGCAGTGACTCGATTTAAGCTCCGCCCTCGCAGCCAAAAGGCAGCGTCTCGGATGAACGTGGGTGTCTAACGTAGGAGGTAACCCGTAGAGGAGGCTCCTCCTCGTAACAGAGCATTCTGGCTGTGGTCTCTGTATCTGTTAGCCAGCAGGAATATCTGGCAGTTCCCGTGGGAGTATTATAGAGGAAAGAAGAAGTAAAGTGTCGCGAGAGGAAGAGAGGAGAGAATGATGTGCCGATGATAAGCTCGCTGCTAGTCTCTACCAGAAGACATCCGTACGTCCGTACCTACGTTCGTTCATCTGTCCGTTCATTACTACACGCGACCAAGGAGTCCTCCTCTTCGCCTGCCTCCTCTTCTTCGGCTAGTTTCGCCCTTGTCATCGTCACCGGGTACGGAGGTGCGGACGGCTCCTGTTAACGGGCAGTCTGACCCTCCGATGATGCTCGAAATCGTCGGATATTCGGTCAAGTTCTCCGCTGCGATATATCCTCCTTGGAGCACCAAGGATCAGCCTATTCGAGGAGGCGTCTGCATCTTGATTTTTCAACGAAACGAGACGGTTCTTAGGTGGTTACGTTTTTTGTGAAATTTTTGAATTTTCACTACTTTTTGTATATTATTTTCAATGTGATATCGGACCAGTGTGACTTTCCTCTTCTTCGGACAGTACCGGACCAGTGCCTTTTATTCTACCAAAGAAGAAACGGGGATTCTTTATTTTTCAACAAGTGCAAGACATAGAAAAGTTGAAAAAGATTGTTAACATTGAAAGTTAATGCCAAATTTTTTAGGAAATTTCGTATTTTTGTATTACCCTGATGTATCTTATGGGGTAAATCACTTCTTTTTCTTTGGTCGACTACTTCGGTGACTATACGTTTCTTTTCTGTGGATTTATGGCTGTTTTTTACAAATACAAAGAGAAACTCTGTTTAGAGGAATAAGAAGAATTTTTAAGACATTCTTCATTTTTAGATGTAATTCTATGGTGTTCTAGTCAGAAAGACCAAAGAAATTGGTTTAGTGATTCGGTGGGCAATGATCTAAATCAAGTGTTCAGTTTGTTTGAAGAGCAACCCTGTGAGTTTCAGTAAGGTTCTAACTGCGGTACCTTCTCTTCAAACTTTTGGAGTACTTACACCGTTCACAGTGCGACGGGATAGAGTACTTAAAGATTTGGTTCAACAAGTTACTAATTCAGCAATTACGTTGATTTTCAACGCGTTGATTAATTTAACGTCAGGAATTCTCTTGACAATTATTAAATTTGAACTCAACAATTAATACAGTGTTAAAATATTGATGATTGGTGTCAGTGTCAGTGTATAATAATCAACAGTGAAAGGATGCAACAGCAACATGAGCAACAACATAACGTTGCTGCTGCTGACTGTTGCTATCAGCAATGGGCAACGCATCATCATCAACATCAACAATTACCGCCAGTTCCTTCGCCAATGCAACAAATGGAAGGTAAGACTGCAGGGATATTCTTTAACTGAAAAATGTCATCATACTTTTTCATCATAATATAATGTATATATAATTAACATTTAATTACTGTTATCAAAATTAATTATCTACAGATATCAGATATAATACAGTACAGTATTGTCCATCCGTTTGAACAGGATCGCTGCATGTAACGAATTTAGCTCGACTGCTTAAAACCCGCCTTGTTTTAGCAGACTGAGTTTTTTTCTGTTCTCATGCATTCACTGCGTGCTACTTCATTGCATTCTGCACTACTCTACAGTATAAAAAAAAACCAATAGATTCTGTCAAAGAAGTTTTATTTAGGGATTCAGTCGACTTAGTTCATTCAGCATGAAAAATCAAAAGAACAATTGGCTAATATAAACACATCTTAAAATTATTAAGAAATACGTCTTCCTTAATCCCTAATATCGAATTGATGTAAATTAGAAAATTAATAAAATTTCTACTTTCAGCCTGTCTACAGACCGCCGGCCGTGTGAAGCGTTCCAGGAGTCCAACCTTGGAGACCCTAAATCGTGCGACGTCGACCATCTCGCCATCATCGTCGGATTCAAGAAACGACAACAACAATAACAACGAGAGTGGAACACCCTCGTCAACGGATGAGAGTACATCAAAGAGGCCTTTACATCCTGCACTTGCAGGTGCAGGTGCAGCACTGGAAGCCAGACCACTGTGGGAGGAGTTTCATCAACTTGGAACGGAAATGATAGTAACGAAAGCTGGAAGAAGGATGTTCCCGACTTTCCAGGTTGATATATAAATTTTTATTAGGTTCTGATATTTATCCATAATTCTCACAAGTTAGGTTAGATTACCTGCATTGTCTTTTTGTTTTTGTTCAGTGCCGAATATTTGGGCTGGACCCGAATACGGATTACTTGTTGGTGATGGACTTTGTACCTTGCGATGACAAAAGATACAGATACGCATTTCATAGTAGCGCCTGGGTTGTCGCCGGTCGTGCCGACCCAGTTTCACCTCCAAGAATCCACGTACATCCGGACAGTCCTGCGAGCGGGGCGCATTGGATGAAACAACCTGTATCGTTCGACAAACTCAAATTGACGAATAATCAACTGGACGACAATGGGCATGTAAGTAAAGGTTGATTCTCTGTTGAATAGTCTTTACCTCACAACACTTATGATATTATATTAAATGACATTATATACAGTTATGGCGACCTTAGTTTACTTTTAAACGTCGCCACATTAGAATACCCGATCGATAATATTGATTACATTAGAATCAATCATGACTTCTTTAATCTACAGTTATCTGTATGAATTGTATATAGTATCTCATAGCTGTTTAAAAATGACTTCGTTTTAATCCTCTATACGTCATTGCGCACTGGACACTGTTGATAAACACAAACCCTTATTTAGTCTTCAGTCACAGAAAGAGACGATAAATAATATTTGCATAATTCATAAAATTTTCTTTCATTATTCTATATACCCCACAATGAGAATATTCTTGCGCCATTGAACGACTCTTGGGAGGTTTAATAACAGGGACGACAGTTTAGCGTGCATTCTAGCAAGGAAGCGTCGGCTAGAGGCGTATTTACAAAGGTGTCCCGTCGTCGCGACAGTAAATCAAAAGTCGGATCGTTTTACGCGTTCTAGAGCGATTTAGACACACCCCGTGATTTAAGCAAATGGTTTCAGGGGGTGAGACATCAGCGGTTTACGTTTTCTCTCTCTCTCTTGCTTTCTTTGTCTCTCTCCTTACTAGCAACGGTGCTCGTTGCCGTTTCTACGTTTCTCACCGTCGACGAGATACATAAAGTACATTGAGGGACGCGACAGACGTTCCCGCGCGACAGTCCGGTCCACGTGTTTGTCGTTTCGGACGAGTTCCTCTTAATTGATCTGAGATACGACCCTAGCGCGCGAGAGATTTCGAGTAGAAAAAAAAGACAAGGAAAGTTTAAACATCCTCGAGATACAGGGCGAATTAATAAATCAAGAAATAAAATGGGTGACGCAATCAAAAATTGGAAAAATCTAACCTCCAAGACTCGGAGATGTCGTTTCGAACTTTTGAATATTCAAATATATTTTCCCGCCATAATCTCAATGTGTTATGCAAGATCCATTGCAGGTGTCTAGTATTAAAAATGCATTCTATGAATGGCCTTCTGTCGCTCTAAAAAAGAATTGAAAGTCTCTCCAAGCAAAAATACTCTCATCCTACAAGACTTAGCGTCTCGTCTAATCCTTGGACGGGCTCTGGTGGGTCTGAGTGTTTGTATCGTTGGTAAACTAACATAAACAGTTTGAAGAAGCCTGGGAGACCGAGTTGATGTCACGTCACATGCCTTAAAGGCCTGTGGAATTAGCAGGAGTCAGCATTCGTGTGTAACGCTTGGGTATGGCATTGCTATTACGTATAAACAGTTGAGAAATTCCACATCGTTCAAAAGTTTTGATACCGAATATGTACAGGCTGTAGTGTAAATTGTCGAATGAATGAAGACTTTTTTTCATTTATTAATTTCGGTTGTACTATTTTTTTTCCCTCTCTTTTCATCGGCTCATGATTTCCTGAGCGGAAGAGCCGATCCGCATACGATTTCCCCATTGGCTCAAAGCAGGAGCCATCCGATCGACCGATACATTCCGTCGTAATAAATGGCTCTCGTAACACAAACGCTATCGCTAATATTTCTCTTGTTCTCCTCTTTGCTTATGCTCTCGCCTGTCAAACAATTCCGAGTTATAAAGTGGTCCCAATCTAACGGGTGGCTACATAAATTCATCCTTGGTTTGTTCGATCGGAGCATTTCCGCCATTACTATTGTAATCAAGGAGTTTAATTGTCGATGAGAATTTTATTTTATTTTACACCATCCAATAAATTCGATTTCTATGATCGAGATAGTTTAACGACTATTTTAACACTTTTACTGCCACACTATATTTTTCAAAAGTTCTACCAGGCCACGGTTATTTAGCCGTTTTGTGATATGGAAAATATATATACACTTGACCCCTGATGAAAATGCAAATGTCACCCGTATACATGTGACGTGGCAGTAAACGTGCTAAAGGATATTATCTGGAATTGATATTGAGTAAAAATATTTTGAGGACAATTGAAATACCATTATTTGCCTTGTAGGTTATGTAGAACAATTCATAAGATATATTTTCTCAACAGTTTGTTTTCAAGAGAAGTGTAAAGCTATTCCTTGATTATTCCATCGGGTTCAATCCTTGTCAGTGGATTGACGATTGATCGTTTATTGCTTGTGAATCATTCTGGATCTGTCCGTCAAGATCAATTCGTAAGGATCAATCAATGATGGATCAACCCTCCGTTATTTAAACATTGGGAATACGTCTGATTCATATTAAATTCTCAGAAAAACTTGAAGAAGGCAAACTCTGAGAAATTTTGTTTTACAATTACGAACAATCACTCGACAGCAATACCCATCCCCATAGCTCTGTCTCGGTGCTTCGTAAGATAAGAGAAGGTCACAATTTAATCCACACAGTCAAGAAAGCATTCTACCCAATCCCGTTGGGCATTTATTTATCCAGTGGCCGCAGGATTTTTTGATTGAGTCGTTTCTGGGAAATCGGTGTCTCAAGAGCGATGCACAACTTTCTCCGTGGCGTACAAATAGACACCCCAAGCCCCATCGCCTATCATTAGGACGTTTATTTTCTCGAATTCGTCTGCTCCGCGCCGTGTAAACATCGTATAGGCTCGTACGGTGGGTTACATGCGTTTACCAGTTATCTTATACCGGGTGATGCAGGTCGAACAAGGATAAATACTGGCATACGCAATACCAACACAAATCTAAAAATTCGTTATATCCTAATAGGGTAAAAAAAGTAATGCAATATTGTTCTGTAGAATAGTCCATATACATAGATTCATCGCTAAGAATAGCCAATGTAGGGTAGATATTTTTTTGCTACTGAAAACAAAAAAAAATGAAAAAAAAAGGAACGCGCTTCAAACGAGCTTCAAAGCTGTTGCGGAGGTCGAAGAGGTGGGAAAAGTGAAAGCGAAGGAGGGTGTCTCGAATTTTCAATGGTAACATCCCTTAATTGACATTTTGTTTCGCGTAGTATTTCCGGTTAGCGCCAATGCCTTAATAAGCTCCCCCCCCCCCCCCCCCCTCCAACTAGTAATCAGGGGGATGCTGCGCGGAGTGGAGTTAGTGGTAGGGAGTAGAGGACGAACGTCATGAACTGTATAGGAATACGGAAAGCACTCGTGAAGAGAGAAAGGAGAGAATGAGAGTAAAAGGGGAGAATGTGGAAGGGAGACGAAGAAAAAAAAAGATGCTGCCAGTAAAAAAGACGACATTCCAGGGAATCTCTGAGTTTCGTTGCGAGGCCACACACGCACGGAGGACGAAGCTTCCTCCTCTTCTCGCACGTTACTTATACTCTTTTGCTTATGCGTTTATGTAGACAGGCTGGAGAGGACACGGAGAGGAGATGGTACGGGGAGAATTGGGGTGTCGGGTTGCTGTTGGGTCGGGTCGGGGGTTAGTTTTTACACTAATTAGTCACCGGGCCTCTTCTGGCTGTCAAACATTGTGACCGCCCCCCGTCGTGTCTCTTCCTTCTAAAATCTGGCCTCACGTGTGTATCTCCATACTCTTCTACTGTCTCTCCTAATTTCTCATATATTCATTCCACCCTGAGTAGTTCTTCTAGATATTGCTTATACGAGCCAAAAATCTAACGGGTGATACCTTCTTTGACACTCCATACATATAAGATAAGAATCTTAGCTTGTATATACCTGAATCAAAAAAAGTAATAGAATTTTTTCAAATTTATTTACAGATAATACTAAACTCCATGCACAGATATCAACCCCGATGTCACGTAGTAGTAGCACCTTCACCACCGGGATCAGCGCCGGATCCACGTACAGAGAATTTCAAGACGTTTACCTTTTCTGAGACGAGGTTCACGGCTGTTACAGCTTATCAAAACCATAGGATCACGCAACTCAAGATAGCCAGCAATCCGTTCGCCAAAGGATTCAGGGATTGCGAGCCGGATGAATGCGAGGCTCCTACTTCCGGTTCTCAAACGGTACAGAATCCTGCTAAAAGGCCTGCCACCGGTAGCAACGTGTTGCCTACTTATGGGACTGTACCTACTGTGCCAATAGCGTCAAGTATATCCACCATCCCTAATCCGGAACATCAATTTTATGGAGCAAGTGCCAGTCATTGGGGTTATCCGACGCATCAAACGCATATGAACTCACCGCATTATCCTGTGCATCCTCATCACACGCATCCTGGTGCGCACGCGTCGCCACTTTATGGGCCGCGGTAGCCCAACGATGTGTTTTATGGTAATTTGATTTATTTTTCAGTGTATGTCTGATCAGATCGTGAGTGTACGGTTGCTTTCGGTTTAATTTAATGGTGGCCAAAGTTACTTAAAGATTTCTTATACTTTCTTTGTTTAACCAAAAAAAAAAAAGAAAAATGGACACACTCGTACTATCTAAGCGGTCCTAATAGAGGATCCAAAAGCCAAAGATTAAAAACCCAAGAGATAGGTATAATCTTCATTGTTGTTAGAATGCCAAGAAAAAGTATGCCAAAGTTAATTAACCGTCGAGTTATTTAAATAAGCTCTTGCCTTTTAGTCGTTTTAGGAGTGATATTGAAGCAGACAAAAATAGAGGACGAATAAATTCGTCTAGACCCCTATAAAAGTTTAAGTCTCTTAATTTATTGATATACTTTTAAGTGTACTTAAGGACAGCAAAGATTATTATATGGACGTGAACGATTATCACTGGATGAAATATACATACCTGGTGCCTTATTAAGTGCCGTTTACACATTGGCGTCCCTGGGATTGCTAATGGCTAAGTTTGAAAGTGCATCGATGATAACGAGGGGGTGCAAAAGGTATAATTTAGATAAGTTGCCAATAATGGCGAGCCCCGTTAAATTCCCGAAGAAAGCGCGCGCGAGCATCTCAAAGGCACACTTCGAGAAACAAAGTGCCTTTTGTAGGAGCAAAGTGTCTATTTATATAGGGTGTCTCAAATGCCAAACGAGCACGATGCCGCTCGAGCCAAGACGGGAATGTAAACGTGGCGTGACACCCCCCGAGAGGACGCTAAGTGCCTTAATAAATTATACTCAAGTATTGCGCTATTATACTTTAGTTTTACCGTCTAGATCGTTAAGCACAAGTATTAACTTTGTATAACGAGAGAGATCGCGGATATATTGTACTGTATTATATACGTATATGCCAGAACCAGTCAAATATAGAGACTATTATTATTACATTAAATGCGCCATCTTGTTTTGATCCCTTACCGACAGCAAACTAACCGTAACGAATCTCTGTATGATATTTTTTACAGTCATAAGAAAAATATGGCCGCCATCTCATATTTTCTTTGCGAACTAACTGGACCCACTGTCTAATGACACTTATTGTCGACTTCCTGTGGAAGATCGATGGTTCCTGAATCGATTTGACGATTATTGTCACAAAGACACGTGACACCATGTCAAAATGGACAAACTTGACTGTTGCAACGGTCCGGAACGAAACAGACAGTCTTCGTATTCATATGGGGACTTACTTGCTAGGCTAGGTTAGAGAGACTCTACGGACGAATGGATGGACAGACAGGTTGTGATTGATGCGTGCGTGAAGAACGACGCTGTGTAAACATATTAGCGTCCCGACGCGCGGCGTCTTGGCCCTGTGACGATGCTCAGCGTCCTTAATGACTCCCAGGAGATACATGGCTACTTGCTACCTTTAACTTTTTCGTCAGACGAACTATCGGCCAAAGAAAATGAAAAGGTGTAAAAACTGTGAGGTTATGGTGCTCGTAGTTTTCTTTTAGGCGGATTTGAAAGATACTTATTACAAATCTATGTGTACCAATTATTGGAGGTTTTTCATTTATCAATACGGAGACTGAAGTCGACACGAAGCCATAGCTATTCGCTTGCTCTAACGGAAAGTTTGGAACTAGCCAATAATAACGGAGGTTTGTATCGACTTGGGTGTACACACTCATCCAAATTGAAAACTCTCATGATTGGCTAATACTGTTAATCGTTTGATTCAAAATGGCAGATAAGTTTGTTGTGCGTATACCTATTTAAAACCTTAGTCCATTCTATGTTTTGTATGCAAGTAAAAGTTGCCAAGTTGGCAGACCGAGTGACTTTTGAGTTGGTGGAAAGATATTGATGGCAGTGACTTTGTCATCGGAAAACTTATATCTAATTTTATCGTGAAATCATGGGAAACAATTAGCTATATATTGTGTTCATCTTGGCACTTTGATTTGTACGAAAACTCAGTAGTTTCTTGCCGGTATCCCATTGGCACGTTTTGTACTTTTAAATATAGGTAGGCGTCGTCTTACAGAGAAGCTACAGAGACGCCGAGCGTCCCGGCGACGCGTGACGGCGCCGGTAGTAAAATCTTTAGCCTATTATATATTCTTTCATCTTCAGTACTTGACGATCTTAACTTGGTGTCAGTCATACAAACATCAGTAATATCGTTATTAGTCATAAAATGCATCGAAAACACAATTTTTAACTCATTTTCACTCACTCAAAATATACTCGAAAAATTAATTCCGTATACATAACGTACTAACCAATTTCGTTTTAGAGACCCGAAAAAAATTCCTTAACGGGCCATAAACTTCATCCAGAAGATAAATACTGGCACAAATTCTTATATTTCTTAAAGAGCACCATGGGTACTGGAAAAATATAAGTAACCAAATCCTAGAAGGTATCTTCACTCCAGTAGTACGTAACGCGTATATCGTCATGTTCGTTGCCAAAGAAGATTCAAGCGCAGCTCGTAAAACGCGAGACATAAAAGGTTTCTCGGGGTCATGTAACGTGCTGTGGTTTCGCCATGGGGGCCACCCTTGCCGATTTACATGGGGGTTGAGTAGGGCATGAGGTTTAAGTCCAAAGACTGAGGAGGAGTCTGGAATTCTTCACAGTAAGTCGTTAAGGTCATGGGCCACCCATCTAGATGAGTGGCCCTAGCACTATATTATTAAACCACTTGGACACTAGTGACACTCTCGAGTAGAAGTCTTCACGAACCCTTCGATCTCTCGCATACCGAATGACGTCGATGTTAACCTAAAACAGATAAAGATTTCCAAGAAAATATGTCCTGACTCAAAGCACTCTAATTTTGACGGTAAAGCTTGGTACCCTTCCTCAGTAAAAGGATCTGTATGAAACGGTACAGAATATTATAGAGAAAAAAGTGATACAAGAGAAGTACAGAAAAGTGAAGTCGATAAATCTCTCTAATTTTCCGGCGCGGTGCTTGTTGGTCGCGGATCAAAGGCCGACAAATGAATCGCTCGAATAAAAGTGCATCCTCGACCTGGCTCCGTAACGTACCCGTAGTCATCCTGGAGTCCCCGGTAGCTCCCACGGCACATGAATCCGTCATCGCGAGCTACTACGGGAGTACGTGAATACGTGGGTAACTACTGGTGGCTTTTATAGTTTCCACGCCATCTGAGTAAACCTCCGGGAACACTCCTTACGTATATATCTCTTACATTCGTGCACGCGTGCATACGTGAGCTCCTCTATTCTACGGTCACTGACGGCTAAATGTTGGGCATTAGTCTTTCTGAGGGTTCAGAATTTTTATAAGGGAAATCAACCCACCAGGCACCAGGGCAACATTGTGGATACGTTTGAACTGCGAACTGAATTTGAGAGGTTATGTACTCTACGTTCGCCATTTTTTCTGTTTATTCAACCAAGAAGCGAGTCCGACTTCTCGATAGGGACAGCAGAGTTGCTATTTAACGTCACCCGGACTTATAGCCCGCGAAGCAGGCGTCAGCAGAAGTTCATATCCTGCTGGCCGGGGCGAGAGAACGGGCCGACGCGCTTGAATATGGCTGCAATGACAGATTTACAGATTCCAGCCACCGCTTCTTCTTCGGTATTCTTAAAGCGTATACCCGGCGCAAGATGCGTCTCTCCGGATGGCTTGAGTGCACGTCAAATCGCACCTCGGATGTTTACGCTTATACGCCCGGGGCCCTCGGCCGCGGCTTTTGCCGCGGGCTTTATTTAAACTTTAAGACCACGAGGAAATGCCCCGGGGAGCTGCCGTGGGCACAACTACTTCGGCAAAACTGATTTGAGCTTTGCTAAGGGAATCCTATAACGAGCACTTAAATTCACAAGGTAGGCTATTCACAAGGCCATATTGTGAAAACACACCCTAACCTACGTTATTCATTAATTTTTACTTTTCAGAAAAATTCGACATTTTTAATTAATTCCTTGTACTACGTAATAGTTAAGGGCAGGTTCTGAGTTGCTATAAGGATCTGGCAAAGGGTATGCCAAGATGGCAGGAAGGAAGTAAAGATGGAAGGAAGGTATCTGTCGACACTTGTGAACGGGCCAAGCAAGCTTGCCTCGCGAAGACAGACGCTGACCGGGATAGTATCAGGTCCCAGAGAGGTTTACCTTAAGTCGGTGTAAATAAGGGGAATCATCGCTATAATTTACGTGTTACGCCGGTTGACAGTGCTACCAGAGGAGGACCTGGTGTCCTTTGATTTATTATATCGCTTCTGGCAATATCCTTTTAAAGGCCCCGCGAGTTAGGCTTTATTTTTCTTTTCACTTTGATTAGCAAGATTCTCGCGATTAACTACGTCAGGATATGCCTGCGGTGTGCGTCACCGTTAATTTGACTCTACTCAGCAGAATCGAACGCACGGTAAAAGAGTATGTTGCCACTGAATGACAGTGACCTATTACTTAGAAGAAATAGTCGTGTCATTATAAGGTAGATAATTTCTATGTGATTATTGTCTCCTTATTTTCTTGACTGATCTTTTTTTTAACATCCCGTTGCTACTTTCTAGTCGATTCTTGCCGAGACTCAGAGCGTCGACAGGCCCTGTACAATCCCACGGATCGCGCATCGTCCAATTAGTCGTCGTCGTGCGGGAAATTTTCGAATAATGGCGAGCAAGTGGGAAGCAAATGGGACTAGGCACACTATACGTGTATACGTGCGCCAGGAAGGTTTGGCCGTTGTAGTCGGCACGCATATCCTATCTCGCCGCTGGAATCCTCATATGTCTGTCAGCGCGCTCCCCCAACACCTCAGGGCTCAGATCACTTCGGTTTCAGTCAGAGAGGCACCCAGCATCCGCGTAAGAGTGTGCTACCATCCCACACCACTGTCCCAGCTGGACGAAAATATCACCTCCTGGTAGTGGCCAGCAGCGTCGGAGTCGTCTGCTGGTCTCTATCAAGTATAATGTACTTTATGCATCATATTTATTATTAAAATAATTCAATGCGAAAAAACTACACGATCCTATTAACT
Source organism: Pachycephus smyrnensis (assembly GCA_030142225.1). Taxonomy (NCBI): domain Eukaryota; kingdom Metazoa; phylum Arthropoda; class Insecta; order Hymenoptera; family Cephidae; genus Pachycephus; species Pachycephus smyrnensis. Next base: position 3,239,841 of record JARQST010000399.1, on the reverse strand, counting down.
AATCACATTTTATTTTATATATATTCACGTTCCTATCAATTTGTATATTTAAATTTCCCGCCTGATACGTTTTCGACACGCTCTCATCTCGATCGCCATGTTCTATCTAACGGTGCGAATATCGATGGCACCTGGGGCGCAGTGACGTTTGTTTTACAAGCCGACGATTTTTAAATGGTCGCGAATCCCTCGACGCCACGGGACGTTAATGACTGCCTACCGTGAGTAACGACCTGAGCTCTTTGTACTTATTGCGATTGGGGACGAGTCAACGGAAGACGCATTGACTATCTTTTGGCACTGGACCCTACAGAACTGCTATGGTGGGGGGTTGCACGGTATACCGAGTGACTCGACGTTGCACCGATTTGTATCTTCCTTTTTTGTTTTGAAATTTGTACAGGATAAATTGGGATAGTGTTGATTTTTTCCTCTTTCTTATTTCTGCTCTTCTTACTTCACTCAAAAGAACGCTCGTATTTCGATGATTACTGAATACTTTGCCTGCTTCAAGTTTCGCCCTCGGCACGTTTTGGCGTTTCGCTTAACGATTGACTGACGTTATCAAAATAAATCCGTAACTTCCATGCCGCCGCTCTCTTTACTACTTGCGCTATGTTGCTCTCTGTGAGGGATATTCGTGACGTGATCGTGGAATTTTGGGAATGCTCGGGATTATACAAACGGCGTATTTTCTTTTAAGGAATTGATCATATAGAATGTGATGAAAAGATCGTGTGTCTTCGATGACGGTACAAAATTGTTGAAGAATAATGTTTACGTTTGTTACTTTTTCTCTTTTCTACTTTTTTTCCAGTTCTGCGATGAGCCATCTTCTTCCTCGACGATGTCACTGACACCGTTAACGTTCTTGTATACGATTAGTCGATAAGCGAAGGACGTGCTGTATACTCCGAACGATAATATTCGAATGATTCCTAAGCTTGTTTATAAGAGGGTTGATTAAAAAGGTTGAAGAGTGCGAAGAATAGAACTTATTTATTTTATCGATAAAGTAGAAATACGAGCAAAATCGTAAGAATCCGAATGGTAAGGTTGTATAGCGACATCCATGGGTACGACTTGGTACCAGATAGACAGCGTCATTATAACATAACCTTACTTATTTACAGTAGCAGTGTGTACGTTTCAGCGCTTTTTTTATTCGTAAAAAATTGAAATTATTGTTAATACAGTGAATATAATATTGTTGGTCCTATAGTTATTTTTGCGAATTGTTTCCTACAATTAAAATTGTAAAAAGCTTAGTCAACGATACTTGTATAGACAGAGAAATTTTTTACTTGATATTTTGGATGATATTTACTTGTCAGTTACTAGGAATAGTAGTGAAATATTGATTTTATTTATTTATGCATGTACTGTAATATTATATGACTGACTGTATGATACTCATTCCATATGGAAAAAGTTAATTTTGCTGCTAATTGTATTCAGTGAATATCAAGATGTGCTCTCCAATGGATACTACGATGGATACTCCAGGTTCACAGGCTCTTGAGGCTGCTAGAAATATGAAAGATTTGGCTGTGTTCAAGAAACCTGTTGGTGTTGCTAAAAGGAGTAAAAGTTATCGTCCAAAGATCCTAGATGAAGATAGTTATATAGAGAAGATGGGAGAAATCATTCAGAGAGATTTTTTCCCTCATTTGGAGAAACTCAAAGCACAGAATGATTATTTGGATGCATTGGAACAGAATAATATTAAGCGAATGAGAGAGCTTTATGAAAAGTACAGTTCAGGTCGGCCTGTTACCGAGAGACCAGCTAGTCCAGCTACCTTTGAGACTCCACTTCATACTAATGAAGCAGATAGAACTGGACTTCCTATAGAAAAGACGCCAAAAGATCCACGAACAGATTCAACAAAACAGAACACAAACACGGAGCATAAAATTGGCTTAGATGCTTACCTAAGTTCTCATACAAGTGAGGATAATGCTAGTTTTGAAGAAATGATGGTAGAAGCGGAAAAGAAGCACAAATTAAAGTATGCCTGGCTCTATGAGACCGAAGAGAAATCTAAATTACTTGCAATTGAGAGAAACACAGAAGCACCATTGGCAATCCAAGCTGGTGATAGCAAACCACGAGAGTTAGACAGCTGGTCTTATAGAAACAAAAATTACATAATGTATGTACCGGATGGTGTAGAGTTAACACCAGAGGAACAAATCGACATGGCAAAAAGAAAACAGGAGGTTATACATGAGAATACAAGGTTGAAAATAAATCCATTCAATGAACAGCAGAACAAGGAAACCATCACCGAGTTGGCCAAGACCCAATCAAAAGTGAACGATGGAAAGATCGGTGTGGATGGTAAGGAGGTTGTCAGGAACCCAACTCCACGAGTAAATGGGTTCAGCTTTGTAGCTACTCCAAGCCCCAGACCTGGTGAATGCGAAAGTCCTTTAATGACCTGGGGTCAAATTGAGGGTACTCCATTCAGATTGGATGGTGGCGACACACCTTTGTTCAGAACCAGCCAGGGTCCTTCATTCAGAATGGCTGAACCACCTAAACGTGAACAAATTGCTCTCCAGTTGGCAGAAAAGGCTGGTGAACGACACAGGGACAGAAAAAACAAAGCATTGGAGGCTGCCAGAAGATCCTTGGCAACGTGAGTCTTTATGAGAACCACAAAAATTATTCATACAAATTTATCAATGGTTTAGATTAATTAAATATTCCGCTGTTACAGACCATCGCCGAGATCGTTATCAACGATAGAACGCCTAAACACAATGTCACCTGCTGCACGACGCCTGGCCACGCAAAAACTAAAGATGGCAGGAACGCCAACCCCACGAAGGATGCTATCTTCAAGAACACCTTCCGTAGGAATTAGAACGCCTAACACCCCCAGAGCCCATACTCCTGTATCCGGTACCGGAAGCATCACTTCTGAAAACATTCTTATTCACGATCCCGTTCTTACCGACAATTTGCTTAATTTACCGCCGCAACGACAGAGAGCCGCGGATTTCTTTAATAAGTGAACAATAATGCTAAATACTTATTTTATTGTACATATTGAATATAATTTACATAATTCACAGAAGGAGGAACATCTAGTATCGCATTGTTACAGTTTTATACTCAGGACGCAGATTCGCATAATTATGTGCTACTGTGAAATAAAATCGTTACACTGTCCAATAGGCGTTCATATTTCTGTTTTTTTTTTTTAAATCGGTACCCTGGTGCAGATTAAATGCCATACAGTTTAGACTTACGATTGTCTCTGGTTCAAACAGCCGGTAACAGTTAAGTTTAAGATTTCTCAATGCAAAATGGCGTCGAGAGTTTTACGGAAGTCGTGCCTGTTCTCCATGCAAAATCACAGGAAGATGTACACAATGACAGTTAGTAACATGCAAGCCATGAAAGCAGTCTTCCTGGCCATCTTGCTTCTGGCGGTACAGGTGAGTGCTGATATTTTTTTAAATTGCAATTCAAATTTCAAAACATTTATGTGCAATACATTTTTATTCAAATATATTGCTAACGATTGAAAATAATAGTTAATTGATAATTGATTTTTTTCTACAGGACAGTCATTCAATCCGATTGGGACTCATGAATGGAAATATCAAATATAAAGGAGCGCAGGTTCGCGTTGGAGACGTTGTTACAAATTTAGCGCTGGTTGTGAATGTCTACACGCAGCCGCAGAATACAATGAATACCGAACCAAGTATATTCCAAGGAAAACAGATACCAAAATCCAAATGTAAATTTAAATTTTCCTGAGATATGAAATGAATAAATAAATGTGCGAAGGAGAAAATACTGTGTATTCCTACTATCATATTCCCATGAAATATCAAAAAAAGAAAATTCAAATATATTATTATTGACCTTTTTACTAAAAATGACCAGGTCGTAAAGCGTTACGGAATAAACAAATTTACAAAATATAATGATAAGTATTTATCATCAAACAGTAAAAGAAAAATCACAAGAGATGTAAAAAATGTCAAGAATTTATATTTTACCAAAATTGATTCAATACAATTTTACCTACACTCGTTACTGTAAAAATACACACGATAAGTACTCGTTATGTCTCACAAAATTTACTAAAGTTCTGATAGCATTACGTTAATTCACGAACTTATTCAGTACGAACTTTCGGGTAGAAATAAAAAATACAAGCCAGAGGAAAGACTAAAAGCCAAAATCCGAAGAAGCTCCTACGCTCCACGGAAGTGGCTTGTAAATGACTTCCGTGAATATTGCCGTGTGGATATCGTATCCGGGTTTTCGCAGGTGCAGGAAGCTTGTGAGTCCATCAGAACAAAAATGGCAAAACAGCATAACACGTCTGATTGCAAAAACAGTAACAGTTTGTTGTTTTGAATTTACCAGTCGCTCGCGCGAGGTATAAGTAGGACCGCCGGATTAAGACAGGAGGACACACACGTAATTTTAAGACTCAATAGCCCACTAATTGGACGGAAGTCATGAAGACTTCTCAGATCGTGTTTCTGGGCCTGGCCCTATTCCTAACAGTGTCCACTGTCAGGAGTCATCATCATGAAGGTTGTGTTTGCGGTGGTCTCGGTGCTGGTACCAACCCCTGTACTTGCAGCGATGTTCTGGTCAGGGCAGCCAAACAACCAAAACCGGCACATTATGCTTCGCCATTGATCATCAACGAAGCAGCAGCTGCCAGAGCAGCTGCAGCTGGTCCAGAAGGATGTGACGCAGGACGTCCTAAGGCTCGGGATCTTGAGGGTGGATTGAGCGTCCAAGACATCCTGACAATGGGACCACACACCAGACTTGCGCCCAAGTAAGAAATACAAAGCGATTAAAGGTTTTCGAAAAATGTCTAGCTTATATCTATTTGAGTTAATATCAATTTTAAGTATGCTTATATTTCATATCAATTTTCGACTTTTTTCAGATTCTCCCCGATTGGCGACCTCTGCTCAGTCGCTTCACCCAGGTCTGCTATCTTGCCTGCTTACCCTGGAAAACCAAAGTGTTCCGCATGCCTAGAAATCGCCAGGAACAGTGAGGGAGCTCTGCAATCGTGTGACTCCTGTGCGGCTGCCCGTGCAGCTGCAGCAACTAGTGCAGGTGCAGGTGCATTCGGTGTCCAGAGATCCTTCAACAGTCTCAGCTCCAACTTCAACAATTTGAACTCTTTCGATGAAGATGATGGTATGTATTTTTAACAATTTTTTTCTGTTTCATATTTTCTATTTTTTCATAAAGGGAAAAAAATTAAATGGATTTGTTATTCTATTATGTAGGTATGTCATTCGACGAGCAGGAGAGCATCTACAACGGCAATCCTGTCCCAGTTGCACCAGCTGATGCTGTATCCCTCTCTCTTGCCTACGGTCTTGCACGTAAGGTCGCCAAGATCATCCCCGAGGAGAAGCTCTCCTTCGGACCCCGAACTCTCCCAGCTGATGGACACATCAAGCAAACCATTCCTGACATCCCTGAAGAGAGATTATTCGCCGTCGACAAACCTATTGTTGAGCTGAAGGCTGTTCCCAGATTGTATGGCTCAGGTTCAGGACCTTGCTCCGCTCTTGAAGAGGATCTTGCCGAACAGGAAGCCTTGGAACAGCAAAAATTGGAACTAGAAGCGGAGGCACAGGAACAGTCTGCAGTAACAGGCTTCATTTCTTACAGGTACCCCAAAGACTACTGCTTCTCTTATTACTTATCTCATTAACTGAACATTTTTTAAGACCCGTTTATCATACTTAATTCGTTTGCTCATTAAATTCATTATTAATTATTCATTTTTCACTTTTAGCGATCTTGGGTACGCTCCAGTTGGTCCAACCAACAATAACTTTGTCTCAGCCCAACCAAGAAGCTACTCAGACATCAGTGGAGTACCTGGATTCCCTGGGGATAGCAATGCTGCATGCGGTCCTCTTGGACCACCAGTAGCAGACTACCGCAGTGGGCGTGTGATCGTTGGCAATGAGGAATCCGATGATCAAGATAGCGCCTATGGTAATGGATATTATGACGAGAATAGCCGTGAGCAGGATGGTAGCTACAGCGCTGAAGATGAGGATGATGAGGAACAAAGCGGTGGAATTTTGGCTAGGTTGCGATCCGCAGCTCGTAAACTTCATCGTCATCAGCATGGAAGCTCCTGCGGATGTCAGCAGTGATTGCAATGACTGATTGACAATCCGTTAATCCTTAGCAGTGTTGAACCGTACTGATCAACTGCGCGTAGAACTAGTCTTCACCCCTGTACCATGCCTCCCACCCTGACAAATAAAAAAAACTTATTTCCGTAAAATCTAGTATGTTTCTTTATCCACCCCGATTCATTTTGCATATAGGTAATTGCATCCACGCAGAAAAAAATTGCACAATAATTTTAAAAACAATAAAATAAAACAAACAATGCGCTGTGGAAGCAAACAAAGTTTTGTTTATTTTTTTTCACAAGTTTCATACGCAAAAATTCTGTCCAAAAGCAATATCGCCTCGATGACGTAATCCATAATTCTTATTCCGACTTCCGGTTGGGACCTATAAGAAAAACAAACAGAACGACGAGGAAAAAAAAGAATTCAGGCACTTCTGGAAGGTCCCAAGCAATGAGCGAAGTCTGCAAATGCGTTATGTGTTATCGGTCGCGTGCACACATGTGAAATGAGATATATGACTTGTCTACTGCTTCCGACTCCGAATGCGAGATGTCAACGGGTCGTAAAGACCCTCGGCCGTGAAAAGGGAGAAGTCAAAGTGCATTTGCTATGCACCATATGGTGCAACACGCTGATCGTACGCTCGACGGAGTCTAATGTTCTGTTGACAGGATCGAAACTAAAACCGAAATACTTTCCGTTTCTATTTGGTTTTCCAGGATCAATTATTCTCTGTAGGAAGACGGGACCTACCTCAAGGTTATTGCACTTGTACAACACAATAAAACAAAAATTATTCGTAGCATTAATAAGAATGAGATTCTTTTACTGTACTCCTTGATTGCACTGAAGAATATTTTATGTTGAATATGTTGCGTTGGCCGTTATTCCGACAAAAAAGATATTAAAATAATCTACAAGGAAGCAACGTAACGACAATAAAGTACAATGACATCTTTGGCACTAGGAAATGTCAACAATGAAATTCTTTAATGCCAAATTCTTGTCTAAATTTAATACAGGAAGCATTCGAAGTATTTTCATGCAGTTTGTGCAATGCTCTTATAAACGGAAGTGACAAACACGTACCTGTCGTGAGCTTTCTTAATTAAAACAGGAAGTCTCTTGAGCTGTCTATATGTAGAGCGGAAAAAGGCCAGGGACAAGTTTTCCACGAAAAGTTCTCGTGAAATGTACGCGTTTTGGTGTTTGGCCTTGTTAGCCTTAACGGCATCGGTTAAAGCCGGTTGCTTATGCCGCGACAGCGACGATGCCGATGATTTTGGAAGTCCACAATCCACTTACGGTATACCACAAGTTGTAACCTACGGAGAGCCATGTGCCTGTAGCGTATCGTTACCGTATTCTGTTCAGGTATTTATCAGTAAAAAAGTCTAATTAAAAAAAGTCAAATAATGTAATTAAATTAAGTATTAAAATACTATGCTTTTTTCAGATTCCAAAATTATCTCCTTCTGAGATATCAGGGCAAGGTCGTAATTATGATTACTCCATCCAAGGTCCAGCTAATTCAGGTCCAGTTTATGTTGGATTCGAAGCACCAATCAAGATTGAAACACCTTACAGTCTCAGGATTCTGCCCGACACTCTTAGAGGAAGATCGTATGGTGTGAATGTCCAAGGACTTCGGCCTATGCTGGGACCTGTCAGACACACCTTTAATTTTGGCGTTCAAAAATCGGTTCCGATTCAGCGCCAATTCAAAGAGTACTTATCGTAGTAATAATTACCAGTTTAACAATGTCTGTTGTACTGATTTAATTTTATTTTTTAGGCCGGATCACGGTATTGAGGTTCAACCAGAAATTATACCTCAGGATTTTAATTTAGCTCCTTTGCCATACGCAGTACAAACTCCAATTGAGCATCGTCCTGCATCTACATTCCTTACAGGATTGACATCAAAGGTCGACAGGATCCTTGTACCAGCTAGTGACATTTATTCATGTCCACCTGATAATGAAGTTTCGTCATCCAGTAGCAGTGGATATTATGATGGATCTTGTTAGTGATGGCATTGAAATCATCATTCATATCTGATGACACGTCCTGCTATGCTAGTCCGTGTATCATTTGAGAATCATTAGGTCAAAGATGCACGCACTTGTACTTCTATTAATTTTAAACACGTAGGTCATAGGTCATCATTTTTTTGAACGAATCAATAAATCATTGCCACACCGGTCTCCTTTTGAATCGATAACTTCTTTTTTTTTATTATTTGATCCTAGATCTTTTATTCGCATTAATCATGGTTATTGTGCACGCGCTTGTTGTGCATGCTGCTTTATTACGAAGTACATAAGCCAGTAAGGCGAGGAATGATGATGATTGTTTTGTTAACAGTTAGTACTAACAATAATATTGAAACAGTTATTGTTTATTCTTGCAAGAAGACTTTATATCTTTTATCCTCTTTTCATGGAAAGTATATATCACTTTTTGATCATAATAATTGATCCAGGGTCATCAAATGTCTCATAATGATTCATGATTCGAAAATCAGTTGCAATTAACAGCCGAGTGACACGTCAAGAATCGAAAAAGCGGTAAGTCAGTAAATTTCAAAATTAGTTCTTGGATAATTTCCTACAATTTTAATTGTATTCTGCGCCTTAGTAAGTATCGAAAAATTTCATTATCGGTTCGAAAAATATTTTTTATAAAATTTTTGAAAAGGAATGACTCGCTCTAAGAAATGTATAAAATGTCAAGTAAGTTGATCGCTGAAGTATGCAAAATGATTTCCATAACCAGATGGATCGTGCACATAGCGTTACCAATTTTACAATCAGTTGATTATGCTGACTTGATAAATCAGTAAAAAACAGTTCGGTATCATGATCTGTTATCATCGATGTTTTTAATGCATCCTCACGATCTGCGTGCCAAATCGCAGAGGTAGCGATCCGACGATAGTATATGAATGCACAAGAATAACACATGAGATCAGTTGTTCGAATCCAAGATGAGGCGGACATCGGGAACGGCCATTTGGTGCCTAGGAGTGATCCTAGGTGTCACCATCGTCGAGGGCAGCTTTCTCTTACAACCGGAGTCGGATTTCTTGGAAGATTACCCGGAACACTTCTACGTACCAGCAGGACTTGGTAGACAAGCTCTAAGCAATCCAACAAGACCCTCTCAAACTTCATTGGAAGATTTTCAATCAATAATTAGTCGGATCGCTCAAATTACTGAGAATCAGAATGCTCGTCAGGGGCAAGTTGCTTCAGAAACTTCTTTGAGCAGCAACTCGTTGAACAAATACGCCAATGCTCCAAGGATTAACTTGGGAGTTGGAACTAATGAAAACGGTGTTAGTCAATCTCTATATTCTGAGAGTTACCAACAGTCAAGTGGCAGTAGTCTGCCTAAATACTCACAGCTTTATGAAGGATCTGAATTGGATACGGTGCCTGGGTATAGACAATCCTATTTCGAAGGATCTTCGTTAGGATCTGCATCTCAGATTGGATCAGGATATAGTCAGTCTTATTCCCAAGGATCATCATCAGGATCGGGGTCTGGATATGGATCCGGATCTGGATTTGGTCAGTCTTATTCCCAAGGATCATCATCAGGATCGGGGACTGGATATGGATCCGGATCTGGATTTGGTCAGTCTTATTCCCAAGGATCATCATCAGTATCGGGGTCTGGATATGGATCCGGATCTGGATTTGGTCAGTCTTATTCTCAAGGATCTTCATCTGGATCAGCAAATAGTCAATTGAATTTCCAAGGATCGTCATTGGGAATAGGATCTGAAAGCAGATCTACGTTTGGACAACAGAACTCATTTCTATTGAGTAATGGAGATCAACAGGCAAGTTCTCTAAATAGTTTCTTAAACACTCTTCAACAGAAGGTTGAACAAGTAAAAACTAATATAAACAGCTTAAGTGAACAGTCTCATTCGATTTCCCGAAAAAATCCAAGTAATGTTGAGTCTTCCCAATCGTCTACAAATGGATTAAAAGTATTACGAAAACTCCTGAGGCAGAATTCACTTAGCAACAATCAAGAACAAAATTCCTTGCCACCTTGGTTATTCTGGTCCTCGTCATCTTCAAAAAATTTAAATCTAGACTCACAAAAGAATCGATTATTGGAACAGGCCGCCATTCTACTCAGTAAATTATCAACATCCTCAGATATTTCAAAATCTGATATTATCAATATCACCCGAGAAACTGCTGATGACATCAAGCAGTATCCATTAACTAAGTATTCTGCTTTGAATTCGGAAATTCAAGTAAAGCGCAATCTAAGCGATAAAGTGAAGAATCTTCAAAATTCATTAAATCCGAAGAGTTTTGTAGAAGATATTCTACATTCCCTTAATAATATTGTACGAAGTATCCGGAATAATGAAAACGGAAGTGCCAAGTCCGGAAATCCCAATGCATCAAGTGCATCCAGTGGATTCGGCAGATCGAATAGATTCAGCGATTCTTCATCAAACGATTTTGAAATTCCTAAAATTCGGTATATTTTGAACAACATTGAAAACCTTGTGAATGACCTTCAGAAAGCTGCAAAGAACAACAGTAATAAAAAACCTTCAACATCCGGTTCATCTACGTCACCATCAAGTGCTGTTCAAAATATTAGTGACACGCTTTCAAAACTCGTGCAGAAAGTAACAGAAGTTATAGACGATTTATTAGTGAATATCAGAGCAAGTAACCATCCTTCTGGCAATACAAAATCATCTAACGGAAGTCAGGCATCCCAGCCTGACCAAGATAATCTAGAATCGATAATACAGCAGATCCAGGTGGCAGCGAAGAACTTTAAACAGGCAGTCAACTCGAAGTTGAACTCAGGAAATAATTTTGGAATATCAAGAAGTTCCAGCTCTGACAATGATGATGATGACGATGATTGGATGAATCAGACATCATTGGAACACAGCACTTCGTCCAATATAAGCGTGCTTCAAATTATAGCAGCTGGTGTTGAAGAATTACTGGATGGTGTGAACGCTATAGTTTCTAACCTATTAGACTCTGCTACTGAATCCAATAGTAGAAAACTCACATCATCATTATCACCCTCTGATGACAGTTCGAAGATCTTGATGAATCGTAAACTTCTCACATCTCTTTTGAACA
>JARQST010000399.1:3216218-3228436 GCA_030142225.1 Pachycephus smyrnensis | reverse complement strand
CACATCATCATTATCACCCTCTGATGACAGTTCGAAGATCTTGATGAATCGTAAACTTCTCACATCTCTTTTGAACAATCCTTCAAGTAATTGGCCACTTTCATATATTGTCACTGGTCTACCTGCACACGGCGTCATGCAGGCTTGGAACGGTAAAAATTCGCGGACTCGTAATTCCAATGACAATAGTAGTCCCAGCAATAGTTTAAATTTAAAGTCAAACCCAGGAATAATTACAGTAGATGAGACACAGACACCGGTTTTAGATTCTGAAGGAAATTCTCGTATTTTGCGAGAAGGAAGTTACAAAATCAACCACTTATCGGGTACGCCTACTTCTGGACGTTATCTTATCACTAATATAAGGACTATCAAGAATCCCGATGGTTCTGTGCGAATAGTTAAATCTGGTCCTGTTCAATCTTATAGTGGATCTAGTAACTCAGCTCCTTATTCTGATAGTGGTTTAAGTCAGAATTATGATGGAAGTACCAGTTCAAGTTCAAGTACACAGAGTAATAACCAAGAAGCAACAGAAACTTTCAAAAATAGTTTAAACGGTGATTCGAGCTTATCGAACGATGGATCAAGTAATATTCAAGAACTTGAATATTTGTTGAAATTGATTAGATCTTCAAGCTCCACAATTTTTAATACTTCATCTAAAAGTAAATCTTCTTCATCCAGTGATTCAAATTCTTCGACATCGACTGATGGTGATAATACTAGTACCTTCAGTTCTAGTCCTTCATCATCCAGTACAAGTAGCACCAATTCGGAATCCTCAAACATTGATTTGACGTTCATACAGAATATTTCAAAACTTGTTGAAATACTTTCTTCATTATTCCCTTCTTCCGGATTTCCGAATGATTCCAATTCTCCAGGGGGATCCTCAAGTTCTCCAACTTCAACTTCATCCCCGAGTGGTATCTCAACTGAACTTCAAAAAATATTAAGTGCTCTACGTAATGTACAATCATCAATAGCTAAATCACCCTCTTCGAGTGCTAGTTCCTCATTTAATAATGAAAATATTGGGTCGTCCCAAAATATTAACTCTGTTACTTCAAATTCAGATTTTCAAACATCGGGTATAAGTTCTATTGGTTCCTCATCAGAATTACAACCTTCAACCCGACTTACCCAAGTGAATAATTCGCCTTCGAGTTCATCCCCTGATACATATGCGAGTTCGTTATTATATCCAGGACTCAAGAATTTCCAGATAAACAGCGGCCATGACACACAAGTCGTTATAGTGCCTGATTGTTCGAATCCAACTGAAGTCTCAGCTTCTGATTCAATATCTGATAGTAGCTCTGCATCATCTAAGACATCCTTATCTAGTTCATCTTCATCAAGCTCCGCGTCCTTGACCCCCGCATCAGGAAGTCTAAGCTCACCCGCAAGTGTCGGAAGCCCATCTTCGCTTTCCGATCCCTCTAGCAGTTCCTGTAATCATTATCAGGGATTCGATGTGAACAATGACAACCTGGACTATCCATCCTTATCAGCATGTGAGGGTAGTTCGTTGGAAGATTCTTTCGTAAATCCATTAGAAATTGGTTCGGGTCAGTATAGTAACTCTGGTTATCGCAGTGTAACACTACCAAGACCCAATGTCATTTCCGCTATCGGTAATCAATATTTGTCACCTGGTGATCAGGTACAGGTCACTACCAAAAATGGAGTTGTACTGAACGGTTGGATTAAAGATTTGCAGAGTCCCATCACTTTTCTATCTAGCGATCTAAGGATTCCACCAAATAATTTCGAAAGAACCGGAACGATATGGAAAATCCTTTCCAGTAATTTTAAAGACGACGACTTCAATCTTTTAGAACAATGCAGTTGTACCGATGATTAAATTAATTCTGCAGCTATTTCTTTCATGTCCTGTACTATCTCATCTAAACTTAATGCGTGTACCATATTTTTTTTTTTCGATTATATAAGAAAAATGTATCACTGTGTAAAAAATTGTTAAGTTTCCCTGAAAAAAGCAAAAAAACATAAAATAACTGTACCAATGGAGTCTTATACATTTGTCGTAAGTACCCCTCGAATGTCCAGCTTACGTGAAATTGTGCCATCGACCTAAAATTGCGTGTGTGTAATTGAAGACGCGCATTCATTAAAAAAATGTGCTGATGTTGCTGAGCAGTCGCGCGAATGTAGAAAGAAGAGAACGTGAATATGACAGAGAGAGAAGGAGAGGCATAAAAAAACATTGCGCCCATTCGTACACTGGCACACTGGTATCCGTCGACGTCGTGCCTCGTACTAAGTACTAATTCAACCTCTGGAAACTTGTTAAAGATTAATCAGAAAGAAAGAGGAAAACAAAAGAAAAAATGAAGAGTCTTGCCGCTTTTCTTTGTCTGGTTGCATTTCTACAAATTCTCAAAGCCGTTCCAGTCTTCGCCGGAAGTTCGGAGGAGTCGATTGAGATGCCACCTAAAAGGGAACCTAAAAAGGAGTCGCAATATTATCGCGAACAGCAGAATCGACCAATTGTCGAATTGGTTTTGGGCATTTTGGATACGTTTCACGCATCTTCGAAGGCTGAGCTGAAGAGAGCGAGACAAAGGGAGGAGGAGCAGAAGACGTTGGCAAACGAAAAAACTATGGAGAACGTTGAAAGCGGCATTCAGGAGGATTCTCAAAAATCCTGAAAAATGAGAACAACTGAACTTGTGTCATAGCAGAGATAAGAATTTCATATTTTGTTGTTAATAAAAATAAAAAAGAGTTCTACGCGTTTTTATTACTTATTACCTTATTTATTTCTACTTTATGCGCGTATACGTATTACAGAAATTTTTTTTTGCGTTTGTCAATTTTTCCAATTTTTTTACGTTACACGTGCACATTGACCGAGTACGTAATCCAATGCGTATGAACAGAATGGATGATTTAAACTTTGACCTGAGGCCTTATCGGGGATAGCCAATAGAATTACAGAAGTGCGAGTAAATATCATAGCTTCGAAGTTCCTCGTTATAGTCGGCAACGAGACTGCTCTTCGTGTTCTTCTTGTTGTACTTTTCATTTTTTACCTTTATTTCGTACTTCTTAAAAATCAACGACAAGATGGTGCGATTCTTATCCGTGGCTATTCTGATCGCTTGCATCGCTTGCGCACTTCACGTAAGTTACAATTGCGCTTTGAAGACTATTGACATTGATTTTGAGCCAGTCTTAATTTTGGGTCACTCCTTTTATGAATATTTCATGAATCATCCAACTGTGCGTGCTCTTCTATTCTGTCGTATCACAATTATTTTATGCAATCAAATGTAAATTGATCTTTGCATTCCTGCTTTTGTTTACAGTAGAAACTTCCGATTACACACCACTGAACATTTTCCGTATGCGTGATATTACTCAAGGGCGTGGAAAATTTCGTAATTTTATCTTTTAATTAGATAACTTTTTGCGGCTTCTCAATAATTTTTGAAAATCTTTTATTATACTTTTGATATTTACGTGTTTCCTTATGTTTTGTGCTTTACAGGCAACTCCAGTACCAGAACAACAATCTGGTAACGCGAACGAACTTGACATTGCTTTCAAAAATGTAGTGGAGTCGATTCAAAATAGTATTCAAAACATCCTCAAGGATCCTCAGTTAAACGAATTCTACAAGAATGGGACTCAGGTCCTTCAGAGTGCTGCCGAGAATGTACGCAAGGAAATCGACAAAATAATTCCAAAAACCGATTAGAGTACCGGCCATGAGACATTTTTTTTAAATTAATAATTTTACATGCTTAACTGTCTGAAAAATTGTAAAATGTCAATAATAAATCTATAAATAATCAAAATGGTTCTTTAGTTACTAAGTTCAAACAGACCGTAGTCCTCTATGTATGCTAATTACAAATTTTTGAAAAATATCTTAAAAAATTTACACTATCAGGTAATACAATAATCAAAATTTTTCGAGTGCATTAAATAACTCATATCATTGTCCTCGATTCATCGACCTGTATTATTACTGGTTGTCAAAAACGCTGACTGTCACACGTTACGATTCGCTTACCTAACTTTTTTCTCATTGGATGAATGCATAAGGAGAGTGCAAGAAAAAAATAATATATTCACGTCAAAGGGAAATAAAAAATTATCCGTTTTGATTATCAGATAAAAAAACTTTGCAAAAAATGATTCATCTCACAAGTCAATACACAAAAATCTCTCTTATCACAAAACCGGATGCAGGGATAAAGATCACTGAAACCAACACGAATGAAATTTCCATTCTCTATATTGAACTTTAATCATCGTTCTTTGTATTGTTATGAATAAATGCCTACCACATGATATAGCGCAAAATATAACACAGAATGATATTGCACCAACAAAATTAATAGGAGAAAAGTCAATCGACATTAGTTAAAATATTGATTTAATGATTCTAGAATCGTTAATGATGAAAAATGATATCATCCCAGATAACACAACGTGTCTGTGCAAAACAGTTGACTTACTTCCCAGCAAAGGTTTGCTGAGAATATGCTTTAAATTTGCTATTAAATAGAAATAAAAAAAATAATGCCATCAAATATGCAGCAAAAGCTCAGCAATAATTGCAGCAAGCAAAGTAGATTCTTTTGCGCTATTATTCTTGGAAATGTACGTTGCAAATATGCTGGCAAAAGTAATTACTTGAAGAAAATAATATTTTGTTAGCAATAAATTATTTTTTATAATTCATGCGATCTGAACAAAAAATGACTAAAATATAATACTTATGAACTCCTATTTTTGGAATTATAATAAGAACGTATCTATTTATTATAATTTGAATTATAATTTTTTTCTAAACAGTTATTATTAAAACCCAATAAATATGTCTATCAGCTATTTTGGGGACAATTTGAATTACGTACTAACTACTTTGAGGACATTTGTATACTTTGAGGTCGGTCTCCAAAAAATTTTCAACATAACGACTGTTTTGAGGACTATAAAGCGACTCTCACACCAAATTTTCCAAAATTTTTCCTTATGCTAGACACCCGGAGCTGTGACGGGTTTAGAAATGGCTTGGTTAGGTTAGGATAGGTTAGAATTCCAATGCTAGATGTCCCAAGGTTTAGTTATTTTTAAAAAAACATTTCAGCTTGCCGTTGTGAATGCCCCATAATCGGCGATGTCCCCGAAACATCCGTTCTACAAGTTTATATATATATAAATAATACATATAAAATAGTTTTTTTATTTGCTGTCAAATTGCTGTCTAATAGCCATTAAATTGTTCCGAGGAACCGTAGGACGCCACTGCAAGCCTTGCAGGCAATTTGCTATTAATTTGCTACTTAACATTTATAACCACGTATTGTTCCAAATATTGCAACAAATGAGGACACATTACTATGGTTTTGCCGACAATTCATACAATGCCTTGCTGCTCTGTTACTGTCATATTTGCACGCAGGTTGCTATCTGGGATAATACGGATGTCGATATAATCACGGAATAAGAGAGTAGGAGAAGATACTAGTGAAAGTCAAAATGATGAATTCAAGTAACTGAATAAAGATGGTCACAGTTCAAGGTCCCCCAACTGGACCCCGGTACCGATAACAGTTCCAGAGGTTATTAAAACAACGTGTATAAAATACATGCATAGGAAATAAGTATTTCTGCGAATGCAATTTAATCGTTCTAAAACAACATTATGCAGTTTTGTTAATATACAATAGAAATTTAATAATTAAATAATTCTACAATTCAATTGCTGTAAAGTTGTCTGAATATATTTTTTCATCGGTAATCTTTACTATGAATTTACGATGACGATACCATGATCAATATGGACGTTTAGGTTTCTAATGTGTATACATCATTTTCTTTCATAATATTCTTGAATCGTTATTTAAATGATATATTTTAAGTAGTAAAGAATGACACTCTATGTTGATATTTGCATCTCTAAGATGTGTCTGTACACAAAAATGGTCTAGGGTTGCTTGTTAAAACATTGACCAATACTCTTAGAATTGTACTTTGATTTCTAGGTTATACATATGCACAAATGATAAATATATCTTATACGTTGCTAGAACAGAAATTTCTAACTGTCAAGATAACAGTTGAAAGTTCACATAGCTAATTTCTTCCATAAGCAAAATTTTTAGTCGCAGTTACAAACTTTCATGTTTCTGTATAAATGTGAAAAAGTGAAATTTTTCTTGAGAGATTTAATTCAGACATGGTATTTTGTATTTTTGATACTTATCGAGGGTAGGACATTGTTTTTCTTTACACTGCTTTTAGCCGTTTTTTTTTTAAGATAAACAAAGAATTTCCCGATAGCTTTTAGAGACACGAAAAATTCCACTGAGAGGTAACAGTGGTTTATTAGTGTCTCCCTCTTTACAGGATGATTACCGAGGACGATAACTTTTAAGTCAGTTGTACCGTTTAACGGACTGTACGTATCCTGTGGTTTCTAAGAAAGGAATGTCCAGGACGTTCCAAAATATTTATACTTACCATAATTTTAAGAGCTACATCCTGGTGATAAGAAAATCATAGTAACCCCAAAAAATAGCGAAAGATTCAAGAGGTTACGATAGCACGTGCGGAGGCCGATATGATACTAATTGTAAGTTCCGGTTCGTGAAATAACGAGGATCCAGAAATCATTGTGTGATAAACATATAATATAATTTTTAATTTTTACTAGGCATTCGTCAGTCGTTTACTTTTGTAAATACAAAAAGCGCAGTACGACGCAAATCTTGTGTAATGCCAATAATTATGCAATAAACTCTAATTAAATTTCAATACCATTACACATGCGGTTTATAACAATGCTAATTGAATATACTTAATCGATTGAAACTTTCCACACTTTACTTTCCCCCGAGTTTTGACTTCCGCTTTACCTGGTTAAAATATTAATTAGCTCAGTACATTCGAAGAATTGTAAATGGTCAGGTCAATACCGGTTTGATCAATAGGTAGACAGTTCGCAGTAATAAAACGATCAGTGATCCATAGATCCGTGACCGTGATGCATCCGAACGTGTGAATTTTAGTCTTTTTTTCTTAATGTGCTAAAAAAAAATAAAAAAGAACTAGATATACCGTTATTCTTAGGGGTTCATAATATATAGTAATACTAAGTGGTTGTCATCCTCCTCCTACTCCTCCACGACGTCGTCTTCGTAGTGATTGTCTTCGAATGATAATACACACTTTGCCCTGACATCGTAGATAAGGTTTGACTATAAAACGGCAACTGTTCACGAAGATTGCATCAGTCTTCTCCTAGTAGTCGAGGTGTCCTGAACAGTGTTGAACACAATGAATAAGTTTGGAGCTTTCGTCATCCTGATGGCCGTCCTCGTCTGTGGACAGGCCCGCGTCGTAAGGGATGCACCCGCCAATGAACCTGTTCAACTGGCTGACCTGATCGCTCAGGCTCAAACCAACATTAACAACCTTGGCAAACAGATCCAGCAACAGCTGAATCTTCCTGATCAGGAAACCGTTGTCAACACTATCAAGAATCAGAGCAACACTTTAGTTACCAACGTGCAGGCGTACATCAACCAGGTTTCCGAGGAGGTGAGTAGAATAAATGAAAGAAAAAAAAGTTATTCGTTATACAATTTCGAATTAGTCTTGTATAATATCAGTACACATTAATCGAACTGGAATATTCGTAATTAAAGATTAATCGTTATGCTGAAGTACGTAAATAGATATACGGGTTATCAGTTGCAGTGCGAAGAGTAAAAATTTATTTCAATAACTCGTGCTTGACGCTGTTGATTTTGAGTATTTGATTGAACAGTTCACAATTTTTTTCAGTAATTTTTTTAACGGGCTTTCGAATTTTTGTTTTATAGGTCAAATCCAAGAGCCCCGAACTAGAAAGACTGTGGACCGACGTTAAGAGCAAGTTGTCCAAGGCTGTGGAAGACATCAACGCTCAATTGCCCGACGCTAAACAACAAGCTTCTCAACTTCAGGCTAAATTCCAGGAGGGTGTTCAGGTCATTGTTAAGGAATCTGACAAGGCCGCCAAAGCTATCAGTCAGAACTCCAGTAAGGTTCAAGAGGACGTTGCAAAGTTCACCAAGCAAGCTGTTGATATTGCTGTTCAAGCAACGCAAAACCTGAATAATCAGCTACAGCAGGCGGCTAAATCCAGTTAATAATTTTCTTCGTATTCCTGAAACTCAATACCCTGAATTTTCACGTGAAAGTTGTTTTCTACGGAAATAAAAAGTATTCTTATTATTTTACGCTGTATACAGTGATTTTATTAATATTTTTTCAAATGCAACCACGGTGCTTACCTTTTTTTTTATTAAATACGAATTACAAATATTTTTATATAATTGATTCCTGAATCAATCAAAGTCTTCGTCACTTTGAAATATATCATTACTGTCATATCGATTAGATGATGGTCGTATCATCCGAAATGTCGTTGGTGGTGGATGAACACATTTTGGTAACCATTGCCATACATACGAAACTGCTTTAACCATAGCCCCCATGGCTTTAGATGCCACCACACTTATGGTACTTGGTGGTTCTGACTGTGGTGTTTGTCTGGATGACGTAATGGATACCACAGGTGCGCCAAAAACCTACTCATAGGAAAGAATTATAATTATGATAATTAAAAAAGTTGAGCACATTGCATATTAATAATTTGTATATTACGATATGTTTACTGTGATTATATCCCACAATTTTTCTACTCCAAATAATTTTTTGTTTCTTGTAAACATTTTTGCACTACATTTTTTTGTATGTAATACACTCACCAACTCTATTGACGCTATTAACAGTATCCACAAGATGAAAAATAACATGGCAGACAATTCGCGCGACACGTGCATTTTCGGCTTCTTATCGACAAACTGTCATCGCGTTGAACGTGGCTTCGTGCGATAACCAACTTCCGGGATTGGCAATGGTATTGCAATATTTTTGCATACGATGAAAACATATATTTTACATATAACCTAACCGTAAGTATGGAGACTGTGTCGAGTTTAAAAAATCAGTTGGGGATGCTGCTTGGTAGAATTTTCATTGTGATTATTCTAATTAGCTTTTGTATTTTGGAAATTCTTGCAAAAAAACCATTGAATCCTGATATTTTGAAATTTCATCCTCGTGCTAAGCAGGTGCGATTTATGAAAAACTAGTAATAAAGTAATAGATCTCCTGGACAAATTAAAGGCCGACAATAACTTTTCTGTTTCAAAGGAACTGCCGAGAATTTCACGGAATAGTAATGCGATATGGAGGGAACCGGGCGTCTGGGATATTGTGAGAAATCATCTACGAAGATTATTGACTTTTCATCTTAATCTGAGAAAGGATACGCGACTCAAAAAATCGGCAATGTAAATTCTCTCAACCTTATGATCAATTAAATTCTTTCTTTAGGCATATTAGCTGCCAATTGTCTGATACCTGTTCGAAAAGGTTATTCCTGGTTACACGGTAAAATGCAATACGATCGTACGTGCAAATATACAAAATGCAAGGTGGCATATATTCGCCTGAACATTCTCTCAGTCATCGCGAATTCGCAAATGGTGGTGCATGCTCAAGAACGTAGTTTTCCAATCGTCTTATATTTAATCACAGGCAAATTCATTTTAACTATAAAAAATTGCAAAATCGATTCTAACAACAAGTGTTGAAAAAGGACAAAGAAATGACGCCCATATCGAACACGATATGTGCATTATTTTTCATTACCTTATTGGTGAGTATCATTTGTTTATTGATTCTGTGTTGTGTAAATAATTGAATAACAATTGTTGCGATTCTCTTGAAATACGCAATGCCACCAATACTTAATATTGTACAACACAACCTCAAATATCCATATGTACAGTCGGAATGAAAAGTAAGGTGTGTTTCGATCGCAGTTAAATGAGAGTTAAAATATACAGTTGGTATAGTATATTATATATAGATATACAATATATACATTTGTAATGTCTCCTAATTCTCCTTTGACTTGGATGGAAATATACTCATAACCAGACTGAAACATTTTCGAATTTTCCTAAAAGCAGGGGATTGTAAAGGAATACTTATTCAAGGAACATCATTAGGTTCTAATTACACTAGTATCGATTGTGCGAACTTCTTCAATATTTTAATGAATAGTTTTTTTATTTAATTAGTTGATAACGTAATTGATAACGTAATTAATAACGTAAACAGATATTCATACGTAGTTCTAATATAACATCTGCGAACGTTAATACAAATTTCCTTGTATACAAAATATACTTGGGTGTTACCTGAGTAGCAAACTTTCTATTTACCAGAGAAATATTCCTGGATGACTGAACAAATTTTTGGTAGTTTTACTGTATATTTACAAATACTAAAATACATATTTGGGATATTAAAAAAAATTCATTAGGTCCTGGTACATGGTGAGGACAAATCGAAGATCAAGGATCCTGATGAACTTTTAGAAAGGCTGGCTAATTTAATTGCTCAAAAGGAAGCCAGCACCACAACGCCAAAACCGAAGTTAACCTTACCCCCAAGAAAGAACGAGACTGAAGTGGAAAGAGCTGAAAGGATTAACAAAGGATTCGAGAGGATGATACAATTTGTGAATGTTCTGGGTCAGGTAGACAGTTTCATATCAGACAGAACAAAGAACGTCGTGAAAAAATTGAATGCTATGTACGACGTAGATGATGCCGAGAAGAAGTCGAAAAGAGGCCGTAGACACTTTTGAAATTTCTGTCATGTAGATGTAATTAAATGAATAAAAATAAAAAATTTACCGTTTCGTACATAGTACATACTGTCAACCTAACAGAATCCTTAATATTTGGAATTTTCCCAGATGCAAACCTTTGGTCATTTTCATTAGACACCTAACGGTAATGTAAGCATTGTCTAATTTTAATGGCCGTAGCTTATCCTTAGAAAGGATAATCCACCAAATTGCAAGTCGTAAAATAAGTGCTTGCAAATTCAGTCCCACCATTAAAACAATTCCCAGTGGCAATTAAAGATTTAAAAGCCTTAAATGATGAGCTTGCCTATATATAAAACTAGAATAGTTTCCATAGGACTTCAGATCTTCCTGGTCGTCCTGCAATGCTCATAGTAGTTCGATCCAGACAGCTTGGTTTGAATTAGTTAAATTGTTGAAAAATTTCATTTAGTCAAAATGTGGCTAACGCTTTTGGCTTTGTTACCATTGGTGATCGCGTACTCAAGTAATGAATATTGTGCAATTTGTGGTGATCATACGATGTGTCGATTTCAAGTGAGTACAATTATAAAAACTCACACTGTTGATAATTTAATTAAAATATCAAATATAATATTGATATATTAATCATATCTAGGGAGTTGGATCTGCTTGTGGTAGTGGCGTTACTAACGGAGTATCCAGTGCCGAGGCTCAGCAAATCGTGCAGTTGCACAATAATTATAGATCATTAGTTGCAACTGGCAAAGAAAAACGTGGTGCACCTGGACCGCAAGTATCTGCAGCTAATATGCAAGCATTGATATGGGATAACGATTTGGCTCAAGTAGCTCAGCGATGGGCAGATCAGTGTACCTTTCAACATGACTCCTGTAGAAATGACCGTAAGTTTATTTATATTATTTAAATTATTGAAAAAATTGATCCATAAAAAAATATAATATGGCGAGGTCCATGATTAAAGTCGTACTAAAAAAAAATCTAATGTATGATTTTAGCACGATTTCAAGTTGGACAAAACATCTATTGGAGTTCAGGAGGTAAAGATAATCAATGGGATACAGCCATTCAGGCCTGGTACGATGAAGTGGTATATGTAAATGGCCAATCAGCTGGAAATTTCCAATTTCAACACTCGACTGGTCATTATACTCAATTGGTTTGGGCAACGTCTCGTTACATTGGTTGTGGACGTACTCGTTACGGCGGAGGTTATAGGAACCAGGATGATCAACCCATTGCTTACATTTTATCAGAAAGGATTAATAATACTGCTTCTGATCAACCTAGATCGGTAACGACTGGACGTAATAGTCAGTTAGGATTTTTCGGTGGCCTACAGCCTACTGCTGCTGGAGCGCAAGGAGCTATAACAGGATCCGGAAGTCAGACGCCAGTAAATAATCCTGCACAGGTAAGATTACTTTTGTTTTCTTTTCGGTTGAATATTAGTGAATTCATTGTCTCCTCGTTTTCT
>JARQST010000399.1:3125622-3216118 GCA_030142225.1 Pachycephus smyrnensis | reverse complement strand
CATTGTCTCCTCGTTTTCTTTTAATGTTGACTATAATAACTGATATTTTTTATATTTTTCAGCAACCTCAATACACACCGCCAAGTTCAAATCCTGCACTCGGATCAAGTTTCGGGTATGGATCAAATCCTCAAGTCGTCGCATATCCCGGGTCAGGATGGCATCAATGGTTTGGATCAAATTCTGGGTTCCAATTAAGTTCACAGTTCAACTCAACATATCCACTGAGCTCTTACCCACAGTCGAGTTCGAAGCCTGCACCATATCCTATGAACCCTGTACAAGGCTTTCTGCAAAATCCATCCTTAGGAGCAAATGCCAATCCCGCCTTAATTACTTCATCAATCGGCAATCTGCTGGCTCCAGTCGTTAGTCAATTACTTTTACCTAGGGATACTCCAAGACGTCCCGTAGAAATTAAACTCAAGGTGTACAAGCTGCCCACATATGCTGAAAAATATTTAGAAAATCGGGTCAACTATGACAAAACATCAAATCAACAAACATTTTTACAAAACAATAGACCACAATATGGACTCCTAGAACCTAAACCAATAGCGGCGCCGCCGACAGTTGTGAGTATTTACAAATTTTTAAACAATATAATAGTCTCCGCTTAAATCATAATTGTGTAAGTTTGTTCACCTAATCAAATCTTTTTTCTCTTTTTAGAATACGCCTATGTATCCTATGTCTCATAAACCTCCAGTGCGGCCTATACAAAATGGCATTCCTGGTCAGCCAACTGGTTATAAAGACGATTGGTACAATGATTTTTTCAACCACGGATATCAACAATGGACCCCATCGTACAACTCTCCAAATGGCGCTGACAATGGCGGCGAAAGAAATCAAATGCTGATTTGTAATTATGGCCCAGCAGGAAACTTCGTTGGGTCTCCAATGTATATCCCAGGGTCGCCTTGTTCCAGATGTCCTTCAGGCACCACATGCCAAAATGGACTATGCACTTAATTCATTGAAATTGCAACAGCAGTGTCCTAGTTTAAGTTCTAAAATAATATCTAAACATTTGTACAAATTTGCATTTTTTTCAAATCCATCTCCTTATTCCGTTATTCTGTGAAGATTACGTGAAAATCAACGGTTGTAATTTCCAAGTCTCAAAAAAGATATACAGTTAGGTCAACCTTAGTTATAGCACAGTAATGTGTTCATCGTGCAAACCTATATTTTCCATAGCGTAGTATTAGAATAAATATTGCTTATAAATATCCACGAGCCTTGTTATTGAATACGCGTACACTCTCAATTTTCCAAATCTTTATTTCGCTTTAGTGCAGAAACTCTTGAAGGAATAACAACTCTATAGAATTTGCATGAATTAGTAACGGTAACAGAATATAAATCATATTAATCTAATTCACTAAATTAATGAGAATAAATATGTTATACGTATTGGATTTTACATATTAAACGCTATGCATCATTAATCTAATATTCTGTATTCGACTAGGATTCCTAATTCTACTTTCCTTGAAAAATCTCTCGTATCAATTGTATTATGATTACCTATTTATATCTAAGCGTTTCACAATCGATAGAAGATATACGCCATCAATTTCAATTCCTGTAAAATCTTAATTTCTTTCTTCCGATATGTTGGTAATGCTTGTGCTTTTGGTCCTTGTTCTCGTAAACTCTTACTATCTCTAAACACTTAAATTTGTTATTATATCTCATTGCCTTCATTGACTACGTTTCCATTTGTCCGCAAATGCTAGATTTAGGGAGGATTAACCAATCGTGTGCAACATTTGAGAAGAAACATTTTGTATTCTTATCAAATGTTGCACATGATTGGTTAATCCTACTTATATCCTGCACGATGCAAAACGTAGTCATTCTAATATAAATAATATAATGATCTACGGCATTGTAAGCTATCATTGATATAACAAGAGCTACATTCC
This sequence comes from Pachycephus smyrnensis, assembly GCA_030142225.1. Classification (NCBI taxonomy): domain Eukaryota; kingdom Metazoa; phylum Arthropoda; class Insecta; order Hymenoptera; family Cephidae; genus Pachycephus; species Pachycephus smyrnensis. Next base: position 3,214,184 of record JARQST010000399.1, on the reverse strand, counting down.
CTAGGATGAAATCTTATAAATATTACTGTGGCTACAGATCATTCATCTCTTTCCATCTATGTAACAATCTATTAAAACTGTGTATAGCTCGTTGTCGCCCGACGAATTATGTAGTATCACATTCGTAAACAAAGCCATATACAGGGTGTATCATTTAAGTTGACACAGTGAAATATCTCGACAACAATGTATTTTAGAAGAAAACGTCTCAGACAAAAGTTTTATAGTTTCGAGCCCGGAAAATAATGGTGACAATTATTTTTAATTTGGCGGAGGTTTCCTAGGTTATTTCAAGGTCAACTTTAGTTTTTTTAAATAGTAATCTATATTTTTTATTTCATAATTATTGTCTGTTTAACAAAATAACTGTAACAAACAAAACTGTAAACAAAAATTATGATTAGGGTAATTTCTTGTTTACCTTAGATAACGCCAATGGACTGTAAACGTCTGGTGTGGCATTATTGGTGATCAATTAATTGGCCCCTTCTTTATTGACGGTACATTAAATGGAAAGAAGTATAGAAATTTTTTAGACCGAGAATTAATGCAGCTGCTTGAAGATTTAACACTCGAAAAAGGAAGAAATATGTGGGTTCAGCACGATGGCTGTCCAGCCCACTACTCAAGACTCTCATAAGAGATATTAAATCGTGATTACAATGAACATTGGATCGGCAGAGCTGGACCAGTACATTGGCCTGCTAGATCACCGGATCTCACAGTTCCTGACTTTTTTTATGGGGTTACCTTAAAGAACAAGTTTATCAGGAAGTACCAACAACTCCAGAAAATATGAAAGAGAGAATTAAAAATACTTGCAGAGATATCGATACGGTAACTTTTCTACGTTGTCACGAATCTTTTATAAAACGAATTGAAAAGTGTATTGAAGTTGGTGGTCGTCATTTTGAACATTTGTTGAAATAAGAAATTACCCTAATCATAATTTTTGTTTACAGTTTTGATACTTACTGTAACAAATATTTCAAGTTATCTTGAGAATTTGAAGTTGAACAGCAAAATTTCTTAAACAAAAGTTATATATTTTGTTAAACAGATAACGATTATAAAATAAAAAATATAGATTACTATTTAAAAAACTAAAGTTGACCTTGAAATAACCTAGGAAACCTCCGCCAAATTAAAAATAATTGTCACCATTATTTTCCGGGCTCGAAACTATAAAACTTTTGTCTGAGACGTTTTCTTCTAAAATACATTGTTGTCGAGATATTTCACTGTGTCAACTTAAATGATACACCCTGTGTATAGTTTATAGAGTTCCGAAAAGCAAAAAAAGATTTAACAAAAATTACAGCTGTACGAACGCACTAGTGGCAATCACAGCAATTTTTTAGAAACTTATACATATTATTGCTGTTTCTGACTATCGAATGAAATCCCATGGATTCTTTTTGTATATGTCGTATATCTAGAAATTAATGATATATTCTCAATATTGGTCGAAAGATTTTAAGAAGAAGAAAATTTACACATTTTTACTGTGCCGGACAGATTTTGAAAAAGCTACGAGACGCATAATACTGACAAATACGTCCAATAGGAATCTTTGTTGTTTCGTTCCGACCAAAGCATTCTCTTTTACTTTCCAAAAGGATCAATGCTAACCTCTGACCTGATCTATAATCTATAGTTTTTTTTACAGCAATATATGATTCAAGGAATGCTTGTAGCTATCGTGTGAAAAAAGGATTTCACATTGCTTCTTGTGGCTTACGATAAATATTGCGTAATTTCGTTTCTTTTTGATTTCTTAAACTACACTAGTCCCACGCTTCTGGACTATATGCAATACTAATTAATTCCAACCTTCTTACGTTATTTAAGTTTGCATATTCGTGGGGCTACCCTTTTGTTGCTTCCGAATTCATATGTTCATATTTAGTGGCATAAGCGGTATGTACTTGTCGCTAGGGCGAAACTTGTACTGTGAACAAAGCAAGTCAGAAACCGCATCCGCGTAGCCAGTTCTGAAAGCAGACATTTTTTTACTGTGTATGAATTTGAAAAAAAAAGTGTGAAGTAATTATTATTATTTTCAAAACATTTTTTAAGCCCATCACCAATCCTGTTTCCATCACCAGAGTGCCTATAGACATTTTGAAAAAAGATATTTACTTTTCGACAAATTCAGCAAGCGATACTTTCAATTCAATAGCTGTTTGTGTGATGCTAGATTATCGAGCGTCTTCAAAATAAATTGGAGCAATGCAAATTTTGGCTGGAGATGCTCTAACAGGCGGGACTTACGGCTTCTCTTCCAATCGCTAGTATCATAATTCGGAGAAATTTCCCATTGCATGGGACAACTGAAAGAATCCAAAAATCTCAAAATTAAGTTTTCATATATCGGGAGATAAAATTCTTCTTTTCTGCAGATATATATATATATAGTAGCAATCAATTATTACCCCAATGCAAGTCTGCTGCAAATCTTGTAAAAGATTCATAGACTTTTGCAAGATTTGTAGCAGACCTATGCCAGAGTGATTCCGGATTTACCTCATTGTTACTAGGACATGTCAAAAATATTTTCGGAGACCGGACACTTGATGAACATTCATATATGGAAATTACAATATTTTTTTTAAATTCACTTTGGGATGCCTAACATCGGAGTTCTAACCTTATCTAACCAAACGAAAGATTAACTAAGCCCATCGCAATTTCGAATGCCGAACCGTGAAAAATACGTTAAAGATTTGGCGCGAGCATCGTTTTTTCCCAGAGTACAAATATTTCATAAACGTATCAATAGCATCGTCTAAGGGACTTAATTTAAACATCCCATAGTTGATCTACAGATGCATGCGTTAAACATGAACATATTTGAGTTAGGTCCCGAAAGCGTTGATTGTCCTCGAAATATGTTTTGCATATATGAATGTCCCCGAATGATATTTCAGATGTGTATATAATTATATATAATATATATGTTATAATATTAACTATATTAATTATATATATGAATTACCTTTGCCACTCAGAACATGGTCGTCTTTCCTTGAAGCACGTTACTTGAATAACATTGAAGAAAAGTGCACCCAGCGTATTCGCGACTTCGGTGTTAAGATTCTGCAAACACCGACGAAACTTGGCGTCGCAATCGCAATGCGACCTGGTGAACGGCGAATTGTTGCATATCCCATGAATGCACTGATTAGGTGCAATAGTTACAGGACAGTGATCGTGTTCCCGGCAGCAGGCATCCTCGGCTGTATGTTGTCCCAGATCGTCGTATGACTTGGCCAGACTCCCTGGTCCGCACCATTTTGTACCAGGATAAATGAGGCCACCACCTGGTGCTTGATTCTGGAGAAATTACATAAATCAAGCGTCACGACTGATCTGGTGAACTCGTCGTGACTTAATCTTCGCTCTGGGAATTTTTCCATCAAAAACAAAATCGGGACAAACGGATTTGCCATGAGACAGGACCGCTTGAACCATGCTGTCGCATCTTACGCATTCGCCTTTACAAAAAAAATTACTTTCGCGCATGCGGAACTTCCGAACTGGAAGTGCACCTCATTTGAAAATGTTACTGCTCCATCTACATCCGGAACTTAATTTCTCACGTAAATTTCAAGTCGATCATTTCATCGATTCCTCCGTAATTTTGTCCATAAAAATATGCCCGTGCAAGTAACATACGGTATGGAAAGCGGAAGTACTGACCGTATGTAAATATTGCTGTTTCATCTATATCCGGAACTTGATATACCCTATAAATTCTAGCCTAAGCGATTTAGCCACTTGTTTAGAATTTTGCTCACAAAATATTGCGTGTACGTACATATATGCATGCACGCATGCAGCGCATCGGTTTTTAGGCATCGCTTTTTACCGCGTGGAGAATGCAGGAATGTTTCATTTTCGATGACAAATACATAAGACACTCCCACATGTTCCATGGGGACGTGCTTAAAAATTACTAAAGAAGACCGATATCACTTTCGCATTCAATTTTATACTTATTGCTTTTTTATACTAGATTATGAGATATTCTAAAAAAAATACCCAGTAAACACAAAGTAACGGTTACACATGGGTAATGTTAGAATTTTCTATTCGGGGATATAAAAACGACTTATAGTCGATCCACGAGTTCAATGTATTTTTTTGACAGTTCGCAAACAATGCACAGGTGGCTTTCCATAAGATTACGGAAATATATGCTAAAAAATAAAAATAAAATATATTTCAGTGCAAAACCATGCACATGCATACTTTGTAACAAAAATTGTATGCAGAGCCACGTGTGGCTTTCTAGAGACTTCATTGTTTTCGATTCTGTCAAAAAAACACACCGAACATGTGAACCGACTACAAATTAGGGGTTTTATAACTGTTACATCGTTGACTGAAAATTCAAACATTGCCGATTATCAATAGTTACTGTGCTTACCGAGTATTCTATTAAAATTTCAAATAACACAAAAGAATCAAAATGATAAAGTCTTATCTAACGCTACCTTGCCTTTATTACGAGAAGCTTTGCAAGTCTCTTCAAGATCCGCTACCAGGTTACTCGACATCTGACGAACTCTTCTTGGATCGGCACCCAGCATCATCCTTTGAATAATGCCTCTGTCCGTGTAAAGCGCACAAAAAGGTGCTCCTGCATTCAGCTCAACCATTCTCGACATTGTGGTATCTGCCACAAGGACGCTGGTGCTTCCTCTTTCGATCCAAAGTATCAAAACAATACCCATAGTTAACGGAGTCATCTGAAACAATTGACTTTTCTATACGTCACGCATGCAGGAAACAACGACAAACGTTCAGTAGGCGCATAAATGACGGCAGAGGACATTGAGGAAATAAATATGACCCGAAGACAAATTCCTGTGCTTCCGAGGACTCTTCAATGTTAACGAGATGTAATTATAATTCATACTATACTATAGTATTAAATCGATTGCCTACGATGAATTCCCTGATGCCGAACGACCTGGGAGGAAGGGTAGATTAATTAACTTCTCGTCATTAGCGCTGCGGGATATTTAAGTAGTCTTATACATTTCACCAATCAGGTACTTTTTTATCATTCATTTTATTATTAATTGCTAATTTATTATTCAACAGGCTCACCTGTTTTTTATACTCGAATTAAATTCACTTAAAACACAATATTTATTTTATAGTAGTCTTAAAATCTAATTAACTGAATCTGTATACAAAATCTTAGAATTTTAAAATCGATCAAGAATAGATTTTCAAAAATGTCCAATTGCCAATTAAATACCAATTATATGGAAATTAGGTAGCGACACGAAATAGTCAACGGTTCGATTTTAACTGAAGATGCTTTCATGGGAATGGAGGAATTATTCTTGCATTTTGCTAGCTAATGGTTTATTCATGCTCGAAGTATTAAACCCTACTAGATCGAAGGTCCACAACCCGGCTGACCTTCCGTGTCAACATAAACCACAATATCAAATGATGAATCGTCAATTATACTGAAGCTGTTATGTAGATTGTTTCTTTTTTGTTCACACTTCTCCTTTTACTTCTTCAAGCACATAACTTCTCTTTCCTGAAATTCTCTTTCCAGAATCTCGAGAGACAGACGGCCATGGAAAATTGAATTCGATTTCTTTAGAATATTTTACATAAATCACGGCCAAAGTTCAAGGCTTTCAGCAATTATTTTTTTTCTTTTCAGGAAGCACGTTATGCTCAACCAATAATAATTGCACATATGTTTATTCCTATGTGTACTATGATCCTGTCGTTGTACATACTTAATGACTTCAGTATATAACCCATTTCTATCCATAGTACAATCTGTACAAAAGAGCATGTACTATTTTTAATAACAGAAATTGACTTGACCTTTATCAAAGAGAAGAATTTGCATTTTCTGATATTCTTGTTGCATCATTATATATTCTCAAGGAAAGGTCTTATACGAGTCATCTTGATGGAATGATACTTAGATTTACTCGATGATGATCGTCGACTCTCGTGAGGTCATCGACACTTAGAGTTCACGGTTGTGTCTGAGCCTTGAATTATTTTGACTATTTGACTTTTATTGTTTCGTATGGTTTTCATTAAATTTATTAACATAAAAAAGAAATAACGATATTATCCAATAACATATCTCTGAGTTGTCCCACTTTCCATATGGGGAACTAGAACTGGAACATATTAATAATCGAAATGAGCTTGATGACTCCGAGTAGGTCAACAAGCTCGAACTTGCCTCTTGAACCTGCAGATGCACGCGTCGACCGCAACTGCATCAACCGACGCAGTTCCCCCATTCAATTCTCAAATCATCATCCCAATATGACTTAATCACGAGACTACATTCGCAAAAGGAACAATCAACGGCGTTAAAGAAGAAAATACGTTCAAGTAAAAAAGTCACAGATCTTTATCATCAATCAAGAATGTAACAATCATTTTAATATTTATTATGATTACTCCCAGACAAAAAAACATTAAGGAATAATAATAATTTTTGCAGTGAGTCCACTATCGACAATCACATATCATATATATCCCAGCAAACACGTTTGTAACATTTACGTATTTTTTATACACTTACTATAAAACAATATAGAATTTATGTAGTCAAGATATAACTGTCACAAGATGTGTTTGCTGGGATAACTTTGTAAATATTTTTTCTGTCATTGGCAAAACTTTGTAAACTACACGTACACCCTCTAGACGTAAACTCCAATGTAAGCAGGTACAAGGGTTAGGTTCCATGTCCAACGACCGTGAAAATAAAAATCAGTAAATCAATTAAATTCGCAATTATCATACACGCCGTGTAATAGTCCTTCTCACCTTTACTTTTACCGCTAATATTTTTTTACAACTGTACAAGAACAAAGCGCGCCCCGCGTTCACCAGCAGGATATCCTCACTGAGGAACTAAAAACCTGGGGATAAAGGATGCGTGAAACCAGATGGCGATGGACTCCGTTACGCGCAGGTTTATCAAATACTGCAGTGCGCAACAGCCACCCCAACCCTGGACAGATTGCGTAGTGGGCTACGATTACGCCTGGTTAAGTAATAACTTTAAACATCTTGGCACTTCGCTATCCTTTACCTCTTAGGGTTGACGAGCAATCCTCTAACCTCACCCACCCTGAACTCCATTGTACAGAGTGAAGTATTTACAGAGTGATGATATAATTTGTACAGTGATAATAGGTGTTATTCAGGATACAATTTCACGTAGATGGATTACCGTGTTATCATGACGAGATAGGACGAACGTGTCATTTACATTTAAAGACAATTTGTCATCATTTTAATCCATTAGGACGTATCCGCGTAGTGTATATCATTAATATGCAATAATGAGAAAAAAAGTTCGTGAAATTCTGTAAATTATTTTAAAAAAATAGGTATTCGATTAATTGTTCATGTGCAATCAATAAGATTTGACTTACCCTATACTTGAGATATCCACCGGGATACCTTTTCTGATAAAAAAGGTAATAAAATATTTTATATAAAATTTTGTAAAATTTTTTTTCTTAATTTAAAGTTAACAAGGTAAAATACACTGTCAATTTTGTTTTCCTCTTACGCGGACAACGGTCGCGATCGAACTGATCGGTTGAATGAGACGACAGGACACTAATGTCCATACACTTACGTATATTGTACTTGAGTATATTTGCATACATACAGGGACAGGTATACGTAGGCATATATATATATTGAAGTATAAAGGGGAGATCCACATCACGTGATACACGTGTATTTACACTTATCGTTCATAAATACTCGGACCACTCTGTATATTAGGTACATAGTTTAATGCGCAGATACACTAGTGATAAACGGACTTCTTTACGTAGGACATGTTATAGGAAAATATATTGAGTATAATATATTGATATTTAAATATGGATGTATTTCAATGCTGCTGTACAGTATTTTCATTGTGTATCCTTCCTTTTCCGCTTTTGTGGTTTACCAAAAATTTGTTTGCCCTTTCACTTTTAAAAATATACCCAGTGTAGTCAGTTAAAGTGTTTGAGATCATTCATGCAGAGTCAGACTTTATATAATGGCATTTACACGTTCCGAAAAAATAATGGCCATTTATATTGCTGGGAATTCGAAATTCATGTTTACCTAGCAGCTAAATTTTTCGTTACTGGTCATTGCATACTGGGAGTGAACGTGCACATTTCTGAAGGAAAGCATTGTTCGTTTTGTTTTGACTTTGACATTGGTAAAGGTAAAAAAATATATATTTAGGTTAGGGATATAAAAATTAGAGTATCGAATTGTTCAATAAAATAAACTAGCATCTTCTTTGGTACTGGCTTGCCGTTTATTTATGCCTTAGGATCTCTAAACGATGACCTTTGTTTACTGTGGATCATCTTGTCAGTTTAACAACTTAAATCTATTGGATGTTTTTAAGCTCGTTGCATGTTTGCTATTGTCCTTGGAAAATTGAAGGTTATCCAATTTTCTTAATAATAAAAGTATTTATACTAAGATATCTGTCTATGAGTAGTTATTCTAATTTACAAGTTTGTCTTCTTTATAGTTCAGTTTCTAAGAACATTGTGATTACTTCGGAAATAATCCTCTTCATGAGAACGAATAATCATCACAAGTGTTGGGTAACTCATCCACGAGGCTATTTTAGATAAAAAATATCTTAAATTGTAAATTTTTTTTAATTGAGTCGCTTAGAAATAATTTTTTTTAAATACCATATTACTCATTTTTCCAATCGAATACAGGTCCAAGATAAAAACACTTATAAATTATTAATAATCGTACTAATAATCACATTTGTTTAAAAAAAAATCAAATCTCTAATATGACTTTTAAAGTAGCAGCCTATTCGTCTCAACAAATTTACGGAATCCATTCGACCTCATTGGTCTCAATTTTTCCAGAATCTCTGACGACCTCACCCCTACGTTTATTCTCTTCAGGCTTAGGTTTCTCCTCCGATCCAGCAAGCTTGTGGTAGACCTTACTTCCAGCATGCGCAACCCACTCTACGCCATCTCCAATTTTCTCACCAGCCTTTCTCACAACATTGCCAAAATTCTCAGCAGTGAAGGTACCAGGATTGATATTAATATCAAAACTATTATTCCCAGCTGGACATCCAGTTTGTGGTATGATACTAAGATCATAAGGATCAATTCCATAGTTACTCAATGCCTGACGGAGTCTTTCAATAGTTGCCGCATCCAAATCACGATGTCTCGAAAGTATAGTAGCGCTCTGTCTGTGTGCGAACGCCAACTTTTGGCACGAAAAGACAGCAGCATAATTGACATAATCCGTATCAAATACCACATGGGATGCGCTGCCAGCGACACCTGCAATAACAATATTCCGTATGGAAACAACATTCGAACACGCCGCGGATTCTCTACTATCGGTATCTTAGAAATTTGTACTCTGTACTCACTTAAAGGAAAGCGTACTTGCATCCGTCCGGGTGTACTTGGCTCCGGGACACTTAATTCCCCAGTGTAGTGGTATTCATGCTTCAATGGCGTAAGACCTGTTCACGCGATTACAAACAATTCATTCCACTTGACCAGCATTTATCCTCGTTGACGAAGCTTTATGAGCCCTAATAGGACCCATATATTCGTCTTATCCATAGAGAACAGGCTCGATTAGAATTCTTTTCAATTCTTTTAAATATAAAATCTGAATCCATCACCCACCGTCCAATAACTCAGTATATACGTAATTAATAATTAATTTCATACATCCAGCTTCTAATTGGCATATTCTCTATGTTATATGCATTTCATTAATTTTACAGCAAGTCTACCTATAACAGGATGATCAGAATCCTGTGTTATCACATACTCCCCAGGCTCCTCTCCACGTGTATAATTATATGTAATGCACTTGCTGGCCGTTGAGGTTTTTTGGATAACGTACCAAATACCCAGAAACTAAAATTCCAGTAAGATAATTTCTTAGTAAATACAGTAGTGTTCATTATATTATATTATATTATATTATATTCTTTACTTTGTTCATTTGAAATCCTTGCATTGGCTCCACCACAGGACACGCTCCTAAGTGATAACTATGTCCTTTGACCAGGATCAAACATCCTGCTAATATTACGCATAGTCCCACTGCCTTCATCTAAGGATAATAAAGATAATATAATTAAATGAATGAAATTCAACACAGCATCAATGTACGTACGCATGACTGGTTCATTTGTCATACTATTACAATGAGTTGGTCAAAACATCGTTTACCGCCGCTACCAGTATTTCCTCTTTGTCAAGTACATTTGGTGTCATATTTATCTCTCTTATTACCTTGAGCACAAAGATCATAGAGCAAAGACCTTTAACTAACGTAGTGATTCACAACCGAGCAAGATCCCCTCTTTTACGACTTCTGGAGAAACGCGTGAAGGTACAAGGTACCATAATTGTTAAAAGGTCAGCACTTCTAACAGAGCATACTATGTAAAAGAGTAACGCAAAATGATAAAGAGTATACGTGGTACGGCAAAACGATATCAGAGATAACAAATTCCGTGCAGATGCACGAACAATGACGAAGTCAGTACAATAACAAAAGATAAATATGAATAATATAAAAAATTATACAATACATAATAAAAAATAATTCTTTATGAATTTGCAAAACGTTGAGAACCACTACAGGCTGAATGACCCCAGTCACCGGTTTTAATCAATATTTATGATATTAAGAAACGTAAGAAAAAAAATTAAACGAAACTAATATTGAAGTATATCGATAACGTAGTCATTCTCTGAAATTTATCATTGACACTTGACTATGATTAGTGATTTGTGGATTTCACGATTTTTCCCTAAATAAAATGCGCAAAATGGATTTCTCAGAAATTGCGCAACATTTCAGTAATTAGAATAGCTTGCTTTTATCGAAACGAGGAATGATGACTGATAGTTGATAAAATAGTATCTGCACAGTGATGAACTTGAAATGAATTTTTCTGGATGTTTGCTGCTTCGTTTATTATGAATGCTTGAGGTCAGGAATCTTGGTAAGTGGACAAACTTGATTATAGCGAGGCTTCGTTATACTCGTTTAAAATTATATTAACGTGTACACGCGATCTGGACGGGATTAACATTCCTTTGTATAAATATAAAAACTCCTTGTGGTCGTAAACTTAAAATTGTTGTATCTCAATAACATAATGTAATGTGATATTAGTTTCTGACAAACCTTGATTATTCCTCCTAACTCATAAGCAAATGTTAAACTCCTACCTAATAAACAAATGTTTGACCAGATGAACATTTCGGTAACTTCCAAAATTCATTACCAACAATAATGGAGCTCATATATCACAAGGTTGATCGGTAACGTTTCAAAATGAAGCAGTACAACTGCACTATTTTTCCTAGAATTTCTCTAAATTGACAATGGAAAAAAAGAAACCAAGTAGCGGATACTTACTGCAAATATGCCGTTAGGTCGTATCACGTTGCTGTATACTTCAACTGTAAACAGTTGATTCGTTGGAGAACGACTTTATACTCGTCCCCCACCCTAAGCCCAATTACGGGTCACATACACAACCATATGTATTTAGCTGCGACGTATCTGTCTATGCAGGGCCGAATAAACCTAATGTAGAACTTTGTTACTATATGAGTATTCACGCTCGAAAAAAAGCTGATATTTTTGAGTATCCTTTTGCACCAGGCGAAATTTTGTTTATGAAACGCATTAAGATGTAATTTTGTTTATACAGAAAAGAATTTGTCTCGTTAGAATGTATCGTGAAATATTTATATAGGACCTGTCACCCCAAAATCATACGCTCCTGATATCCCTACTGCCAGTAGCCACAGCATACACCGAATGCTATGGTTTTACGTTAGTATTGTGTGTCATGCCCCGTGTTTTATCTTGTATGACGCATTCGTATAAGCGTGAAACTCTTACAAGGATTTCTAGAAATTGTGATATATAGTCTATCCAATTCTCTGTTTCTTCCGTCATGACACATCCTTTTATACCATAATATAGTCTCTTTCATTCATTTCATTACACAGCGTAACGGCGTGGTACAGAAGACACTGTATGAGAAACGAAAAAACCAGACTGCTTAACACATTCTTTACCAAATAGTGTTTTTTGATATAACGGGCTTAGAATTAATAATGGTGCTAAAGCAGTAATATGGTAATATATTCTGTGTATAGAAATTGATAGATTATACCAAATCAGGAGCAGCCAGGTCAAAGAGCAGAATAAATACATTATACTAAGAATTGAAGGCAATTTTACCTTATCAAATCTATGCATCTGAGAAAAAAGAATAAAGAAAATGAAGCAGGTAAAGGTATACACGCAATACAATCACGACTGCCGTACGAATTTAATTTTATTTATGTGATAATCCGTGAACACAGGAAGAGAGAATTAAAAAAAGTAGAAGAAAATAGATAAGTGCAAATTCCTAAAAATTTCGTTATCAGTAGAAAGACTTATGACTTATAAGCGACAAAAGGAAAATATTGTAAAAGCATTAATATACTACGAAAAATTATATATAGTGCGTTGTGTGTCACCCTAATACGTATTTATGTACAGTATTATTTTGCAGTACTTGTATCAAAAATGATGAGTGTTTCGTTAAACAATGATATAATATTTTACATTGTTATAAATATCGTTCAACGAAATATTGTGATACTAGCACTGCAAGAGTCTCTTTTCTTCTTCTATTTTAATTATGATTCCTTATACATATATTAAGTCTCCACACATGTGCTGGTCAATGTAAAACATAAGAGGCATTGTGGCTCATTCCTCCTCCAACATTAATTTTTTTTTTCTTGACAAAAGCAGCCAAAGATGTAATTATTCGAATAATTATTCCCGCCAGAGTATGAAAAATAACGGACTGTCGATAGTTCATTAATTCTCTCTTGTAATTCGTAAATTATAACAGAAAGTTAATTTACACTACAAATCACGAAAGATAAGCAATGAAGAAGAGTGGCCAAGCTACTCAAATTTTTTTTTACGTTTAAAAAAATGGATACACGACTTGTATTTGTACGCATGCGCACTGTTGTTAACAACACATTCAACTCGCCCACTAAATTGATAATGAGTGCACCCTGCAACCAGATTCCTATGTATAGAGTCAATGTTATTCGACAGAGACTAAGGAATCTGTGCGCAGAGTGCACTGAGTGCAATCACGTGAGGAGCCTATGAATAAAGAGTGGAACATAATATGAAATTTTGACTGCTATAAAAACACGAAGCGAGGACTTCTCTGAAATGCCTTGAAGGATAAAAAATAATCGAGTCTTCGTGCGCTTAAAACTCATTACACATAAAAAGAAAAACGTAGTTCTAACCTCAGGATGATTGAGTGGAAACTTAGGAGCCGCGATAACAGCGTGTCTTAGGCGATCGAACAATAAGAGTTACAGTGCAGTCACGTTTCCCAGGAAGTAGTCGTTTGCGAAATGAACACGTAATAAGAATCCTTAGGAACAACGTCGAATCGAAAAAAAGGAAAAATCGCGTGTTCTAATAATAATAATAAAAATAAAAGTGCAAAAAATCATTAAAGTAATACGATCCTAAAATATCGCGATAATAAAAAATACCTAGAGAGAAAAGAGCGTCTTATGATTGCCTAGAATTGAAGAGCACGGAGAAGGCTCGAGAAGCTAACTCGCCAGGTCAGCGAATTTTTACGGACAAGAATACTCGTTGTAAACGTGTCTTATGAAATTATTCCTGTGCGTTCATCAGTACATGTCCTCTGGTGGCAATTTCTTCACGTCCAAGTCTTCGAAGTAGGGATGCTGCAACGCAGCCTGAGCGGATATTCTGTGCTGTGGGTTGTAAATGAGCATCGCTTGCAGAAGATCCAGACCCATTCCGTCAAGGGTCTTGACCTGGGTCGCCAGATTATTAGTTCTCCAATCAGGGAAGGTCGCTTTGTAATCAGATAGTTGTGTCACACCTGGCCATATTTCCTCAGTAGGTGTTCGCAGGACACTGTGAATGGTATTTAGGAAGTGATACTAGGAAGTTTATTTCATAGTTGAATTAGGACTTTATGTCTGTGGTGACTTACCGGAATATCCTGAAGAGCTGATCTATCTCGCTATCTCCTTGAAAGAGTGGCTTTTTTGTGGACATTTCAGCAAAAATACATCCAATGCTCCATATGTCAATGGCACAGGTGTACCTACTAGCTCCAAGAAGGATTTCTGGTGCTCTGTACCATAGAGTGACAACTTCATGCGTATAAACTCGTACAGGAATACCAAATGCACGGCCAAGACCAAAGTCAGCAACTTTAATCAAGCCATGCTTGTTGATTAGTAAATTTTGGGGTTTCAAGTCACGGTGCAACACTCTGCGCGAGTGACAGAACAAAATAGCACGAGTAATCTATTCAGAGAAATATGTGTTAAACAGGAACTAATTGTTGCTACAAAATTTGTAATCCCTTTGGGACTTTAAGGACAAACCTGATACAAGTAACTCTTAACTACACTGGGATCCATAAGCTTGCCCGTGCCTAGACTGTCCATATATTTTTTCAGATCCATTGTAAGGAATTCAAATATAAGGTATAGTCTGGGTTCCTCCATGAGGACATCTACGAGACTGACAATATTTGGGTGACGTAGTTCCTTCAATAATGAGATTTCTCGGATTGCAGTTGATGGCACTCCCTCATCATCACTTTCCAACCTGATTTTCTTCATAGCTACTATCTGTCCAGTTTTCTTGTGTTTTCCTTTATATACAACTCCATATGTACCTTAACATTGAGAGATAATATCTATGAAACAATCTACCGACGATATACCTAATACATATACAATATCAAACTTATTACAATTAATTTTAATGTTTGAATAAATGCTTTCAAGACATTTTCTAAGCAGCCAAACAAATATAATCTCAAATTAAAAACATTAAATAAGGGCATCAATTACTAATATTTATTACAATTATGTTTCATATAAAACTCATTTAATGAAAATTTAATATAGGTATATGATTAAAAGAGTAAAAAAATATCTTCACTTATTTGATATAAGTAAATAATAATCAGAATGGAGCCGCCTACAAGGACAATGTCCTTTCTGTAAAGCCACGCGTTCTAAATTTTTCATATTTACTAAAAAATATCCCCATTATTTGAAATTTGCCAAGATCAACAATAATATACGTAGTCAGGCATTTTTCGCATAAGACGATTATGGCAGCGTAATCCACTCCAGGTGAAAGGAACAAGGAACACGCCAAGCAGCAAGAGAAATTCGCTAACAGTGTTACCTTCGCCGATTTTCTCGATCTTTACGAAGTTCTCCATGATGGCTGCTAAATAAATTGTCAACGATTTTCGGATGACAATTTAGCGGCAAGGAATTGCGTTTTGCTCACGTAATATCGATACTTTCACATATGTTTTACGAGTTTTCTCCGTCCGTTAAGAAGATGTAACGTCCAAATTCAAATGTCAGTACGCCATATTGGTAAACATGTTTGAATGGGGAAGAATTACCCTCCGTTACACGCCTATTCGGTAAGCGTCAGCCAATCAGAAGCGAGTACCTTAGGATAGCGAGTATGGGTGAGTTCCGATATTCGCTTAAAGCGCTGCGGGCATGGTTGTGTCTCATTCTATTGCATGTGAGTAAACAGGAACACAACGATAATCGCAGCGCTTTCAACGAATATCGGAACGCACCCTATGAATGCGTAATAAATATATCAATGCGTGCACAAATGTATATTCATATTCCATGTGAATATCCATTAAAATAAGTGCAGATTTGAATGCAAAAAATTATTGTAGAATGTGAAGAGAAAAAACAAGAACATTTTGAGAAATTATTTACTCCGCAATAATTACAGTATGCCTATATATATCACAACTATCTGTAATAATCTTGTATTGAATGATATGATAATTATACAAAGATAAAAATCATCTTTTTGTGCATACGGTACCGAATATCATATTACAGACATATAAAAAAAATCATTCAAATGCTCGGATGAGCTATTCGAAGCAAGAAGAAATCGGTTTGATGAATTGCGTCTATTGGTATAAAAGATCTGCTTGTCTTCTCAAGCTATCGTGTTGGCACGACTGTTTATTTTAAATGTAACTGGTTCCGTAACATTCCATAATAGCAAGGATTATGGTAACGGATGCGTGGATTGCGAGCAAGAGATTTGCCTTTATCAAAAATGAAACATGTCGCACCCGTGTGGGTTTTTTCTCAAACTCCATCCATGCGTTTAGTAAGTTAACTACGTTTATTAATTGCTAACATTTATTATAGCATTCGATGTACACACATGCACTCAGTTGCAAGGAATAAACTTTTTTATATCTGTTTCATATTTCTATTTACACGTAATGACGTCGGATTTGTCGAATAATTGATAATTAAACGAATTACTTGATGCTGGGATGATATACACATCAGGTACTGATCATTTTGATGAAAAATAAACTTTCAGTTCAATAAATATGAAGGAAAAATTTTCGAGTCTTACTTGTGAAGCAAAAATGTAGATTGGCCCATTGGGAATTAAAAAAGAAAATCTGTATGTATTCAAACGAAAGTTGTTCAAACATTATTAGTTACTAGGTAAAAATATATATTTGCAAATTGTGACATCATTCATTCATTATGAAACACTCACTTTATTAAGTTATACAGACTTGTTTGTACAATCCTCGTATTGATATATACTACAAAATTATAGCGATATCTCACTACCTATTTATTCTCAGAATGAATAAGATCAAACGTAATTCATAGGTCTGCCTATTAGCAAAAAGTCTGAAGAAACTAAACTAATGTAAAGAATAAAGCTTCGCGTTCAGACAGTTAATTTTATCGCTCAATTAATGAGTCACTTAAAAAGATAATGCCGAGTAAATCTTAAGCAGTCAACTGTACTTTTCGGATTCTTGTTAAAGATTTTACTTTTAATTCTAATGGTGGAAGAATATTAATTATCATAGTAAGATTCGGAGTGCCACCTAACTCCCGACGATGTATTTTCTCAATCATAAAGCAGCCTCCGATATTTTTCTTTGTCCTTTATTTGAGGATTAAAATTGCCATGGCAACAATCGGAAGATTTTCTTTATACAAAAGTTCTCTAGCACTTTAATACGCAGTTGATATAGTTTAGTTGTCTTATCGTGGAAATTGATATCCACCTGTAGCATAACCAAGTCCAACACCACGTTGGGTATGTGTAGTGGCACGCGCAACTTCATACTGTTGTTCCATATTATTGAACATTTCTTCCTGCTTCTTCAAGATGTCAGGTTTTGCACCAGCTGGTGGAGCTGCGGGTAGATCACCTTTTATGCCCATGAGTCTCTTAAACTTTGCTGTCACTTTACCATCCTGGTCATGAGTGAAAGTAGTGCCAACCCAAGTGTTAGCCGTAGAAGCTGCGGCACTCGTGTTTTTACTCTCATCAGATTTGGACTGCAGATGTAAAATGGGTTAGGAATACTTTACATAAATTAAAACAATTTTAGTTCATTACCTTATTTGCCCAGAGAAGTTTCCTCTTCTGTATCTGCTCAGCGTATTTACCCTGCGTAGCAGTAGCCAGTGGATTATAGTAATTCGGTTCGCCCTGAACATTGGGAGTGACTGGATCACCCTCCGGAGCTTTCAGTTCAATGCCTAATTTTTCTAGCTGTGCTAATTTATTCCTGCCCTTTTCTTCTCTGTAGCTCATAGTTCTGAAAGGAAGTGGTGCTCGATCTCTGGATCTTGATCTGGATCTCGTGCGATCCTTTTCCTTGTGATAACTCGAGCGCTCCTCCCGATGACGATCTTTAGTTCTGTCATCTCGTACGTATCTACGGTCCCTGTCTCTATCCCTACGTCTATCTCTTTCGTTTCTGTCTCTATCACGGTCCCTCCTGTCCTCTCGATGATGATGATCTTTGTCCGTTTTATCCCGGTCCTCGCTTTTGTCTTCACGGCAATTTCCTGAAGACGCCCGGTCGCTGCGCCGTCTCTCGTCATCCCGTGACTTTCTCTCTTCGTCCCTTGATTTCCTCGTGTCTTTACTATCTCTATGATCAGAATCACGCTGCCTCCTCTCATCGTTAGAGGATCTTCGTGATTTATCACTAGAGTATTTAGAGCGGTCCGACCTTCTGTGATCATCCCGTGAACTCGTAGATGAATGATTCTCGTTATCCGTTCGCCTGTAAAATGATTACGTTCTGCAGGGGTATACCACACAGATTGGTATTATTATTTGGCTCGTTTAAAGAGTGGAATTAATTAGATAATTACATCGATATATGATATACAGTCGAATCTCGTTATAAGCAACTGATCGGAGCTGTAGGGGAACTAATCCTAAGAAAAACTAGTGGAGAGACGTTCCCTTACTACTGCACGGTACTGCAGCCTCCGCACGTGCTCTTTGAATATGGGAGTTACGTCGGTGAATTGCGGAAGAATGTTCGTTATAAGCAACGAAGTATATATCTTTCGTGAATTGTCTTGTGCCTTATAACAGTCATGCTGCCCAAAACTTAGATTGTACTTAGAGTGAGGGAACTGTTTCGAGCCGAGCGAAGAAAGTGGAGGGGAAATTGCTTATAACGAGATTCGACTGTAGTACTGAATTTAATGAATCGTGTGGATATTATTTATAAAATTATATATATTGATATGAAACAAAATAATAGTTTTCACGAGCGTGGATGAATACAAACCAGCCTACCTCTGGTCTGTAGGAGAGGAATATGTTCGCGAAGACTCTGTTCTGGAACTACTGGTCGGAATGCGTCCGGATGCTGGACTATTAGTACGTTCGCTACCGGACTCCGGAGAGGAATTGTTGTTGTTGCTTTCCTAAAGAAATAAAAAAAAGGGAGGTTCTAGTGCAATCCTCCTCTGACTTTGTTTCATAGAGAAAATTTAGTTGATAACTTCTGTCTTTTCTCTCTCAAATAGAAAGAAAATAGATAAAAACAAAAGACGATAATTTTCCTAATTAAATACTACACTCTCTTTCTCTCGAGAGATACGCACACAACATTGTTAGTGGGTTGTTCGAGTGATAAATCGGAACGTAATTAATTACTATTTTACAGTCGTTAGTGAAAGATGAAAGGTACTGTTGGGACGTACCACGTACTTGAGAGTATACGCAATTACAAATTATTTAACATTCCAATTGATAAACTAAGCCTGAAATACGATTTATCCACTGACTAATTAGGAATCGATAATTTATTAATGAATTGGCAAATTGGCCGCTGCAACTGGCTAATTTTGTGTTACCGACAAATAATCAGTATACATTCAGTATCTTCTGTTCACTATTTGCTTGGAGCAATTAGTAATGACCTCTTCTTAATGGTTTTTTCACATATTGTTTTTCATTTGGTTTTTTTTGTTAGCGTTACCTTCTGCCGGCTTCCTCTACTCACCTCTGTCTTCGGAATAGGACTTGGGGGTAGACTTGAAAGACCCTCGCACAGCATAGACCTTGCCGAGGTGCGTAGATATTGTATCATGTATTACCAACAGAGCTACGTGTTAATATTTTCTCACGAAATGGCACTAGTCCCATTTACTTATTATTTAAGTTTTATAATATCTCAATGCTAGCCTGATTGTTTTAGCTGGTCAAAAATGTTTTAAGGTCACGTCGTGTACATACAGATTTGAAATGAAAAAATAATTAAAAAAAATAACATACAGCTTATACCTATAGGATATAATTGTTGTATATCCTAGCAATTTGACATAATCTCTAATCTTTGAGCTTTTGAATGTAAGTGTAAAGTGGGAACATCCTGTTCTATTTATAAGACCAACTGAGTGATGTAGCCCAAGACGTGACCACATAAAACTTTTAGTTACCAGCTTGAAGGCCCTGTCATTACATACGGCATCCATGAGAAAACACCATAGAATCGATTCAGTCTCTGTCTAATTGCATCGATCCCTAACAGTAAATGAAAAAAAAAAGAAATGGTTTGGGCCTTGCATTATGCCTGTACCTCACTCATGTCCATTTGCACTGGATCGTAATTAGCATCGCTAGCACGTCTGCTTGAAACACCTTTTTCTGGATACTGCATCTTAAAAAAAGAAATACAAATTATTACACAAACATCAAATATTCCAGTGTGCATGTATAAGAATATTACAAAGAAAAAAACATTGCATTCTTATCATATTTGTAATAGTATCTTACAATGTGTAACTGCCAATATTTATATCAAATGTATAACAACAAATATTTGTATTATGAAACGAAAAAAAACAATCCATTGCTGACTACTGCATTGTTTTGCAAGTAATATCATAGGTTTTCTTTGACGTGTGTTCACTTTGCCAAAAATAATACTCATTTCCTCATAAATGACGATCATATAACAGTCAGTAGACTTTACTGTACAATTTTTAATTAATGAAGTGCTCCAATTATTAAGTATCATCCCCACAACTATTTCAATTATGGACAATTTGCAAGTGGATACCGCCCGAACGACAGTGATAATAGATTTTACGTTTCTGACACTTATAAGAAATTCATAAATGTGTACCTTAAGATGTAGTGAAATTATAATATCTTTTCTTACAATAAGAAGCGGGAAACTAGAAACTTTTTATTTGAAATATAGAAAGAAACTACCGATTAGCCTACGAGCAGATATGTCTGACATTATGCTCAAACTGAAGCTGGTGTTGCCGAGGAATTTTGATACTGTGCAACCATACTATACCTCAGGGAAAAATCGCACAGAATAAAAAATATACGTATTTTTCGTCACTCACCTTCGAATCGTCGGAATTGGTGCTGTTCTCCCCGTCGCTCCCATAATTTGCTAGAGAGTCCATAATGGCGTACAGATGAGACGCGAAATATGGAGATGTTTAGCGTTTCGACTAATGCGCTCCGTTCCTGCGCCGCTTCGATCGCTGCGGATCGCTGTCTGCTTGTACAAAGTTCCGAAAAACATGTTACCAGCACTAAAAAAACATACAGACGTGAAATTCCCTATATATACCTGTAGTTACTTCTGTCCAAAAGGATATAACATGTTTTACAACCTGAATCGGCGATGCGCAGCACCTGCTGTTGTCTGTGCTGTTGTCAGCTGTGATCAACTGCCATTCGTAGCTAGTCTGTTAATTATAGCTCATAGCTCAGTTTGAGCCGTTGAGCTGCGAGGTAGCTTTAAATTGTTTAAAATTTTCAATTATAATGCCGGCTCTCACGCGTTTTCAAAAGTATGCTATTACAGGTTTGGGAGCTATAGGTGGTGCAGTATTATTTTATTATAACGTGTATGGTAGCTATGACACTGCACAGGTGTGTAATTCTTGGACAACCAATTTTTCGCCTTCGGTTAAATGGGACCACAACTGGGATAGGTTAGCACATGTTTAGTCAGTATATTTGTTGATAACTTTTGAAATTATTTTATATTTGTGTTATTGCATTTATTATTGAAGCTTTCTTATAAGAAAAATTATATTTAATTGTACTGTCATTGTAAAATTGGAATGAATCGTATGAACAGTAATTGTCACTGTGTTTACAGACGGGATCCAAAAAGTTTAATAAAACCTATAAAACTAAATGATGAATCAGCTGAAAACGCATACAACGAAAAACTTGAAACTAAAAAGGCTAGAGCAATACGACATTTATTCCTTATTCGTCATGGCCAGTACAATACTGGAGGTAGAACTGATGCAGAAAGAGTATTGACAGAACTTGGTAGGTATTTTTGAGGATATATTTTTATCATATCTTAATTATGAATGCACTTTTTAATTTGTATAAAAAACAGGTAGAAGACAAGCTGAAGCAACTGGAAAGCGCTTAGCTGAGTTGGGGATGCCTTATTCTCTTATTATAAGATCTACAATGGCAAGAGCCCAAGAGACTTCAAAGATCATTGAAACAAGTATTCCAGATGTACCTGTTGAAGATGATAGTTTATTAATCGAAGGGGCTCCTATTCCTCCAGAACCACCAATTGGCCACTGGAAGTCTGAAAGATATGTATGTTTAAAATTCTGTGATTTGTTAACAATATTATAATGATCTTCACTACTTTTTATAAAACAATTTTTATTTTTCAGTTCTTCCAAGATGGCCCAAGAATAGAAGCTGCATTTAGGAAATATTTTCATAGAGCTGATCCTTGTCAAGAAAAAGATTCATACACAGTTATTGTTTGTCATGCCAATGTTATACGATATTTTGTGTGCAGGTTAGTCAAACTTATTAATATTAATCTTAACACATGAAGCAGTATGTATATAATTGTTCAATATGTTATTTACAGAGCTTTACAGTTTCCACCTGAAGCATGGATGCGAATCACTTTAAATCATGCAAGTGTTACTTGGTTAAGTATATTGCCAAGTGGTAGAGTATCTTTACGCTGCCTAGGGGATACAGGCCATATGCTACCTCGAAACATCACATCGAGTTAAGCTTAGTCAATATCAAGATTGGCTATAATTCAGTGAATCATATTTTACAAGCAGCGTGGAATTGGATTACCTAGCGTGTGTTTGTTTTTACGTCGTGGAGCTATAGTAAAGAGGACCAGCCTTTATGAGTGCCCAGTGAGTGCAGGAGATATGCTGGAACCAATATAGAAGGGGGAGTTGATATGCCATACATTTCGTTTGACAAAATACACAGGCCCTTTTTAACAATATCTCTTTAGTGGTTTTTTTATAATTCCTCATTTCTTTTGAATATGAAGTATTTGTATGAAGTATAAGATATCACTCGAGATTTTATACTGTATCAGTATTTTGTAATAATTGTATCCATCGAATAAATCACCGTTAAATTTTATTGTATTTTAAATATTTCCATTTTACCCATAATCCACTTAATCGTTGTTTAATTTTATTTTAAGAAAATATGTTTTCAAATTTGATGAAGCTGTAGTTACAATGTCGCTAGTTGTAATTGATCTGAGTGCAATGGCAATGGCTGCAAGTACAATAAATTCTCAATTGGTTCCAGTGGCTTGTTGACGATCGAGTTGCAGGACGTAATTTATAAATGTATGAGTGATATATTTCTTACTGGCTTTAAAATAACTTTAAACCTTAGCTGAAATGGAGAGCTTCTTCTGTATCAATTGAAGTGTAGACGTATTATGACATTAAGTTTTGTCAATCATAACTACAAGAATATTAGTGACGATTTAGTTGTAAGAGGTTAAGAAACCATACTACAAGCATGGCGGATCGTTTGACACAACTGCAGGACACCATAAATCAGGTAATATGACAGGCTAATACTTTATACAACTGTATCATGGAAGGTATGATATTATATGCACAATTTTTACATTTAAAAAATGTATTTTTATTTAGCAAGCAGAACATTTCTGCAACAGTGTTGGAATTCTACAGCAATATTCCACACCGAGTAAATTTCCTGGCTTTGATCGTATAGGAACACCACAGCCCCATCAGACTCAAGAAGGTAATATTTAAACTCAAAGGAATATTTATAAAAATAATTTATAGTAAGAAATGTACTTTGACATTGTCTGTATGATTCAGATTATGCTGCACTGTTTGCAACGCTGATAGCAAGATGTGCCAAGGATATCGATACATTGATAGAAAGCCTTCCAAGCGAGGAATCTTCACAAGAACTCCAAGTAGCTAGTTTGAGTCGCCTTGAACAAGAAAATCAAGAAGCTGGAGAACAACTAGAAGAAGTTGTAAGACAGGGTGAGGCACTACTGCAGAGAATCCAAGCAGCACTGCAGGATATTGCTCAGAGCCAATTAGATATGCAGAATCCTACAGCCACAGCAATAATTAACACAAATTTAAATCCTATAACCAACTTCAAACAAGAACCCCTAAGTACCTTGAATAATGTGCCTTCCAGTAATTCTCATCAACTCCCTGATCCATCGCCAAATTCAAATCAATGATAAATTTAAATTCATTGATAATCATCCTGTATAAAACTTAGTTGTTCTCAAATAAACAAGATTTTTTCCTAGGCGTTGTCTTAAATTTACTTTAACCTTTAGGGACGACAAAT
The DNA here is from genome assembly GCA_030142225.1 of Pachycephus smyrnensis. NCBI lineage: Eukaryota > Metazoa > Arthropoda > Insecta > Hymenoptera > Cephidae > Pachycephus > Pachycephus smyrnensis. Next base: position 3,190,058 of record JARQST010000399.1, on the reverse strand, counting down.
CCATGCTGGTTTAATGCTCTCGATAATTTTATGTGCAATTAAAAATCAAAATTATTTTAAAAACCAGCATCAACTTAGTCATCCTACTTTGAGATGGAACAACAAAGAGAAAACACAGGACAATAATTTATCGTTTTTCGTTGGATTTTTATAAAATGTTTACATGGGTGAAAGTGGGAAGGGGTGGTAGAGAGGGAGTTTTATTTACAAAAATATGAGTAGGGCCCATGAATTGTGAGAGTCAGGAGGATGCAGGAGATCATGATGAACAGTTTAATTAAGAGTACCCCGACATTGGGGAGCTCCACAGAGACAGGGAATTTTATCATCCTCCAACGGGAACTTGTAATCATATGTGATTTCTTCGTTCACGCCAATCGGTTGTTTACTGTAGATCACTATCTTCTTCTGGCTCTCAATGGTTATCACCTTCGCATAACAGTTAGGCTGTAACACAAAGAAAGATAAAAAGAAAACAATCGTACAATCGTTATCTCATGTCGCATGTAGTTCCTGAAATAGTTCATCAGTTTTACAAAAAAATAATAAAACTTACGTTGCAGCTGTGATTGATGAACCTCGCCAAATTACCACACTTTGTTGCATCGATAATGGTATCCAAGTCAATACGGAAGAGGTAGGAGCTTCCTATTCCTGTCGCCTCGTATTGGGATTCTCTTAAATCCGCTACAACAGGCCTAACCATTTGTCCGACATATTCTATAACCATTTCGTCAGCTGCAATTGGCTCCATGGCGAATAAACCCCAGTCGTGAATGCCGGATTTTGCGAATTTTAACTGTTTTTTTCGGAACTGAAGAGAGAATCAATAAGATCATTAACAAAGTATGCGAAAAACTCGTACTTGTTGTACTAATATGGTGCAGACCTTTAATTGATTGAATTTTAAAAGATCACTGTCCGTATCAATTCCAAAGGCCGTCAGTAAGCGACGCTGATTACTTCGAGCCTCGCGCGACAGAGCTTGCATCTTTCCTGTGAGAGCTTTAGAATTTGTTTTTGGTCCGTTCATAGTACCGTCAGCTCCTATATACGAGCCTCCGCTTTCCTCTACGTCATTGGTTCTTTGTATACTTTGAGCGTAATGATGCTGCAGGAAGAAAAGGATTGTTTAATTGATTATAAACTATAAATTATCGATAGATCATTTGATTGACCTAATATGTACCTTATGTTTGGCCTTTTCTCGTACATCGACCTTATAGTAACCTTCCGTTCTGGCACTTCCGGTCGCGTGTAATCTGAGCTCATCTCGTTTCCTTCTTTTGGCCGGACTAGGAATATCCGTTGCAGGATGATCCACCCAGTGAGTATCGTTAAGCCAATAACCCTGACTATCATCTGCGAGGAGAGCTTCGTAGCTTCTCCTGAGATATTCGACGTCTTCTGCGTCGATACCTCTGGTAAGAAATTCGTAGAGTATTCCCATTTCTGACATGAGGTCTCTCTCTTTGTATGTGATAGACTGTTCCTGAAACTTCCTGGGTGATTTTTCATATACAAAATCATTCTGTATGTTTTCTTTTTCCCGTTCACGATTCTGGTGCGTGTGCAGTTTCGAGTACTTGTTGTACTTCCGCTTGTTGCTTTTATCTGTCTTGTCTTTGATCTTCTCAGGCTTGAGCGGTTTCGAAGGTTTCGTTTTCACTGGGACTGGTTCAGGTTGTGGTGCGGACTCAACTAGTGGTACCGGTGCCGGTGGTAATGAGTACGAGTGCTCCATATAAACCTGCGAGGCCTGGGAACCAGGTGTACTCGGACTTCGTTGACCATTTAACCGAAGATCTGATTCCGCTTGGAATCTAAAGCAATGAAGATATTCATTAAGGTTTTTTATGTATGGTGTAATTTTTAATAATATAATTGTTATGCAGATTTGTTCACATACCTTAACCTTCTGATCTCAAGACTCTCCTCTTCCGAATCCGTGGTAGGTATCTCACTGAACATTTCAATCTTCTCTGAGTCCTTGAGGATCGGCTCATCATTGATGTACTTCGTAGACATAGTTTGAAGGGATCTGATGATATTAGGCTGGATAGGTCCAGGACTCTTATGCCTGATGATGTTGTCTTGTCCAGCTAGAGTCATAAGAGCCTCAGCAGCTGAACTCTCCATCTTCTGAATGTCATGCGGTTCATCTTTGCCCATTTTCATCAGCAAGTTCTCTGTCTTGATAGTCTTCAACGTCTCCTCTGTAGATTGAAGTTTGTCCAGATCCACGTCCGGCGTTTTGGGCTTTTCGAGTTTCACCTCGAATTCTGTCAGTTCTGTTCTTAATGAACGTTCGTCCCTAATGTCTTGAGAAGTTGCAGGCGAGGATAACGGGCTAGCCTCGTTATCATACTGTGGGAAGTCATTCGCATTCGGATCCTGAATCTTCAGACCAGGAATAGGAGTTTCACGACCTGTAGGTGTTGGGCAATCCAGTGACCTCTGGATAGCGAATTCCATAAGGATATCAGGGTCCTCAGAATTACATGCCAGAGGTCGATCATCCGATACACGAACGTCGGAGTCCTGCTACAAGAATAAATAATCAATTTTTTCTTTAATAATTGCACTGCAATTCTGAATCTCAGTTCGGCTGTCCGTCTGTCTCCTGATGGCAGGCATAGAAAGAAAGTTATTAAAAATTAAGTCGACTTTCAAACCCACCTCATCCTGTGTAATGCTAGAGCTGTCCTCGTCATCAGAACTTTCACTAGAACTACTTGTCGATTCACTACTGGATTCTACACTGGAACTCTCATTGGACGACGACGAGGACGACGACGATGAGGCACTAGGAAGTGATCTTTTAACCTTTTGAACAAGTGGCAAGTCTAAATCACTGTCACTCTCAATAGGTTCGGTATCGACACGATCCGATTGACGACTGTCCTCATCTTGTGGTAATGGACTGGGCGCTTTGATCTTGCGCTAGTAGAATAATTACGTTAAAGTCCAAATCCGTGTAAATTATTGATAATGCATGAAAGAGATTTGTAAACAAAATATATGCTGCAAAATTTACTTACTCTGAACGATGGCATTTTTGGCATACTGGCTCTGATACCTAAACCAAAACCTTCATAATTCAGTCCCAAAGGAGTAGCCTGTTCCAACAGTGAGGAAAGTCCTTGGGGTTTAGGAGCTTCATCCTTGACGGTATTATTAACAACAGTTTCTCCACCGGTGGTTTGAGTCTTTTCCGATTTCTTCTCGTCCCACCATACTTCAAATAATTTAAAGGCCGTATTTTCTACCATTTTCTTGTTAAAGTCTTTCTTTAGTATCTGTTTGAGCTCATTGACGACCCTGTTTAATACCCCATTAATGGTAGGGCCCTGGACAGAATAATGTTATATTCTATTAAAGCTTTAATATATCATAGGTGCAACCGGGCAATAACACTATACATTGTGCAGTAAAAAAGCATTCCTATAGGCTATCTTTTTAAAATTGTGTTAAGAGTATTCACCTGTGGGTTATCTTTTGCAATGCTGTGATTGGCTATTGCTTGCAATCTAGATTGAAGAGTTGGATAATATCCAGTTCCCTGAGGAGCACCCACGGCACCAGGTACAGCTGAAGGCGTCGGCTGATAATGGTTGGGTAAATAAGCCGCTCCATAAGGATAAGGGTATTGGGCAGGTCGAGGCCAATTGTATACATCCGTGTGTGGATAATGAGCCAATTGTGCAGGATAACCAGCTCCTGGGTACAACTGGTTTGGAGGCTCTGTTTGCGCCACCACCTGAAGAAATGATGATATAGGTGATAGTATTCAAGGTTCCAGTGAGAATAAAGTAACAGTTTCATCCTTACTTCCTCAATTTTCTCATCTCCAGAACTCAAAGGACTTAAGGACATTCTATCGTCATCGGGTGGAGGAGGTGGTGGTGGTTCCTTAGGTGGTTCTGGTTCAGCATCATCGAGAGCAGGGCTATAACTACCTAACAATGCTTCATCCTCACTAGAACTTATAACGCTTCCCAAGTCTTCGTCAACGGAGAACTGATTGACGTTGTTCTCGTGCACTTTCCGTCTTTCTTTGCTGCGCTCTATCATCTTCTCAAAACAGGACTTGTATATTTCTATAGAGAGAAAGGGACTAGGTGGCTCCGAGAGCATCTCCTCTTCAGCGAGTTGCGATTTCTTATCATCTTCAGAATCGCTACCGAATTGTAGAAACGGCGGAGCCATACCTCCAGCCTTGTCCTTCAAGAGCATCGCAATCCTGGTATCCAGATCCAAGGTTTTTCGAGATTCCACAGGAGAATCGCGCGACGAGTTCTTTGTCGGTAGCTGATTCTCCTCCTTCTTTTTGGGCGTTTGATGCTGTGATTTTGTACTGGAAGCCTTGGTAACGGGTAACAAGCTAGGACTCTCCAGATTAGGTCCGTGCGACGCTGGCCAAACAGATGGTGGTGGGTAACCAGGAGGTGGACCGGAATTAGTTCCCCACCACATATTAGAATTTTGTGGAAGGGATAAATTTTGGGAAACTCCTTGGGGTAGATTAGTCATATAACTGTTAGGAGGCTGATGGTGGTAACCAGGATAGTAGTAATCGTAATTGGTTGCTGGTGTGGAATTTTGAGAGTAATTACTGGAGTAATTCAGTTCACTAGGTGCAGTACCATAACCGAGATCACTCCCGGTACTACCGCTAGGTGTAGGATAATCACGAAATTTATTAAACCTTGAATTCTCTATGTACGGTTCTCTGGACTTCTCCAAACCGGAAACAGTCTTTTTACTGGCCCTATATTCTTCGCGCTCTTCCGGTGGATTTTTTTCTATTGGTGTCTGCTTCTCCTGGTCGCTTTCTGGCTTCACTTCCTTTTCAACCTTCTTCTCGGGTTTTTTCTCTATTGTAAGGTCTTCATAAATTTTCTTGCACTCCTCGCCAAATGGATCTAGGAAAACTCGCAGCACTTTACCCATAACGGATGTATTGTTAAGCTTCTCCACACAGGCTTTTGAGGCCTTTGTTGTTTCAAAAACCACTCTGGCTATTCCTAGATGCTTATTTGTCAGTGGATGATAATAAATAGTTAGTTCCTCAATTGCACCAAATTTCTGAACCATGTCTGTCAAGAAAGTTCTGTCAATGTTATCATTCAAATGACAAAATGTCACCTCAAGGGGAGGAGGTTCACCACAGTAATTTGAATCAATCTTAAATCGTGGTACAGGTAGATCGAGTTGCTCAAGTCTGGTCCAGATTCTGGTGAGCTGAGATCGAGGGTCGCGAAGCTGTACCAAGGGATAAGTAGGATCTCCTGGTACTGTACCATCATAGCGATAGAGCTTCGTTGCTCCCTTTACTAAGAATGGATCAACGAGTAGTTTGTAATTCCTGGGCTTCTGGGGGGCCTGCCCAGCCGCCGATTCCTTCTGCGAATGTGGAGCATGACTATGGCTATGTTTTGTGGGCTGACTCGAGTTTTGCGATGTGCTTTGAGAATTTCCATGGGACGAATGATGATGGTGATGGTGGTGATGGTGGTGGGAGTGCGTATGCGAATGTCCATGACCATGTCCATGTCTCTCCATACCGTTCATTGCCTCCAGGCATCATCCATTCAATCAAAATTCTAATATCTAACGCTAATCCAAGATCAACATTAAATACAATAACTGATATTGAAAAAATTTTAAACAAAAACTTCTGTTTTGACAATCACAGTAGAGATGAGTCTCTTATTATATTTACCAATTATTATCGTCATTCACAAATTAATTGGTTGCTGATTTATAACTGGTATTAAAGCATTTCAATATGAAGGAAAACAATATTTCAATACAGTCTTTTAAAAATATTTGGAACCTTGCGTTTTGTATTCCTTTTTATTTTTGTTTTTATGTGATGCACTGTACTTGTACATATAGTTGAATGGTCAGAGATGCACTGCACAATTGCACATACCATGTAAATGTCATGAGCAACTTAATTTTTTTAATTGATGTAAGAGTTTAAAGATTCACTGAAGGATATCACTTGGAGTGCTTTGTTAAAAAGTATCAAACCAAAGTATTTACGCGTTTACAAAAGATGGATATAAAGAATAATTAAACATTAAATTTAAACGGAATAGAGAAAAATTGAACGTAATTTAGGAACTTTACAAAAGTAATTTTCAGTTAGATCCTTAATAATCTTCGGTGTTACACAAGGTAATATGACTGCTTCAAGTTGTTATTTCAATATTGCAATCCAAAAGAGCAAACAGAGTCTCAAACATTCGCGTCCATCGATATTTTTATTATTTCGTTATGAGTGATTATTAAAAATTAGGACAAGAGCTCGTAAAGTCCAGATGAACATAACATAACCTCAAAATGTAGTCGAGTTTGTAATACCGAGTCCCACTAGATGGTTTGACCTGGAGGAGATGTACGTTCGAAAATCTCTTCGTGGATAGTTTCTTTGATGTTCACTCTTCAGAAATCCAAAGAAGATGCAACTATCATCGGTGCAAACCCAACCTTGAAGACTCAATCAGATAGGGCTCCTTTTTTCTTTGATTCTCATCCCTCTTCTCTCGTTCTCACCGTAGTTCCTAATATTATTAACACTTGGCCTTTCTCTCGGTATACAATGCAATTGTTTCTGGTGTCCGGATGATCCTCTTTGCCGCGAAAAGTCTCGTTTTATCGGCGCAGTCTTTGGGACACGCCAGCGCAAAAAGCACCTCAAAGTTTGACTGTCCACACGACGCGCCGCGCTCGGCTACTCGGTGTATTTTCTCAGGCACAAAATGAGTTTGATACTGACTGTCGGATGATTTTACACGTTGAACCAATTCTTATTCAGTGGCAGACGATGAGACAGTGATTATCGGATGGCAATAAGTTGTAAGTCAAGAAAGCGAGAGAACTGATTTTATGGCACTTGGTGTGACGCCATCCTCCTAACGAGGAACCGTGGTGCTCGTCGCACAAACCCCCTTTTTTTTAATCAGGAATCACGATACGGCCATTTCCGCGACTCGAGATCTAGGAAGCTTTTCACACCAGGTCCCATTTCGTTGTAGATCTGATCGGAAAGGCTTCCCGTGGTAAATGTGACGCGGTTGCGATTTTTTCCAAATGAGAATAAAGGCCGCCGTCCAAGACCCGTTGCGTCTTAACGCTCCTCGTGAACGATGTACGACGTCCACGGGAGGCTGAACAATGTCCCTTGTGAAATACCTGAGTGCTCCCCGCGCTGTTGGCATTCTCTGATATAGCCAGCTGCATCTGCATAGACAATTCGAAAAAATTTCTTGTGGATAATTGTCGAAAAAAAACTTGCCGTTCGGGTGATGAATGGCATTAATCCGCGCATTGGTCAATTGCGCCCTAGGGGAACTTTTAAATGTCCCATCAGCAAATCAGTCGACACGCTTGAGAAGAAAGCGGCGCTGTTTCACATGCGCGGATCTGTCGTCTGCAGCTGCAAGGCATACGATCTCTCAGGCTTGAATTCCATCTGGTTTTAATCCTTGAATATGTTTTTAGTTAAAAATTAATATTCTGCCTGCAGTTGTGCCAGTCTGTTGCACAATCTATAATTCACGCTCGTCATTATGTTTTATCTTGTATATTGTTATCTACCATCGTTCGCTTGTCCGTTTAAAAAATTATTAGAAAATATTAAAGATCCACTTCTGTTAATTGATGCTGGAGAAAAAAGCTTTGTTAACGTCTTGTAATTCCCTATTAGTATATCAAGTACGTATATACGTATATGCGCATAACTCCAAATGTACATATAGCGTACAACGAGATTTTCCGGCCTTGTTCTCTAGGTAGTCTAGAACGACCGTAGCCATTTGCAATTCAGAGTCGGTAGGTACATCGTTACATTAAAGTGGAGAAATCATATTGTTCGTTTACGTCTAGTTAGTCTTATTGAATTCTGCGAGATACTTAAATAAATAAACAATTATTTTAGGAAAAAATGTCGCTTCTTCAGAGCTTCTTCAGTCGCTTCGTACCGAGTGTTAAGGCTGACGACGAGGAGCCTGAATTGGTCGATCCTCAAAAAGTGCTTCGCGTAAGTTTTCTCACCATAAATATTATATAATAAGAGTATACATTGAGCTAGACACTTGTTTAGTATTTTGTCAATCAGTATATGAATTCTTCAAGTTTTTGTATGTCAGTTTAGTGTTGGTTTTATTGATTTTCGAAGCGTATCCATTATTTCCGATGTCATTACATAAACCTAGAGTGACATGTGATGAAAATGATATTAGGATTTTTGGAATCGTATGTTGTGTATTGAAAAATGTGTTATTTCTTTGTATATAGGAGAAATGCGCACAGCAGCCAAGTTGTGTTAGTCTTCAGGAGAAGCTTAATACATGTAATGACCGTGTAAATTCACGAACCCAAACAGCTGAAACCTGCCTGGAGGAGCTGTTTGACTATGTACACTGTGTGGATCATTGCGCAGCCAAGACACTGTTTAGCAAACTGAAATAAATTGTTTGGCAATTGGTTACGAGATCTTGAATGAAGTATTCGTAGTTCAATCTGCCATGTTGTATATAAGATTTGAAACTAGAAATAAATAAGATAAAATCAAGAATACAGATTCGTTTAATAAAATATGCTTATTGTAGTATGCATATAATGGCAATCTTATTTTGACAAGTATTTCATTGTACAACGAAACATTCTTTATTTCAATTTTTCTCGTTAATCTAACCTTACATAGATTTTAATATAGTAAATAATCTCCACATTGGAATGACATGCTTTATTTTATAAATTTGATTTGTTTGAGTCTCCTCTTATTCTGTACCAACTTGTAGTACGTCAAAGCACACTGCGCATACGCGCACCGGTTTATCTTGGCCAAACTTCAGTATTGGAACATCTTGGCTGGAGCACTTACTGCACAAGATTCTTCCGCAATGACGACTGTAAGTTCATTACAAGAAAGTTAGACATATAAATTTAGAGACAAAATTCCACCATACTTACCAATGATGTTTACGCATTGTCAATGTGAATTTCGTACCGCACTCCAGACAAAGGTCTTTTTCTGCCCATGGTGCCTCTTGTGTTAAAGAGTCCAGCAATCTGAAGAGTAGCTGCTTCGTTGCAACCTGATAATTGAATATCGTAATACCATCCTTATTCATGTATCCAAGGCAGGCACCGGATTTTACAAGTGTTCGACACAGATTACCATTGCCTTTCATGTACGCGATCAGCAATGGGGTGTTGCCATCCAAATCTGAAGAGAAACTCCATTAATCTTCAGATGTCTAAGATATATTAATAACTAAGTAAATTTTTGTCACTAACCAGCGTTATTCAGTGGATATTGAGGCATACACTCCAAAAACAATTCGCATATCGTTGCAGCATTATCTCTACCATACCTTGCTAGTTCGTGCAAGGGATTTCGACCTTTGAGATTCACAGTTTCGGCATCCAGGGTACACTCCGTCAACAAAGCTCTAACTACGGCAACGTGTCCTTCTCTTACAGTAACATGTAATGCGTTATCACCATCAGCGTTCACCGCGTCGAAATTAATATTATTCTGTACAATAAATAAGTTTTATAGATTATCACCGCATGGATTTATTAAGTCAGCATGTGTTCATTGATCGAAACGATACCTGGAGTAATGCAGATACCACAGAAGCTTGACCAGCCCTGGCTGCTGCATGTAACGCAGTGTTCCTGTGTGCATCGGTCTCATTGATACGTGCACCAGCTAGAATCAAACTCCTCACTAGCATCTCATTCCCTGAAACTGCCGCAAGGTGCAGGGGCGTTGTTTGAGTTACGTCCTGTACTCTAGAATTTACATTGACCTAACAATAAATAAAAACAACGTATTGAGTACGTATCGAAGCGATAAATTATACCTTGAGTGGTTTGACTTTGTGACATTAAAGTACCTGTATGGACAGCAGGAAGAGTACACTCTCAAGGTCACCTTTTTGAATGGCCATGTGCAAGAAATTTCTTCCTTTATTGTCGAACTGCTCTGCTGCTGTAGGTAACCTTTCTAGGATAGCCTGAGCAGCTTTGTGATTTCGTACAGTTAAAGCAGTTGCGAATGGACTCAGGCCTCTCTTGTCTCTCAATGATAAATCTATGTTAGGATGACACAGTAGCAGGGATATTATCTGAGCGTGCTGATTTTGTATGGCTACATGGACTGGAGTTTTTCCCTCGGAATCGCGTGCATTTACGTTAGCTCCGTGCTCTACAAGCGTTTGGACGACTTGCTCAAGTCCCCATTGACAGCACAGGTGTAACGGGGTGCAATTGTCTCTGGCTTCCTCACCACCTGAGCCATCCGGACCAGGACGTCGTGGTGTGTTGAGAGAACAACCACTGAAAACATGTAATAAAATAATAACCCACCCCTATTACTTAATAATATTTCAATAACGTCGAAATCTTTGAATAAACAGTTTACCTTCTAATGAGGAATTGAGCAATGTCCTCTTTATTATCATCTATGGCTCGATGAAGGAGAGTCTGTTGGCAACCGTCAGGACCTGGACCCCAGCAATCAGTATCAGCACCGTGTGCAACTAAAATAGAAGCTGTGTCTTCCTGATCCGAATCTAGGGCATCCCAGAGCGGACAACCTATTGAAGTGTCAACCCCTCTTCTGCAGAGAGCTTCTACGACTTCGCCAAGTCTACAATGCACACACAGTTGCAATGGCGTCTCTCCGTCGGCCGTTCTGTAAAACAATATAACGCAATGTACCACTGCTGTTATTTAAGTCTTTTGGCGATATTATAGAGTTAAATAAATAATGTCACATACTTGGCATTCATGTTGGCACCATTTTCCAGCAGGAAAATCGCGGTAGCCGAATCCTCCTTCAAAATCGCCTGGTGTAACAAAGTCAGACCTTTCTCGTTGCATTGATTAATATTGGCGCCTGCCTTTATCAAGGCTGCCACTATTTCACGGCCCTTCTTTAAAGGCGCTTTAATTGCAAGACTAAGGGGAGTCTCACCACTACGATCTTTTATATTCAATTGTACGTCTGAGTCATCTGAATCCAATAATGCCAGTACAACACCTAGGTGTTGATTTGATACAGCAAAATGAATGGGGGCTTCCCCACCGGAAATTGTCACCACGTTTGTGGGTGCGCCATGCTTCAGTAACACTCTAGTGAGTTGAACTAAACCAGCTTTACCAGCTTCATGAAGCACAGTGTATCCTTCGGAGTTGGCTTTAGCGAGATTGCTCTTGGAGTGCTGTATTAAAAAGAGTGCAGCATCTTCGCGAGCTTCTCTGGCTAGTATATGCAAGAGAGTATCACCAGTAGTTGTGTAGAGAGGATTGGCAATGGCACCTTTCGCCAAAAGTTTCTCAGCATAGGACTTCAAAAAAGGATCAATATTCAGAGCAAAACACAATGGCGTATGACCGTCATTTGTTGCCTTGTCTAAGCATATGTTTGGCGAATTCAACAGCAGATCCAGAAGCCGTTCATTTTTCTCTGAAATGCTGCTGTGTAGCGCTGTCCTAAAAAGCATTTGAGTAAAACGTATTCATTTAGATACGTATGTGCAATAAAAATATAAAAAGTGATCGTTAAAGAAAATTACCATCCTCTGTGATCCTGTATATTCGGGTCAATGCCGGCCTGGATTAGTCTGGATGCAACGGAGGTCATATCCTCTGTGTTATGGTTGGCTATTAGATGCAATGCAGTGCATCCTTCGAATTCTTTTATATCCTCAATATCCTTGTTGTTATCCAAAAGTCTGACAGGATGGGAGAGCTTTTCCGCATTTCCACTGTTCTCCAATTGCTCTATAATGAATTCCGCAGAATAGGAATCGCCCTTCAAAATTGCTGATTGAAGCAATGTGAGTCCACGTGCGTCCCTGGCACACACGTTCGCTTGGTGCTCAACCAGGGTGCGAGCTAAGGAGGGTTGTCGTGCCTTCAGGGCAACTTCCAGTGCCCTCTCACCTTTGGAGTCAACTGCATTCACAGATTTTGATAGCTGAAAAACATACAGTCTTTAGACTTTCAGTAACGTTAAAACTCTCAATTGTATAGAATTCATCCCTAGTCCATTTCTGCATAGGCGGCTAAGTACGTGCCAATGTTTAATAAGAGATAAGTTTTCTCTCTTTTTATTATTTTGTGGAAGAATTTCAATGGATTCCCCAATGCGTACGGCCCTGAAGAGGCGTGGAAATGTGCTTCTCGCTTCTTTGGAAGGGGAGATGACGTGGCGCAGAATATAGCCGCACGCTGACCATGGGCAGCTTTCGATGAAAGAATCAGCAGTTTCCTGCTGGACCTAAACCACGCATTTTTATCTTGCCCGTGAGGCGATTACTCGGGCAAGATTCTACGCCGACATGTTTGAGCTGGTACGCGTAGACAGAGGATTGATTAAAAAGACGTTTCAGAATATTCGAAGAAGCAACCAGACGTTAAATGAAAAGTAGGCTACAGTGCGCGAGATTTTCAAGGCTACTTTGCGCGAGTATTAGAAGAATCGGATTTCGGTAAAAAAAAATAACTTAGGCGTTGACTCCGTGAAAAGTTTTCGAAAAATCGTGAATCTGTGCAATTCTATCATTTTAAGAATTAAATAAACTATAATTTTGTAACCCAAGAAAGATTAATCACTTGATTAAATTTTTCGGACTTTTCACATTCAAATAATTTGTTTTCTTCCGCGCACGTGAGTTTCGCGCCCTGTGTACTTTTGAACATGCGTCATGAAATACGCTCTGAACCTATCAAAGCATATTGGAATTTTCATATCTTTCTGAGATGACGATTAACATATGCTTGAAAAATAAACCTATCAATACATTCTCCTAACAGTGATTCATAAAACTGGTATCGTGTTTGTTAAGCAGTTTTTAAATAATTGCCTTCTAAAAGCAAATGTCAAACCAGTAATCAATTAAATGAACGCTTATGTATCATAAGTTTGTAAATACGAAGGGGAAAACTTGATATTTTCATAGGAAGTGACATAGATAAAAAGGAAGTTGGAGATAAAAAAAGGGAACCGAAAACGAGCGTCCCGTTATCTACCGACTACCACACCAGCAGGTCTTTACATTATTATTCGACTGTCAGCGGCTGATCAAATAAATTTGACAATTTATATTCAAGACACATTTTATTAAGGGGCCAATTATCGTTTAATAATAACGTCACGCGGAAAAAATATTTTTCTGGAACCGAGTGATGACTAAGTCCTGTGCGCTGTCGTGTATTATATAGAAATACAATGGCGCCAAGTAATCCAGCCAGAATGTTCATTCACGCTCTGTTACTTTTTTCATGTACGTATCTATTTCAGAGTAATATGGAAAAATAGAATGAGTCATACAAAGAATTCTGAACTTTGCTAGTACCCGCAGACAGTTATTGTATAATATTTCTTTTATAGATCTTACATGGATAAATGCCGAGGGAATAAATTGTTACAAATGCACAATTCTACCACCGCCAGGCAGAAGTAACGAACCGAATCAGATTTGTTCTCAATTTGACGAGAGTTCAAGATTCATGGTTTACTGTCCGAAATCAACCCTCTGCACAAAGACGACGATTCATTTCACACTGGCTAACGGAAGTAAGTACCTGTCGATTTACATTTTATTGTCTTTGCCACAGTGTAGACAGAATTGAATTTTTTCACTAATCATTATAGCAACAATAACGACTGTCGAACGTGGCTGTGCATCGCAGAGGCAGAACTTACTAACTTACGACTTTGATGAGCGAAAGTGGGACAATAAAGAGGAAATTGTAACAACAGCATACAATGAGGGCTGCTTTATTGGTGAGGATAGAGGAATACGCTATGGACCAGCAGAATATTGTTACTGTAGTTATCATTTATGTAATGGATCACAATCAATCAAGAGACTGCAGACATTTAGTATGCTTCAATTAGTACTTTTAGTGTTAATATATTTTGCGCAATTATAATTGTTAATTACTTAGGACAAGATTTATCGCTGAGCTTGTCAGTTTTGAAATTTTGGTATTTATGTTTAACAAGTCATACATGATCAATGTGAACACAGTTGTCTGTTTGATAACATTCAGTGGCAGGTGATTAAAAACGTCATCATTTTTGTGAATAGAGGAATTTTCATACACTTGCGCGCGCGCACTAAGTATTCGAACGTATTTTAATGTTGGAACAAATTAATTAGAGTAATGTATAAGTAAGCAAGCAATCTGTGACTTATTATTATTATGACTTATATTATTATTATCATTTCTAAGCTATATGAGAAATAACGGTATGAAAATAATTGTAATTCAGGAGTGAATACTCGATACGAGATGCATTGTCGTAGGGACGGCGTGTATGTATAACATGTACTGCAAGAATTCCAATGGTACTATTGAGTACTGTTCAAGTGATTTCTGAATTTATGGATATTACTAGGAAAACTATTGTAAATAGAGAAGAAAGTATTACGAGTGATTAATGGTGTTTTATATGGATAGTGATGACGAATTTTTTATATGTTAAATGAATGTATTTAATATATTATGTTAAATTTGAAAAAAGTACTTACCTCAGCGTTGTGCTCCACCAAATATAAGAAGACAACATCCTCACGAACAAGGCGAACCGCAGAGTGTAGTGGATATTCACTTTTAGTCTTTAGTAACTGATATAAAAGAGCGCCTGGCATTTCTTTGAAATCCTCTCCAGTTAGGTCTTCCTGCAAAGAAAGTTAAAATACTCAGACTTGGTAAAAATTTAAATTGTTCATTTACTTTGATGGTGACTTACCCAATGTGCTGATATAAGAGAGCTACAGTGATCTCGTAAATTCGTAGTACCCAATTCCTCAGCTGCTGTGTAGAAACGGACGCAATCTTGCAAACTCGTTATACCTATAAGATACTTTTCACATTGTTCAACTAATTCTAATAACTGGAAGCCAGCAGCTGCTCTCATTAGCTCCAGAGATAGATTCTCCTGCTCAACTGTACTTGTATATATCCATTTGAGTAACACAAATCCAACTATGCAATCCAGGTGACTCCAATCTAAAATTATATCAAGTAGCCAATAAAAATGTAATTTAACCAATACAGAACAATTTTTAATAAATTAACATGTACCAAGCATAGTCGCACTGGATGTGGTAGAGTCATTCCAAATATCACTGCGAGCAGCAAGTATAAATTTATGTGCTGGTATTTCTTGATTGGATAGCTTAATAGTAATATCACTAAAATAAAAGAATTTATTTGCAAATATGACTTGTACTACCGAATTCTGAAATTGAAAGTACGTAAACATACCTATAGCGTTGTTGTCCATGCAACGACGCTATGGTAGCCAATAACCTCCCAATAAATCCAGATTCACTTGAAGATGCCGTCGCAATAGCATATTTTTGTTGAAGCTCTGCATTCGCAGCATATAGCTTCACGTACTGCTCTCTAAGCAGAGACAAGTGTTGTCCTTTTTGGGATTCCACTGCGTCCCCTGTAAGGTTAATAGTCTGTAATACATTTAGTATTTATACTTTTGCATAGTGTCTATCAGGATAACAAAGAACTCACCCATGATCGCAAAAACGAAACTCTTTATCGGAGTACGTCAACAAATGTACTGAAATGTAGAAAAAAAAATATTGCATGACAGGTTTTTTTGACAGTACACCAACTGTAGTATTCTCTATTAACTTATGTTCCCAGAAAAAATTCATCAAAAACTGGACGATACATGGAGTCAATATTTCGAATACAATCTATACTGTCAGTTTATCTAATAGAATATTTAATTAACAATAAATACGCCCCTACAATTAAATACATCTTCACCTGGCACTCGTTTCACTGATAAAATCGTTGGCACACACAAGTAATGAAACTCCCTAAATACCTTAAATTATTTCATCTGCTTGGTCGGTATGAAACAAACTAAATTATCAATGAACATTTTTATCGACTGCGCCCGCAAAGATAATGGATAAGCGCTATCTAATTAACGAAGCAAAAGCTTGCTTCAGTTAAACGATTGTATGGACACAAGTTTTGATGGACAAAGCATATTAAAGTCCGTAGCTGTTTATTTACGTCAGTAATTAAACTATTATAATATTTTATGTCGTTTTCCATATACTTCATTGTACCTATCCATTCTTAGTACCGAATACATTATAAAAGGATATTGATACGGTCGATAAAAATACACGCACGCATTTAGTGGAAATTTTTCGATGGAACGACGTTGGCATTCTTGAGCACGCGTGAGGCCGGGGCGCCGGGCAGTTGTACGAAAATGGCGGCCTTACGGCCAGTGTTTTGAAAAGTATCTGTTCGTATTACGGGCGCTAATAATTCGCCAATATGGACATCTCGAGTATGCTCGAGGTTGAAGTGAAGGAGGTGAAGGAGGCAGAAAGTAAGGAAAACGGTGAGCATCACTTGATTGAGGTTGCCTGTATATCAGCTCATTCTTTGATCTAACCTACATAATTCTATAGTGACACCCGGAGCAGTCGTTGCTTCGAGTGCCTGCATCCCACCCACCATTTCTCAGGAGGAGAGTGATTTTTACAAATTACTTTTTGGCAATGGTACGTACATTTTTGCAGAAAGTTTGTGCATTTTATATTCTTTTTCATATCAGCTGTGACTAGGAACATACTGTACTCGTGTTCTCTCTTGACTCATTTGTTCTCATTAAGACTACTGTCCTCAAAGTTATTTTCTTGCTGTTCTTTTAGATATAGCTTCAGTGCGATTTCGCAGGCTTCATTGTACTGCCTGTGACATTCATATTGGTTCAGCACCAGCTAGGGCTTGTGACATGTTTGAACATCCGATATTGCGTACTTTACTCTGTGCAAAATGTCGCCAATTTTACGGTGATGGAACTTTCGAGCAAGGTATGTAATATTTTGTACATTTTGTCAAGAGAAATTTGTATCACTGTACTTTTATGTTATAGGAGAGGATGCAACAGATATGTTTTGTAGATGGTGTGCTAATGGCGGAAACCTTTATTGCTGTTCGTATTGCAGCAACACATTCTGCTATAAGTGTATAAAGCGTAACTTTAATTCCTCTGTAAGAAGGAAGATAGAAGCAGATGAAAAGTGGAAATGTTTTGTGTGTGATCCCTTGGATCTTTATACGTCGAGGGCAGTCTGTTGGGCTTTATTACAGCACGTGCAAACGGTCACGCGAATATTACAAAACGACAAAAGAATGCCATTCTGGGAAGTACAAGAGAAGATGCATTTGGACGAGAGTCTCTGCTGTCCACGTAAACGGAAACGCAAGCGTCGAAAAACCGGTTCGAATTCCGAGGATGATGACGAAATTTTTACACCTGACGTCAGTACCGCAGCTGGGGCCTTTGTGAAACGGAAACCGGGAATCAGTACCATTCCTCCAAGAATCAGAGTGATAAATGGCGGTGCAAATCGTACTCAAGTCCATCGGCCGATCATGATAAAACCTAACCTCACTCAAAGCTCTCCCCGTACGGCTTACCTTCCTGAAGTGGAGCGTACAAGCGAGGTTGCCAGCTCGTGCAACTCTACAGCATCCACAGCTGGTTCCCGAGTGCAATCTCAAGTTGACACTGGTACTAGTTCTGGTACTAGTGCTGGAACACTAGACTCCATCGTGGTTCCGCCCATGATACCCTACAGAAGTACCATGACCATAAACGCAGTACCTACTGCAAATTTACTCCAATCGGTACCGAAAGTACCGATCTTTAATCCACCATTTGAAATGCCGGCGCTCTCAAGTACCAGTGATCATTCTTCTGTAGGTTTTCACTCATCCTCGCCTACAATGACGGCCTCTACTTTGACTTCAGTTTCCTCGCCATCGTCACAGCGTCAATCGCAACCTCAACAGTCTAATCAGCAAGGACAGCTATATTCATCACGTTTCGTGAGACCGCCACGTTTTCCGCAACCGCCACGCCATTCACAAGCACCAAATTTTCCGTATCACTCACAAAGGCATCCGCATCCTTTGCAACGTCCGTCACTACCTCCAAGACTGGTACCGACATCGTCACGTGGAAGGTTAACTTACCGTGGTGGTAAAATGCCTATGGTTTCAATACCAAATCGAACTGATGGAAGTCCAAAACGTGCACGTTTTCTTTTACCAAAACCGAAAACTCTCCCTAATGTTATGGATACTTCTACGAATGTTATAGAAATCGACAGCGATTCAGATGATATGGATAATATTAAACTCAAAAACAGTTCAATGTTTGGACGAAATTATTCCAGACGTCGGAATGGTCCTGATGCTTTTGAAAATGATGGAACAGAGAATCGGCCTGAAAATTCTATACGACTTCATGGTCGTCAAATCAATACAATTTTCTATAACTTAAAGGCCAGATTGCACAAGTTACTCAATGAGGATAATACGGAAAAGACTATACACACAACAACAAGACGCTTTCACAAAGCTATCCGCAAAACTATATCAAGATTGGTGGAGGTGAATTGTGACGTAATTCGTGAATACAATGCATACTGTAAGTCTACGGCTAACGAAGAGAACCAGGACAAAGGAAATATGAATATTGTCAAGTCAATGAAGATACAACTTCCATTGGAAATGAAGTGCGTCAGGGATTCTGCATCGGAGTCAGAAGACTCTAGTGATAGCGATGACACCCAGCAGGACTTTGAAAATTTGAATAAACTTATCGACACTCCTACAACAATCGCTTATGATTCGACTGAAAAGGTAGATCAGTCAACAAGTTGCAGTCCTGTTATGACTGCTGATAAATCGATACAAGTGTACGACGTAATTGCTCGCGATTATGAAAAGTGCATAGGACACTCGGTGTTGAAAAAATCTGAAAACTCTGGTAATAATGAGGAGAACCAAGTAGAAGATAGTAGAATTGAATCTACTGCTACAACTAGTGGTGACAATTTCGATAAATACGCTGAAGAATATATTTCCTTCCTTCAGCATATCGAGGATCATGGAATTCAAACGGAGGACACAAAAGGTCTATCGAATCCTGATGACATTCCTTTACAGGATATGATAAAGAGTTTCCCGCCAGTTTCCTCGACATCCTTTGAACACGTAAACGTCGGCTCCGACATGGGAACCGATGGTCTGGGGTCTACCTACAGATTAAGAAGATCGACCAGGTCGCTAGTAGAGAAATCGTATAAAGCCCGTGCCGATTCTCAAAATAGAACGAATAAGAAACGAAGGGGTAACCAGGAGCGTCCCAGGATGAAAGACGAAGAGTCTGATAAAAGAGACAGTCCGGTCAAGGCGGAGGTCCTTGACAAAGAAGACATGGAACTTGCGTTGAGAATGCAGTCCAGGAAGTTGAAGACATATGGCGAGTGTGACAAGCCAGCCGGAAGTGAAGATGAGTGCACGATCATTGAATGATTGTAGAGGGAAGTCATGGAAAAGGTGTAGAATAAATCGTTATACGATGTTATTGAAAAATCAAAGAAGTGAGTGGCACAAGGAGTAACAGAAAATAAAAGGCGAATAAGAAAAAGAAAAGATTATGCCAGTGACGTCGATTATTCGTTAACGCGGCAAAGACGCTTTACAATATAACGATTTAACTACGTTCAGTGTCATAATAATTTTCACTTTTTTGTACGGCGTCCCGGCGCGTCGGTGTCTCACTAGCTAAAAAGAGAATATCGAGTAACACGAGTGTCTTTAGCGACTTAGGAGCTGCTGTTTGTGTAACACGACAAATTGTTATTATTTTTAATTGGCCGAACTATCCCTCATCCTTTTTGTTATTGTCATGTATGTACATTGTCTACCCTATCGGTAATGATGGTGCGATCTTATTTTTTTGGATACCCACTATACTATAATAAATAACAAAACGATACAGGCATCAGAAGGATTGTAATGAATTTGTAAATGGCGTTCATGCAATACATGGTGTTATAAAATTGCAACTAAGTCCACTCTGCGTGTTACAGTATAAATATTGGACTGGTCATTGAACCTTTAATTACTTTATTACAGTACAATACAGAAAATATTGTTTTTCTCTACATTTTTGTTGATTTCCTTTACGTTTTTGTTGTTTTTCACAACGACCTTGTTCAGAGTTTTGTCGTCTCATTCATTCCACTTCCTTTGTTTATTTTAACCCGTTTTCTTTTTGTACCACATTTACTCTCTGACAGCCAATTTGGTTTAATCAATGAAGTAGTGAACAAGAAATGTTAATAACTAATTGTAGTGCATATGGGGTTATTAGTGTATCTAATTATTGATTTAATACGTAAAAAATGGAGTACGACGAAAGGTTACGTTTATTTATTCTTTTTCTTTTATATTGACTTTCTTTTTCCTACCCCGTTATCAGATTTCAGGATTAAAGGGAAACAATAGTATCGAGTGACGACAAATTTACGAAATGTTTATTTTTTCTTTGACTTATCACTACACCGACAGTAATACGCACAGGGACGCGAAAGCATATTTTGATCGCTTATATTATAATTATATCTGGCAGAACTTGCGATGTACATACTTTGAAAATCATGTAAATTATATGAATAATCATTATAAAGATCCTATTGGCGAGACTCATTATAATTCCTCTGGGCTCTCCTGTGTGAAATGAGATTGAAACGGATTCATAAAAATGGCGGTGTGGCATTGGATTACACTGGAGTGCACATTCCTGCAATGTAATTTACCACGAAAAAAAGGTATTAAAAAAGTAATCGTTCCTGAAGAAAATCGTATCGAGACTCTTTGCTTTTAATGTGTATCAACAAGTTTTTGGCACCGTCTGCTCTGAACAATGGATATTTTAAACTCTAAATTGTATGTTTATTTACCATTTTACGTCTGTCTATGCATTACATGACGTTTATAGGCAGAACCATTTTGTTATTAATGTGCGGAATCTCACAAGTCAGTACCATTAGCGTCATGATCATCATCGGTGTATCTTCTAAGGAGTAATTGGTACAAATAGTAAAAAAAAAAGAGGCAAGGCTTAATATCACCATTTGAATAAAACGTTAACGGGCGCATAAATTATCGCGTACCGTTAAAAATGCAATTCGATGCGAACGAAAGATTCTTTTTGGACTGGTTATACGTATATTCACTTGTAATTTGCGCAACCAGTATAAATTAATTAAGAAAAAAAAACATCTTGTGATGTATCAAGCACATATCGCATACGTGCGATATCATATGTGACACGTTCACAAGAATAAGACAAACGTTCGCAACAGACTATACTAAATAGGTGAGTGAGGACGTCGAATAAGGCCACATAAAATTACTATGATATATCATTTGTCAAGCCCAATCGCTTGTAGAACGACGTCACGACGATAGGCGTCGTTAGTAGACTGAGGATTTATGACTTATGATAAACAGTGAACGATTAATGACGAATCGTTATTAATTAATGAAGCGACGTCAATTCGCAGCACCTTGGGGCACTTGGAAATGCAAAGAGATTCTTGCTTGGAATTCAATATCTGAATTGTCCCTTTTTTCCTCGTCCATTATGATAGACCCTTAATGGTGTGTAATTACCGTTTCCATTCATTGCTGAAAAATGTAAAAAAAGACCATTTTAGTAAAACGATATAATTTAAGAAAAGAATAAGGTATGACTTACACTGCTCGTATTCTTTAATGGCAGCTTGGTGATTGAAAAGAATATTAGGATCGTGAGCAGGCGTGTAAGTGCATTGAAAATTCAAAACGTTTATATGATTAGATTGGAACAAAACACTAACCTTGAACTATAGTTGGCGGTTGTCGTGGTCCATGAGCTGTCTGTGCGTGACAGCGAGGTTTTAATAAGCCATGATAAAGAATAAAGTAAATCGCTGCCACTATGGCAGCTGCCACTGCCATACAGCGATAAACAAATCTTAGATCATTTATTTCAGATCGGTCGAAGCTGTTGCCACTGTTAACGTATGCTCCAATCACAGCACCGATGCAACGACCTGGTAAAAATTGTCATACTTAATTGATCTTATCAATTTATATATTTTAATGACAGAGGTTCATGAGACAATTTTACCTATGCAAAAGTGTGCTATGACCGGTAACGCCTGTGCGGTGACTGTTAGATGCCGTGGCACCAGGTGTCGTAGATATAAAATGGCGGTTACCCACATAATAGCGAGGGTGAAGAGTTCAGCAGCCTCGGATATTATCGACCACCAGGTATCCGTGACAAGACTCAATCCTGTGAATCTGAGAATGTAAATTGTGAACGCTGTGATTAGAAGATTACTGTGTCCGCAGTAATCTACTAGGTTCTCTGATTTCCAGAGGAAGAATATCGCTGGTAATGCTCCTACTGTCATTGCTATTGCTATTGACAGGTCGTCTCCTTCAAGGCTGGCTAGATGACTGTCAAGAAAAAGAAGATTGTTAGGAATTGATTATCATCTGTAAAAATGACGTTTAGTCTCTTTGTAGCTCACAGAGGAAGATAGCTGTCCATGGAACTCCAAAATATTCCCATTACCAGTACTACCAGAAGAAGTGCTGCAGTTTCACTGCCATATCTTTTGACAGCACTCATTGGTAGCGCTAACATGCCACTTCTGGTGTGCCACCACCATTCGGGTGGACTTAGAGGCATTCCGTTCGCTGCGACGGCAATCAGGGCGGCGAGAAGCATTAAGAAGGCGAATAAAGCAATTGGCAGAAAGTAGGCAGGACTTGGTGGCATTAGGGTAGATAAATATCCAGCTAGTGGACCAAAAGCAGCGAATCCTAGAGATCCGAATGCTAGTTGTCTGCCAACGTCGCCACGTCCACAAGAAGTTTCTCTAGTAGCAATCACGACGGCCCCATCGAGAAGAGCCACAGCGGCGGTGGGGAATATGTCAGCAATGGAGCGAACCACTATGTAGATCCAAAACGTCATATCTGGATCTCCGATAATCTTGTTACATTGATTTTCAGCAACGACGCTACCTACACGTTTAAAAAACGATTCTTACTTGCTTTTGAAGATGAAGTTATTTTTGAAACAGTTGTTTCTATAATTGCTGACTAACCCGCCAATGAATAAGTGTCACTAGGATCGCACTTGACGGAGCAGGTCTTATTCAGAAGTGCCATCCTTGTCTGGATCTTTCTGGGGATCCTGCATTCGAAGAAGTCGGCTACTGGATAGCTACACCAATTGGCCTGGAGAGGAACATCATACTCCGTGGGTTGTTTCAAGGTCATGTTCACAGTGAAACTTTGAGAGTAACGAGCGTAGACGTGACACATGATCCCACCGGTTTCCAGGTCGTTGAAGCATATATGTGGCGGTATTCCATCCTTGGTCACGAGGTCGACGTAGTCTTGGTTCTGTGCTGACCTTTTGTTCATCCCCTTCTTGTCCTTTGGTAAGGATATGCGGGTACCACGGTTACGAGACTTATTAGATGCTTGATTAAAATCCATGGGGTACCGATAAGAATAGTTCTCACCTGGGAGGCTGTCTCCAGCCGATCAATGTAGTCGGCATCCTCATGATAAGTGTAACCAACACCTTCTGGTTCCACAGGTATAACCATAGTTTCGTCTCCACTGCTCTCGATGGCGTCAATCCTCTCCGTCACCGGGTCCCACTTTAAGAAATCAGTGTTCTTTATCATATTTTCGGCGCAGACGTAGGAACAGTTCTTAAGGATCAGGGGACTGGAGCGTTCCTCCTGCCAAGGAAGGCAGGTCGACGAATCCTGGCATCTCTCTTGATAAAATGTTGCACCGTAGTTGTCACATATGAAGCTGACAGACGGTTTGCTACCATCCTGAAGATTCACCCTGGTTACCACAGGCACCAGAAGTAGACAGGAGTAGAGAATGGCTGATAGTAGACAGGCTATTGCGATCATAACTCGTAGGTATCGTCCTGTCGAGGCTCTACTGTTAGTGCCTTGACGCCCTGCCAATTTATCTGCCAATGGTGCCATTGTTAATGGTCCTAAAATGGCCACGATGGGTGAGACTATTGATACTATTCGTAATTCTTCCAGTGTCAGACCAACTGCTTTCATGTGCAGTGGTAAAAAGGGGAAGAGACAGCCCATTCCTGAAAAAGATCAGTTAGTAACGATCTGATCTATTTGAAAATTGGATTTTCTTTCTTTGTTTAACTTACCTCCAAAAAAAACAAAAAGTAAAAATTTTAAGGACAGCAGATTTGGATTTATCAGATTGCTGCGCGCGACGTTCTTCGACGATCTGGCAGGCGCCATTGTAGACGCTGTGGTAGTTGCCGTCATTCTTATGGTTCCTATAAAATTCCAGAACGTCGATTCAATTCGGACAATAAGTCCCGCTCATTGTACTCTTAATTTCATCCTTCCAGCAATTCCAGGAAAGTCTAAAACAAAATATGAATTTCTAAATTATTGTAATTACCTTATCAATTAAAGTTTCAGCTCATAGATACCACCCACACGGAAGTAAATCTTATTAATTTATCTGATCAAGTACCACGTGTTTAAAGCTTCGCCATGTCCCGGAAGTCGCTTCGACAGATAATCCTGCAAGATACGGATGCGAAGGTAGAAGCCTATTGTTTCAAACGGAAGTGAAGACAGCGTATCAACAAACTCAAATGGAAATACAACTATAATTTATTCCTGCAAAAGATGGCTAATAATAGGCTATATCGTTGAACGAATCCTATATAATGACACCCAAAGATTTACAGTAAAAAGAAATCATTTTGATTTCTCTCAATATTTTTAATTGCCACATATCAACGATGGAAACGCAGAGAGTGACGTACGCACGATGTGCATAAAATAGAACAAGCGTGAATTTACGCTTGAGAGGGCTTCAGTCGCCTCGTGCCAGTGAGCACGAGCGTGACCACTACTAGGTGAATGCAGTATTCGTTGTCCTTTCTTGACGTAGCGCTGCCTCCTTCTTTCTCTCCTTCGTTTAATCAATTCCTGTATCCGATTAACATAAGTCACGCAATCCATCTCACTTTTACAGCACACGCATCATCGCGTCGATCGCGATGGGTGTCAAGGCAAACTCCAGCAGCTTCGTGCTAGTATGCAAGATTGGTCCATCCCGTGAACATTGGTTCAGTTCAGTTTAGTCTCCATTCTTACTTCGACTTTGGGCCTCATTACGTCGCTGACGTGATTCCTAGCAGCGGATCGATGACGACAGCCAACATACTTGCCAGTCGAGCTCACCAAGTTGATTCCTCGTTTAACCTGTATGGCAAAATTCTATATTTCTATAGCCTTCTTTGAGAACCACTCAGCGACGAGCGTGGTACCTCGAATAGAACAGTATCTGGGTAGCACTGTCAATAATGACTATGACGTATACTACTATGACAGACCATGCTACTGGTTGGTCAGATTTCAAACGCATCCATGGCTCAATCTGTTGTTACTCGGCGGATATCCACTAATCTGTTTAATCATCTATAGGATCATCCGTGTTACTTAACAATTTAGGTCTTAATAGCCAGGATGAAATGTTCCGTAGAAGCAAGCGCTGAAGCTTTTTCGAAGTCGTGCCTACGTTGCTGCTCGACTCTGAACTAACTGGGTTAACGACGGCCAGGTCACCTGAAAGCCTTCAATGCATTTTCAGTTACATTGCATACTGCCTCCTACGCTTGCTCCGGGTAGATCCTGGATTTTCTAGGTAACGAACATGCATCGCATTCGAACAGTAGACTGCGTCGTATGCCGTTTCCAGTGCGGAAAGCATAAATTGACGCTATTACTGTGTTTCGTATTTGCGTTAACCTGCGTTTATGCCGCTGAGTTACGTCATCGAGAACAGATCCGGCGATAGCGTCATCTGTCCTTTTGGAAATGGTGGTTTGAAGGCTGCAGGAATCAACGAAAATATATACAGCAACGTGCCTATTCTAAAATACACTATTACATTAGAGATAGTAGATAGGCTTTTTTTTCACCGCGCCTATACCGCGAATATAAACATTTTCACTAAAGGCGGGAGCGTCGCGACGGTTTACACGCGAGTCCTAATTATTCGACTCGTTTCCTTCCTGCTTTTCTTGATGCGTGTTCCGACCTAAATACGGATGCACGCACTCACTTACTCACGCGACTATGTATTGTTACCTACTCTTAATCCACTACGAATTAGTTTTATTATATCCCAAAGGTCGACATCGCGTCGAATTCTATTCGCTTCTTAGTGAGCATGATTTTACATTCCCTGCTAACAATACTGACTGACTATACCAATTACTTTCACGAAAACTATAGGCAATGTTATCTGCGTCAACAATATAGTGTATGAGAACCTGGTGAATTTAATTCAACCGTGGTTCCTATGGCGCCCGTATATATAGAGTTAGGTTAACGATATTTTAACATTTATCGTATTCTAACCTCAAATATGATGATACACATACATTTTTGTATTAAAGAAAATTACGCTTTTAACTTTATTGGAGATTTGTATGAAAGGGAAGTAAAACCAAGAACGATTGAGATATTGAAAATAAAACTCAAGCGTTGGAACATGGAGTTCTTTATAAATTCGACATATATATTTTACTTATTTCGTTTTCATGAGCACGAATGAGACATAGTATACCTATTTCCATGCCCGCATCAATTTCATCGTTAGCGATGTCGCTTGGTGTAGTTTTCATCCCATTCATTCGTTCATTCACGACGTTACTATCCCTACCACTTGCTGCTCTCCTTCGTGCCGACGTATTAAGAGTCGAGTTGATTTAATCTCGACGTAGAGATATTTAGAGGGAGGCTAACGAAACGCACCAACTGCGTACACAGCCAGCTGCAAAGATTCGCATTCGAGTAACCGGTTTACACGTAAATCCAATCAGAATTCTCGTTTCTTCCTGGGGTGGTCATTTCCTCGTGTACAACTCCGTGTTTACGTTGCTTGTACTCGATAACGGGATCGGTACCGGCCGATATAAAAACGTGCCTAGATAGTATAGTATAGTACTGAGGCACAGGGCACACTAGGAGTCATGGCCGTCCGAAGAGAAAGGGCCAGGAAGGAGATGAAAAGGAACAAATAAGAATGACAGAGTCCAAAAAATGGAACGCATTGCATCATCGCATGGAATACGCACCGGCGGCATCTTTGTTGCTTTGTTACGTCCTTTTCCGCATCCTTTTGATCTTTGTTAATTCTCAGTTATTATACGAATCGATAGAAGCGAATTCAGGACGCCACTGTTTCGGTATCCAGTTGGAACCAACTGGTTCTCCGTGTTGGATCGATTGGCAATGTTGCAAAGGTCAACGGGCAACAGGGGGTACAAGGAAAGTTACTAATGATTCAGGATGCTGTGTCTTTACAAACTTAAATCGATGAGCGTCGAGACGCTTTATTTCATCCAGGTATTAATACCCAACTAGCTGACTGGTAGCAATACTTTTTAGTGGTGTCAGGAGGTTGTTGATCTCTCATTGCGTTCGCTTCTATGCCGAGGATTGCAATCCGTTATCGAAAGTCACGTAGAGGATTCTTAAGCATATACATGTACGTAGAGGATTCTTAAGCGTACGTGTGTATATATATATATATGTACGTAAGCTCACAGAAATAAAGAAATACAGTAATAAAAAAGATGTCTGACATTTTTATCAAGCTCGGGTAACGTCAAATGTCAGTTTCTTTATTTTACGGATATCTGCGAATCCTCAAACTACATAAATATTATACGATATCCATTTATCCTTAAATACAAATCTTAGAAAAATATATCCTTACTCACAGTGCAAATTCTATCTTGTAATCAATGTAATCCAGTAATCGATCATTGACAGGAAAGAATCCGAGTAATCCAGTGTACAAGAGCACTCACGACGTGTCACTTAGGAGTATAATGAAAATAAAGGTAACCGATTCGAGATTCTATTCAAGTGCGATGCTACAAGCAGAACGTAGCGGAGCGAGTCAAAGCGGCTCTGAGAGTCTCTGAGCGACTGTTGCGCGTTCACAATGCTCAGGATCGTGGAGTCAGTTGAAACCGCCGAGACACGCCACTCTGCACAACCGTCGCGCTTCTCACCGTGTGTCTCGCATCAATGTATCTCCTTTCGTAGGTAGCTATACCTATATATAATACACTATATATTATATACTATATAACGTACTGCGAGCTCTGCAGGCCCTATGTGCTCTACACGATATGCCTTACATGTTAACGTTACGCTATAAGGCGCTCACATGCTGACTAGCATCACGCTGCAGTAGGTATAGAAACTAGATAGATGTGCTTGAGGCTATAGTAAACGACTTTTCTATGGTTTACCAAGAAGGCACGTATTGTGTGTATATATTATTTGAAACGGACTAATGTTTCCTGTCTGTGTTTATCACTTTCGCGCCGGTTTGCTCATAGACGCCATTTGTTCTTTGTATCGATATAGTTTCGTTTCTGGACGTTATTAGTTGGTCAGGAAGTTGTGTCTAGGTATAGGTTTATCAATGGCTGTGTGGTAGGTCGTTTAGGATCGATCGCTGACTGGAGATGCGTCTCAAGTGAAGAAACTTTAGGGTTGTCAATTAAAAAGGGTTGTAGGCGGTTGGATAGTTCGAAGACGGTATATATATGTATAGATGTATATATACGAGGATGCTGTATTATAGGGTTAAGATTTATTAGTATTAGATATCAGAGGACCTAGCATTTGATGGTCAATATATTGTGACTAATATTATTGAACTAATTATTTTTCAGTGATTATGATTGGACTCTGCTGGTTGACCGTGTAAGAAATTGTCTATTTTTTTCCACTTGTCTCTCAAGGTCAAAGCTATGTCAATGCTGTCACCTGTCAACGTAAAATGGGAATTGTTACAAGTTGATAGGTACAATATTTGCTTTACTTAAAGGATGAAAGGCTATACCTTGGGGTTGATCTGGATAGATTTTCCTTGAAAATGTGAATGGTTGCTCCACTGTATCGAATATCTTTTGATTGACCTCTTTCGCGTTGAAACTCTTGCCACTTGACAGTGAATCCTCTAAAGCTTTTAGAAAGATGGTCCATCGTGGCCTAAAATAATCTGCCATCACTCCTGACCATTGTTTATTGGCATAATCACGAATTTCCCCAGTAGGACCCCATAGGGTTATTTGATTTCTTGCATTGTACTCGTATAATTCCTCTTCTGCTTTGTTATTGGCGACGGATTTGGCGTCGCGAAGCCAGACGCCAAGTAGGAAGTCCTTATTTGACGCTAGAATCTTCTCCAGGTCGTCAAACAGTTCCAGCATCAAGGATGCCTGGTTTCTATATTTGGTACGATTATGGTATTACGTCACTGGTAATAAAAATATATTGTTTATCTATACTTTTAGGAGATACCTGAGTGCTGTGACGTTTTTCTTGTTGAAGGAGTTCACCACGTTCGTATAGATGACGTCGGCAGTCAGTTGAAGAACTTGCCGTGTAAGGTCCACAACATCATGGCGGTACAGGGTACTATTTCGTCGGCCATATCTACCCTCGAGGAAGATTTGCCAGGCGGAGAGTACCTGGTCCCGGTCGTACCATGACTGAACAGGTATGACAGCTGTCAAACTTGATTGACGTGTTTAAAGCTAAATGGCTTTGTATATGAAATACCTCTTAATACATACCCACGGTGTTATTCTTAAACTGGGTTGTCTTGTGATGACGTATCGTCCTCTTATTCTTTGAAGTCCTGAGAAATTATAAATTGTCTTGCCCAAAGTTTTCCAAGCGTTGGCGGTGTACTCGTTCCAGGCTCCGTATCTTCTCCTGGCGTAATCCTCAAACCTGGACACAACATTCCCACGTTGGTACGAGCACCATTTAAGATCTTCTATGCTACGTACCAGGTATCAAGGTCAACTGATTTACGTCGATATGCCATTTCATTCATTAATTCATACATAACGTAATTCTGATTAATACCCTCAGGGGTAATGCCAGTGCCGATCATAGTACCATTTTGCAGTCGCCTACCCTCAAATACGCGCTGCATTATCGTGAGAATAAAAGGATTTATTATTTCATATAAACTGATAAGAATTTGATATACCTTATTTATGATGTCTGCTGAACCAAACATTCCCAGGGTTCCGCCAAAATTGTGAAGCATGCACCATATAAATGGCTGACCATAATAGGACTTCAATCTTGTGTATTGTGGAAACTGTTCTGACTGAAGATCCAGGATAATCATTTTGCCCTTAAAGATGGATTTAAATAGAATATATGTCAATCAGAATAAATTGGATAGTTATCTAAATTATTTTGATGCGTTCCTTACTATTGGTACTGAGGTGACAAATGCTTCTACTCTGGACTCTGTCCAGAAGATGATGTCGTGAACAAACAACCAGCCTTGTAAGAGCCTGAAAGTCAGTACAGGTTTAGAACTTCAGTTTATTGAATTCAGTTTAATTGAATTAGAACTTCAGTTTAGTTGCTATATGGATATAATATATTGCAAACCAAATAGCATCAGGATCCACATTCGTCATGGCGGCATAAATAGAGCGACCGATATTTTTTAAGGCCGCCAAATTAGTGCTAGGCGGCTCGTTTTCATTGAATGTATCGCAGTTGTACACGTGGTCAGTGCCGAATTCATTTATATACTAAAATATAAATAACAAAATTGACGTATTTTGAAAATTATCATTAAATGAATAAAAAAGTCATATAATGATTTTCACCTCTTTCAAAAAGTCAGAGCCAAGCTTCTTGAAGAGGGGATCTAGAGGATCCAGTAAGTAAGGGCTGACAAAAATTAATAGTCAAAATGAATAATTGCATTCCATATTAAATATCTCATTAGATATAGCCATACTCGTACCAGCAATATTGATCATTAAAATTATTCCAGCGCTGCGTCTGAGTGACATTTGCAGCAGGAAAGAGTCTTGTCAATGCTCGTGGTACATGACCAGCAAATGCAGGCAACACAGAAATAATTCCTAGTTCTCTCATTCGCCCTAAAATCTGATGCTGAAGTACCACAGTGTGTTTATGCCACGATGATGACAATGGGCCGCCCCAACCACGAATATTACCCATCCTAGTCCTGAATATGATAAGAACAAAATCATTAGAGAATTCCACCATAATAATTAAATTTAAAAAATATTGAATACTCACCAAGGCAGGAAGGTAACTCCACCAAAATGTTCGTCAATTTCCTTCTGTGTCATATTTAGCCCTAGATAAACTTTCTGCCAAATCGCTTCTTGCCCATGAAATGCCAATGCCAAGTTGATACCGTTCAAGGCCATCCAATCTATATGTTTCTCCCATTGCTCCCATTTCCACCACACGGTACTGTATCCAGCCTCTACCACATTTTGATAATACCTAAACCTATAAAACAATGGCTTTAATTCCAGTGGCCTTTCGTTATCTTGTTTTGGTTCTTATTATGCAATCGTTACCCACCTGTCGTTCGACGTGACTGTCAGCTCCACTTCCGGTAGCTTATTAGGAAGTTCTAATTGTGTTCCTTCCCAGGCGATGTGGGCGTTGCAATAATGCTTTAAATAATAATGAAGACCCCATACTGCAGCCACACCACTTGTTGCCAGAATCTCAACACTTTCTTCAACACTCTTTGATATCTAAAAAATCAACAACAGTAGTAAAATACCACAATCTTTTTCGATAACTTCACTCATATGTCTACCTTAAACCTATCTCGTCCTGAGATTCCGAAATCAGGATCAACGGAAATAGAAAATAGTGAAGCTCCAATCGTTCCTAAAAGTCTTTGAGCGGCTTTCCGGGCAGCTTCAGCTTGGACTTGTGGTGAAACTTGTGGCTTTACATGACCCAGTGTATGCTGGAAGTCTACAAGCACTTCATCAACGTATATTACAATTTTTTTATTGGTTACTTACGGTCGGATGAAGCTTCTGAGATGTTGATGAAATAAATATAGACGGCCAAAAATAACAGGCAAACTTGTACGTTCCACGACACTATGAGTTTGGCCATTTTTTTATACTGTCCACGTCAGAGAGAATGAAATGATCGTTTCTGTTCAAGAGGAGAGACTCTTTAGAGAGATTCAGAGGAGATTATGTGCTTCTCATTCGCTCCACGCAATTGACGCATCCTCTCTCCGGTTGACCAGAGGCAAAAGAGCAAAAGATAGTCGTCGCACTGCTCTGTCAATCGCAACGAGATTACAAGGCATAATTGTATCGTATGAGAATGTATGAGAAGATTATTTCACGAGGGAGTAGGAGCGAGAGGGATGAAGAAAAAGAAAGAGAGATAATACAAGACTCCAAACACTAATAAGAGACCATATTAAACAGTAAGGAACTTTGTTTTATTTGCATTTAAGTACAGTATATATATATATATATATTGCATTAGTGACTGTATACTGTTTTGACTAACGTTGAGCAATTCGTTAAGAGCTGCCATTGATACTGTTGACCATGATAAGAATCTTGAGCTCTATTGTTTTTGAACGGATATATCATGGGCTACGTTTTCAGATTGCACGTGGACGTAAACATCGTCGCCAACCTGGACATTTCCTGTCTTGTAGAGGCCACAGTATATTCCCATGGTTGGCGCTGTACCGTCTACTGCTACACGCGTTGGATCCTTCTGACTACGAAATCTAAAAGAGAAATTTTTTTTTTATTAATAGGTCAAGAGAGTAATGGGAAGGAAAGGGTGCAAGGATAAAATATACGATCGTGCCAATAAGACAATATGGGTATCTTACGATCTTAATGTCTTGAGGGGTTCATCTTTATCCATAACACCCGTGTAAGGGTCTATGCGTATCATGGTACACCTGAAACGATCGTATTTTGTTTCTCCGGGTTACACCTTGAGTGTCAATCCGGATGAAACTAGTTATGGAGTTGCAATACCTTGGACAGGGTTTGACGTTTCTGATAACGACGTGTGAACCGATTTTTATCCATTCCCAGGTGTCCTCAGCGAAGGGCTCTGGACCCTCGACTACTATATTTGGACGGAACTGTAGAGCAGGTACAGGTCTGTCCAGTTTTTTATTGAGAACGTTCACCGAGGACTCAGTCATGAGCATGTAACTAGCCAAGTCTGAGAAGAGACCCTGTCATTGTGAATGTACCTTAATCTTGGATCATAATGATAATACGATAATTATTTTATTGTTGGTACTTATATGCTTGGATGATACGGATAATGAGTGTAATGCGGTTTACATATATTGAGTACCGTGTCTTCGTTCCTAAGGGTATCGTAGACCTTGGCGAAGCGTTTCCATGGTCCTTCGAGGATGCGTCTAGTGCCAGGACACGCGTACCCAATCCGTAGGCCGGAATTTGTCCCGATTAAGAATCTGCCCAACCGAGATCGTTAGTCGGTTGCTGTCCTGATGTTGATCGTCGTACGTGACGATCAGGTTGACAAGATGAGTAGATGTCAAGTTGATGAAGTGGAGCACCTCGATATCCATTTGGAAGCTTCGTTTCCGCAATCGATGCACTCCAGAGGTTCTCCCCACCACATTTTGCACTCAACTGTTGATGAAGTGTTTCCATTAATCGACTGACCATCCTTTGGGATGCTAAAGGTCAGTGATGGCATCCCGACGGCTTCCAATTTTACGTGAGAATCATCAACAGCGCTCAAAGTCACCAGAATCAGCGTTGGAAAATTTCTGCCAGTGCGAAATTGTCCTGTCTCCTCGTTATATACTAGGAACATTCTATTTCGTGAAGTGGAACATAGTCGATATTTCATTTGGCTACATTATTATTTTTACTTTAATATTTATTAAGTGTTTATACCTACCTGTCTCGAAGAACGACACTTCCTGGAGTATCCGTAACGCTGATTCCATATTCAGTGAAGTGGCACCGCTTCAAGTCCTTGCCGCGTCCTGACTTTAACGGATAATAAAAAATCTCCTTGATCTTCCCGACCTTCAGCCATTTTGGATCTGGTAATTCTGCCATAGCTTGCTCCTCGTCTGTCAACGTCTCGTCCATTTTCGTTTCAACATTTTCAATACCATTGACCTTTTTGACCTCTTCAACCTTATCTACTGATTTAACATCCTTCTTTAGTTCTTTATCCAATACTTGTGATCTATTCTTCTGCACAGAATTCGTGTCACTTTTATCGACTTTCCAATTTCCGTTCTCCTCTCTATTCCTAGTTGATACCTCCGGCTTCTGTTTACTAGCAGAATTTTCCCACTGTCTCGAATTTTTCTTACTATTAATCCAAACAGCCACGCCGAGCGCAACGGCCACACCACACGTTAAAACAAGTACGATCTTATTAGACTGCAGAGATTCCATAATTACCAAACACAATGGATTAATTAATTTTCAAGGTACCAAAGATACTAGAGCTGCTCTGCCCTATAGAAGATCTTCGTTTCAACTTAGTGCGTCTCTCTGTACGATCTGCCACTTACGCCCACTTAACGACTTTATTTTCTACTTCGTTTGGCACCTTCCTTACGTAAGATACCAGAAGGAACTTTCCCACCAGAGTCACAATCCGCGACTACCTCACGATTTTAAATGAGTTCTTCGCTCACCGACTATGTCGCTCCGATAACGTACTCTGGAGAGATTCGAAAGCCTATAGGGTGCTTGATAATACCTTATCAGCCAACAGTCCACAGTATGTCACCGTCATTTAGTAGTATAGTAATATACATTCATTTACAGACATTCACTGCCAGTGTCACTACTGATAATAATATCTACGTCGACGAGGATACCGCCAGAGAGACTGAGGTCTCGGACGAGGAACTTGTATTCGTCGAGCAGATCAATGTTTCCTTTTTCTCTCTTCCTACTATCTTTATTTTTCCTCTATTCTTTTCCTCCGAGTGGAGCCAATACTTTAGGAAACGTCGCGACGACTGCCAGCAAAGTATCAGCACGTCATATTCAGCCGGGGCCTTGGGACGTCGCGAGGCGCCAAGAAGTTGGTAGCTGCGAGGTCACGACGTCGAGGTTTACTACTGTTCTGGATTACTACTGTTCTGTTCTGGCCTTGTGTCATACGAAGCGTATAGCGAAGGTGTCGTTGGTACGAATGAGGTCAAAGGTCGGAGCATCAGTACGATTGGAGGTGGGAGACCATACAAGACGTAGGAATGCCCTCGGAATGATTTTCCATGCCGTCGGGACGCTTTTTCGAGGCCGAAGCTTGGCTCTGCCCGCGAACAGCTATCTGACCTAGTATTAGTGCACTGAGCTTACGTAACCAGAAGCTACGTTGGCGTAACTACAGAAAACTATACTCTACTACGCTTTAACTATCCCTAATTTAATTGTAGCGTATTCAACTTTGTACTATATTCGACTATGTTGTACTATTTTGTATTATTCAGTGGATCTTGGAGTAATGGCATAGTTTATTTTTAGCTTAGTAGAAGGAAGTACGTAGATAAGATACTTAGATAAGATACTTCGATAAGTACTTAGTATAAGAAAAATAAATACATAGTTGCTGTATTTATAATATCATTATTGTATCCTTATGACGTACAATTCACATGACAGAATTCTGATATATGGTATTGCTTATCTGGTACACATCCTGCAGATGATATCAATGACAATACCTGTTTCTGAGATATCGTAATCGTGATCATCTTATCGTTCACGTCATTTCCGGATGGCTATAATTTATCCAAAATCTCTGTACTGGGCATTATCGATACTCGTAACTCGACTCTGCCTACCCGTCGGAAGCAGCATGCGTTTGTTCTGATTAAGTGTAATTGATATTCTGTGTTGTAAATTGTTTATGTTGCTCGCTCACAATTTTTCAATGGACCTAATTAATTTGATGCTTTCATTATACTCAAAGAGACTTGACCCCTGTGACAGGTATCATCTTGTGAGATTACCATGGGTCGTCATGAATTGATTAAAACTTGAGTTGCCGTGAAGCTAAGCATAGATTAGGTACTTATTTTTTCTGAATTTATAAGATTAAACTGTCATTGATCCTCCTTATATGACAATTTATTAGAGAATTATACATATACTGTTTACTTTGATAAGTCTTCTAAACAGCAAAAGGTCTGTGCTGATCTTATCCCTCCGCATGATTGGTGGAAAATTGTAACATCGTATGTCCGGTGGGTCCGTCAGACCCGAAAATAAATGTAGCTTTTTTTCCTACGTTTAAATAATTAATATTATTCTCAAACTGAAAACCTTTGTGCGCGGGACTTAAACTTCGCAAAATTATTGCTATATACAGCTACGGCATGCGAAGGGTTAAAAGCATATATCATAGTAGTATAAAATTAATAAGAATGGTATCAGCCATAGGTATCTATGGTAGAATAAAGATCGGAGACCTTTGGGTTAATAGAATTTCAATTTATTAAGTTTTCCTAGCCATCAATGTCTTGATTCTCATTTACAAAGGTATTACATCTTAATGATAATTATAATTATAATCATAACCGTAATCATAATCATAATCATAATTTATAATGGCAATCAATAGTAATCGTAATATAATCATAATCATCTCGCACAATGAATCCGTCATAAGTCTGTCCACATGCCAACCGTCACGTAGTTATAGTAAAGTCCTGGTCCGATCTATTCTTACTTAGGTGTCGTCATAGTCTTCGTAATCGTCATTAGCGTTATAGTCATCGTCCCGCGTCTTATGCAAATACGCAAGTCGCGGCAATAAAGAGGCGTGTCTCGCGCGACACGCATTCAACATAAATAATTCAATGGGACAGGTAGGGGATGGGGATGGGGATGGATGGGACTTGTATGGTTCCTGACTAGAAATGAATCATCTTATTTATTAGGGGTAATTGTAGGCTATCGAATAAATGTACACTTAATAGACAGAGACACTCGTCGTAGAAGACGAAGCATGGAGAAGGCCGCGCACGGGCGTTCGCAAAGTCCAACGAATGAATCGTCAAAAAGTCGTCATAAATACAAGGTTACAGTCAGGATATCTCGTGATATCTGATGACGACCATTCAATCTGAATATCAAGCTTTTTTGAATTATAATAGATCTTGCCGATTGTCTGTGTAGATTTGAAAATGTCGTTTGAGCAATTCAAATTTCGCGGGACTCCGCGTCCGCATTCGCGGAACGTCGGCCATACGAGCATAGGTGGAGAACAAAACTCGCCGTGGCGACATCGATTCTTATTCGGATATCGCGAATATTCGCAATTTGCTTCTTT
This sequence comes from Pachycephus smyrnensis, assembly GCA_030142225.1. NCBI lineage: Eukaryota > Metazoa > Arthropoda > Insecta > Hymenoptera > Cephidae > Pachycephus > Pachycephus smyrnensis. The sequence continues at coordinate 3,152,856 of JARQST010000399.1, read as the reverse complement.
AATATTCTTTTTTTTCATCGTATAGTGTGCGTCGTTTCTCTTTCTCCTTTTACCTTTATTTTTCCCTCTCTCTCTCTCTTTCTTCTACTTTTTTTCTCTTTAAACGTAGCTACCGGTAGTCGCCGACGGTTCCGCCACGTTACCAAGACATGTTTACGCGCGCCTCGGCCAGGATTTGCGCAACGCGAAACGTCCTCAAACCGACACTCTTCCCGATGCCGTCCTTACGATTTTGCACGAGTTACTATGCAGTGAGAGAAATTTATGTAAACGATCCTTTATAACGTACTACACTCGTGCATGCAGTTTGGCTTGTGCCATATGATGACGTCAGTTAGAAGTATAATCAACTTGACACGTAACTCATGCAATGACGTCAGGATTATGATTTTTATAAGATATATGTAACGAGGTACGCATTATTGAATGTTGGTGTTCATATCGATGCCAATTAAATTGTGCCAAAAACGCCTACTACCTCTTTATTAACGTTGCTACCCTTTTTTTTCTTCTTTTCTCTTCCTTTTATTCTCATTTATAACTGCCTTGCAACGTATTGTTATCTAGTTGTGTAATTATTAACCACTGCGTGCAATTAGTAATTTCCGTTATTTTGAGACGCCCCGACGCGAATGCCCATCGCCGTCGTCCTATCAACTAAATTTACCGCTCCTTCATTATTATCATCATCATTCTCATATCGTCAATGACATTATCATAGTTTACGCATTTTCTTTCTCATTCTCTCTTTCTCTAATGAATAGCGCGAGCACGCACTGCTCTCCCACATGTATATTTATTTTCTCGATCTTCATCTGCACCGGCACGGCAGATGGGTACACAATGATAAGATATTGAGCGCTTGGTGATATTTTTTTGCGACTATATTACGTCACACACAGTGCAGCTATAACTGCAACGAGAGCGTCGGTGGCGTCGGTAGCGGTGATGGCGGTGGCGGCGACTGGCAATACTCATTATCACCTTCATTTCTTATTACTGTCAACCCCGATGGGCAAACGTGTTGTAATCTTCACAATCATAATTTTTATCAATCTTCATCTTCCTCGTTATTATCAACAGCGGCAGCGGCAGCGATAACAGCAGCGGCAGCAGCGCTGACGGCGGCAGCAACAGCAACGGCAACAGGATTAGTATCGCGACGCTCGCGCTCCCTTAATACGTAACCGTCTACGGATTCTCCTTCATTAATTTTTATTAATTCTTTATACTCGTAAACGTTAATCTTTATCGCGCGCCTTCATGACGCCCGATGGCGCGCATGCGCACTCCCCGGTTTTTATGTACCTGGTGCTTAGCCTACTTACATATGTACCTATACGTTCACGACTATATACATTAGAGTAACGGCATTCGTCAGCACTCATCCGACATTTGACCCGAGTAGCTCACCCAAGAATTTTCCTTTTTTCCATTTTTTCCCATTTTCCGCCATTTATTCTTACTCTTAGCTCTCTTCCTCTTTTGCCTGTCCAATCGAAAATCATCCTTTTCCTATTATCGGAGCAACGCCTGCCGAACGGCTCGTTAAGGAACTACACTTTTTTTGTTTTATTCTGTAACATATACATAGAGTACATGTACGTACAAGTAAGGTGAGTCTAAGAGTGATTAGAGCAATCGCGGATTCGAAGGACTCCATGACTTCCGGTTATCAATACGCGTCCCCGTCTCCGATATATTTCTCTTTTTTTACTAAAGTCCCTATTTGGCCAGGATGATTATCGGCTGAGCGTTTTCATTGAATTCACCTTATTCACCTTATTCATCTCATAGCTATTAGGAAACTTTGCTATTTACAGATATACAGGACGCTTCGGTTGCCTGGTTGCCGAAAGTCTAGAGTCAAATCTTTATGCGAGTTGGAATAACGACAGTATAGATAAAAGCGCAGTCTCGATTAGAATCTAATGTATTAAGGTATACTCTAAATGTTAATTAAGTTCAAGAATAGGCATTCCTTGAAGTCCCTCGTCGCGTCCTTTTGAATTTCCCGCGAGTATCGCTTGTGAATCCACGATTGCCACGCGCACTCTTATCGCAATCCTTTCCACATATAGGGAATTGAATCGAGGGGCTGCCGTTCGCGCCGTTATATCCCTGCGTTTACTTCACATCCTTTTTTTAATTATTTTTTTAATTATTTTTTTTCGAAATCCGTAAACGTCTTCCCCACTCAAATTTTCTAGATTCTCAATTTGTATATTATCTCCCTGTCGTACCCCGTAATTCTCTCCTTGGAATGTCTCGTCTTCTCCTTCGGGAAATGAAATTGTCGGTACATTATAGCGAGTGACGAGTGTGTGAGTCTATGAGTGTGAGTATACGTGTAATGTGTGCGTGGTTAAAGTTAATTAGATTTTCTCCATCAATATGACAGTCCTCGACACTGTTCTACTCTATTACTACCGATAATTTTAACGGCAGTAGCGTAATAGTATTTCTAATAGAGTAGCAATATTAGTATAGAGTAGAATAGCACGGAGTAATTAGTAGTAGCAGTAGTAATAGTAACAGTATCAGTAGTAGCAGTAGTAGTAGTAGTAGTTTTTGTAGGTGTAGTAACGTAGTACTCGTTTATAGTTCGTAGTAGAGAGTAGTATTTAGTGTAGTTTCATTAATGGTAACAGTATGCAGTACTCGTAACAGTAATAAGAAGCACTAATGGTATTACAGTGTTTTGTAGTGCATTGTAATGTAGCCTTAGGGTAGATATAAGGTACGTTACGGCAGCCGTGCGATTAATTCCCCTAGAAGTTTCACCGATCAAATTCAATTTTTCATACTTTTTTTTTAACAAGCACGCAGATAAAGACGTATACGCATGCATTCCGTAAGTTACTTGACTTTGCAAACATTAATTTATTCATTCGTCAATTCATTCATTCGCTTCTTACACCCATTCGTGATACTCACTCTCGACTAAACGTTGTCCGTCGCGTCTCAAAACGAAAACGTCTTACGATTACGTCGATTACAAATCAAGCGGTTTACCATTTAAATTATTGCACATTGAACAAACGATTACCGATAATTCTCTGGTGCGTATTGCGAGTTGCGTATGGCTGTTAGCCTGGAGATTCATTAAACTCTAATTACTCGTTTTTTTTTCTTCGCGTACGGTTCTATTTAAATTCATTTTTCGTGTATACCATTTTGGGTTTCTTAATATTTTCATATCTGTATATGTCCGTATGTGGTGTGTGTAGGAGTGTATATTGTGTGTGTGTGTGTGTGCGATGTGGCGCGTATCACTCTTGTTAGTGGCTACTTAATTAAGGAGGAATGTAGTCGTAGTGGACAACACGGCCCAACACGGGCCGGGCGACAGGAAGAATTGGAGTGAAGGAGTATGGCGGTTCATTGGCTGACGAAGAGTTGATTGATTCATTGTAAAGAAATTTTGAAAATGGTATGATGGTAGACTTATATATTGAATTTTGAATGTTGGATCAATATTAAATTGTCAATAGTGGAAATATCAAAATTCCTTTTTTTCCTCTTTTTACTCTTTCTCTTCCTCCTCTTTCCTCGCCAGCAGAAAGCCTCACTCCTCTGGCCATGACTCTCTTTTGGGTTTTCTATATGACAATCGGAAAATGGCGTCGCTACGTACGAATGACAGATCTTGCCAGATTCCAGGTCATTGCGAAGGAAATGTTAAAACGCTTAGACAACGCAACCTTCGACCATATTTTATGCGTAAACGCACTGAACGCGTAAAACGCATAAAAGGGAAGGACAAGGTGCGATGTGCGAGAATAGCGCGCTCACACTCGCTCGTACACAGTTCTCATCGTAGTAGTAGTAATTGTAGTTGTAGTTGTAATTGTAGCTGTAGTAGTAATAGTAGTAGTAGTAGTAGTAGTAGTAGTAGTAGTAGTAGTAGTAGTAGTAGTAGTAGTAGTAGTAGTAGTAGTAGTAATGGTGGTGGTGATGGTGGTGTTGGTGGTGGTGGTGGTGATAGTAGTAGTAGTAGTAGTAGTAGTAGTAGTAGTAGTAGTAGTAGTAGTAGTAGTAGTAGTAGCATCAGCAGCAGTAGCAGCAGCAGCAGCAGTAGCACTGATGGTAGTAGTAGTAGCAGCAGTAGTAGTAGTAGTAGTAGTAGTAGTAGTAGTAGTAGCAGCAGCAGTAGTAGTAGTAGTAGTAGTAGTATTTAGTAGTAGCGGTGGTAGTAGTAGTAGTAGTAGTAGTAATAGTAATAGTAGTAGCAGCAGTAGTAGTAGTAGTAATAGTAGTAGTAATAGTAGTAGTAGTAGTAGTAGCAGTAGTAGTAGTAGTATATGAACCTTGAATTCGCATAGGAGTAGGTTAGGAGTGCCGGAGAGAGTAGAGAGAGTCTCTCTCTCAGTCTCTCCCGCGGCCGTGGAATGCCTTGCCGTGTTTCTAGCTTCGAGTCTCAGGGTAGTAGGGCTCAGGTGGCGTCGCTTGCGACGCCGACACCGCCAGGAAGCTGCCGCTGCTTAAGCTGCTGCCTAGGCTGTCTCGCCTGCCGTGGCTGCCTCGGCTGTTCCTGTTTGCCGACATGTGCGGATATTTTACTCGCTTCCGGAAGCGAGGATTCCGCTGCGATTGGAACGCGCCCTGGAGTATCGCCGATACCGACCATATTGCTGCCGCCACTGCCATCGCCATTGCCGCTGCCGCGACGCACCAATGTCTTCGTGACGCTACGACGTGCCTCGTTAATTTTACCAACCTTGCCAGATTCACTACCTTCGCCACTGCGAGCATCGACAGGGACACGTTGATCACTAGCATTATCACCACCATCACTACCAACACCATCACCACCATTGCCACCACGATAATCACTGCCAGGGTTGACAGTGCCTGCAGCCCCGGCAGGAGCAGCCCGGACGTTACGATCGGTTGCAGAAGTGCCTGCCGACATCGACGTCGAGGTGGGCTGCCGCTGCCACTGACGGTATGGAGACTCGACGCCGATGCCGACGTCGAAGGCTTTTCCATCGCTCTGGAATCGAGCAGCAAGACTAGAAGAGTCCTTGGCTTCCTTTGAAGTGCCGTTGGTGAACGACGCTCCAGGAGCTGATTGACTTCTGCTCGTCGGCGTTGCGTGGCTGACCGCTGATACTGCTGTTTCCGGTGAAGGACCATTCGCGTTCGAAGATCCTGTAGATTTTGATAGGCCCAGCACAGCAGAGCTACCAATATGGCCTGCTTTCCACTTCCGCCCTCGCTCGTTGCCCAGATCGCCAGCGCAGCCGTAATCGTAGCTACAGCATAGCTGCCCGTCCTACGGAAAATCCCATTCATAAAGTTACTCTCAGGGTTGTTAACTATTTTAATACCTTCACGCATTCTAACTACCCGATATCTACCCTTTGTCTCTACCCAATGCAAAATGAATTCACCATGTTCACCGAATCTACCCAGAGTATTCATTCAATCTAGTCAATCAGACACCATCTTTCTTTCATTATATTAGGACTTTCTTGTCCTGCAAGTACCCCTTGACATCCCACCCTTGCGTGCATTCCATCTTCCTTTGCCATTTCATCTATTAATGGTATCCTTGGGCAAGTGACAGATACGCTTCTAGATCCTACTGTATTCTCGTTTTTCCTTACCGTGGAAAATTCATTGTTTCCTTCTTAATCCCGCTTAAATAAAATGTCTCGCATATTGGTATATTCAGGTATAACGTCGTGGAGTCCAAAATTGCCTGTCGCTCTCGTAAGCTCTGTTATTGGTATTACTGACATTATGTAATTAATAACACAGGCATGGTATATAACTGAATCCAATGAATTTCCAGGATAGTTATGAAAAGTGTCACAGTGGGATTCCGAGATAATCATGGGTCACCTCCGGCAGTGAGTTTACTTATCTGCATCAGGAGGATATTACTAAATAATGCAAGAATAACGATTCAAATACAATTCACCCGATCAGAAGATAATTCAATAACGTTCAATGAATATCCACCCTCCAGACTCGCCAACTACAACTGCTCAAAGGATTGTGTAATCCCGGTGCGTCTATAGTATTGCATGTGCTGATCAGAGTACAGTGCATAAGACAAGAAGAAGAAGAGAAAAGAAGAGTGAAGATAAGGAAGAAAAAAGAAAAGAAGAGAGCAGGAAGAGAAAGAGACTAAGCATGCGACGCATCATGGTTCGTGCCCATCGACAGTGTGAAATTAAGCGAATGCGAAAAATTAATTAAAAATAAACTAGAAAGAACATTCAAAGACGTTCGTAGGACGTCCGTGGGACGTTGTGCGTCGTGCGGGTAGATACGCTCGGTGCCGAACAGCCGTGAACAAAGATATTAATCTCGTGCGATAATTTCAAACAAAGTAACTCCATAATTGTGTTCTAAACAATCTAAGCTATCTAAGATAAGATAGATAGGTGGATGAATGCCCAGGAATAAAAGCGTAGGGATTTAGGCATTTCGTCTGAGGGAGAGTTCATTGATGGTTTTCAGCAGTTTGGCCGGAGATATAAGCGTAGGGATAAGAAGCACAGCCAATCAAGAAGCAAGTTAAATATCTAATACGTTTAAAAAGCCAATCGAGCGTAAGTAATATAGATTAAGTGGTAGGTATATAGGTGAGGTAGAAGTGATGTGATTACCGATGCACACAACACGCGCTATTGCTCACCAATTCGGCGCAGTACGGCACCTGCAAGGATACCCATCGTTAGGCTGTTAGGTTAGTCTCACGGCTCTAGGCGTGTTATAAAGAGCGTCAAAAGGCATTTTTATCCGTTTTCTAGATTTTTTTGCATTTCGAGTCCTCGACATTCCGTCCTCTCTCGTGAACTACTGGTGGCCATTGTGTTTAATCGTATTTTTATTCGTACGCTCTGGAGTTACTAAGTTTTCTGTATTCATTATGCAAAGACTATTTTCTGTCAACTTGAAGATGGCGGAATGTCGAGGACCGAGATTGTCGTTCGAACAGAGGAAGGGCGGTTAAATTTTATAGGAGAACGATCCATGCAGGGCCGACCTAAAGCACGTACGCACGTACGCATGTACATACGCAGGCACGCACGCACGCACGTATGCACGTACTCACGCACGATCGGCACGGCTCGTCACGCGTCTCGATCAAAGAAGCTTTCAAAAAGCAAGCCAGCGTTTTTTATAAAGTAATTAATTCGAAGAGACCGAGCTCGAGGATTTATTTCTTTGCTCTGCTGTTTGCCTTTGTTGTACTTCTTTCATTACTTATGTATACATATATATATTTCTTTTTTACTTATGTATATATAATACTCGTTCGTTATTCGCTTTATGTTCTTATTTTTTGTTCTTGCTTCGCGCTGCTGCGTTCGGCATGCAGCGGCGCTCTCGAGATTCACTCCATTGCTCTCTTCTACTCTGTTTTCTTATATCTCATTCTTAGGGCAAATTGTCAATAGTAATCCACTCAGCATTACTCGGTTATCTGTTAATTTAAGTTGTTGTTTGGTTCATTGAACACTGGGATTAATACTCTGCGTCCTAGGTTTTTCCTCGTTAAATTGGGATCCGCGACGCCGCCATTTTATCCCGCACAGGCAATTTATGCAATTCTAGTTGCCGAATGCATAAAATAAAATAAAAGGAGTTTCATTAAAAACGCATAGCCCGTTGTACATAGAAACGCGAATGGTTTACTATCCTGTACGTCTTGTTATTGCCTACGAGCATAATCATGGCCGCTCAGTTTACTGACCTTCGAACCTTGACCTTGAACCTTATTCTATTACAAAGGAGCATCATCGCTCGACGCACCGCGCTCCGTCTCGTTATAGACAATTAAATGGAGCATGTAGAGCAGATATCATCTCCGCATGCGTTTATCACGCGTCTACGCGACTCCTTTTGTGGCTAGCCCACTTACCTTGCACTCGCACGTGGTGCATTTGTCGTTGGGATCCTGCCAGGAGCTTCCACTGTCGTGAAGGATCCCGGCGTAACTACACGGTCGTGGATGACTGTTACTCATTAAAGACGTTCCATTCGTCGAGGAATCCCGTGCGCAAGGATCATCCTCGCAACGTGGACAACAGTCGCCGTCTTCGGTCACTGGGTTAGCGCATGTGACAGGTGGACACTCCATCTGCCAGCAGTCTATCTCACCGTACTGTACGACGTGGAACAACAATTCGTTAGGAATATGGATAAAGAGTGTACCAAGTATATGCTGACAAGATCACTAGGAACGTACCAGACATTCGCACGTTTGACACTGATAGATCCAACGCTCGCCACTTCGGAACACGAGGTGATGCAATTCCTGGTGCTTACAGGAAGACATGGGATCGCACTGGGGACAACATTTATCCCTTTGACTGCTGGGGATGCTGCAATCACATATTGGCTCCCGGCACGTGATCACACCATCCTTGCAGGTGCAACGTCTGCAGGGATTTCCTGCAGGTGCGAGAGTGTCGCCATTTTCGATTTCTCTATCTTCGAACCAGCAATCTGTAGTGAAGGATGTAATCATTAAATGGACATTAATAAGTATGTACATGTACTTCTAGTGGCTATATGGTCCTAGAGACCGTCTACTTACTGAGCTTGCAATTCTGCTCGTGACCCGGTGGACAGACGCACTCATAACCGCCTTCTGTGTTGACGCAACTCGCGCTGGGATGACACGTGTGCTTTCTCTCCAGGTTGCGATCGTTGCACTCGTCGATGTCAAGGCACTGGGTCCCTTGGCTGCTGTCATGCAGTGCGCTACGATATCCTGGTTTGCATCTACAGTAATACCAACCAGGCATATTGAAGCAGGTGGAAGACCTGTCGCAACGATGAAGATCACTAGCACATTCGTCTAGATCGAGCTCGCAACTGGAGCCGATGTAACCTCGTCGACAGGAACACCTTCCTGGGGCTACGCACTCGCCACCATTTTGACAGGTAAGACTGCACACAGCTGTAAGGGGACGATGATGGGTAATTAGAGCCCGATTAATAAAATTGGACAGCTATGTATACAGTGCTTTACAAGACTTCAGGAACTAGGTCTTTCGTGGATCCGGATTCCTTATCAGCCAGTCTGACTACGTAAAACTTACGTTTACAGATGTGCCCGTCACCGGTGTATCCTTCCTTGCACTGACAGTAATAACTTCCTGGTGTATTAACACAGGTAGCATGTTCGGCACAGGTATGGCGCCCGGTAGCGCATTCGTCAAGCTCAGCACAATTAAACTTATCGACCCTGTCATAACCTGGTAGACATTCACAGGTATAAGAGCCGATAACGTTGACGCACCGGGTGTTGGCGTTACAGTGATGTCCTTCTGAGCCACCTTGTTGCTTACACTCGTCCACGTCTAGATAAAGGTAGATGATACTGATCAGATACAAAGGTCGAGTCGAAGCAGCAAGATCTTTTATATGTAATTTTAGTTTTAGTGAAGCTATGTATAATTGATTATAAGGTTAGCTAAGGATCGGATACCGTGACAGTTATGACCGTCCCCCTGGAAACCGATATCGCAGTGGCAGGCGTAGGTCGTCTGAAGATTGAGGCAAGATGCGTTTGCGTGACACTTGTGGCCCTTTGCGCAGTAATCCACCCCTGTTAGTAGTCGGTTAGATGCCAGGCACAGAGGAAGGAGAGACAAGAAGAGACCAATAGGTCAAAGGTTAGTTAATCATTATCATTTGATTAAGAGAGGTAGTTAATAATATTATTTGGATATAATGGAAAAGCGCTTATAAGTGAGACGATAGTGGGTACGGTATAGACTGTGACGTGTACCTGGACAGAATTTGCAGCACTCCTCGGCGACGCTTATCTGCTCGCTCGGCGGACAGGGTAGTGTCGGACATCTTGTTTCTGTGTCGACTCTTTGACAGGTGAAACTGCCGTCGTAGCAGTCGCACTCGACGCATTGTTTCGGTGAGACCTTCTCCCCGTGATCGTAGATCACCCCATGGAGATAGCACTGCTCTGCAAGGGTTATATCAAGAGATAAAGAGTATAGACGGGGTGGTTCCTGAAGTGGTCTCCGAAGCGAGACTGCACCCTGGTAAAATTATTAGGGGATGCTTACTGAGACAGATGGGACAGCATTGATTCTCAGGCAAGATGGGATTCTTGCACGTGACTGGAACGCAGGGCGTCGGTCTGCACTCTATCTCACCGTGGACGCAGGAACATTGCTGGCAGCCTTTTTCCCAGGTCGCACCATCGTCGTGCACGGTCCCGTTAACCCTGCAGGCCTTTTGGCACTCGCACTCCTCTACCTTGCTTATCCTACCCTCTGCGGCAGCTAGCTGGAAGAAGGATCGCGTTGAGAGAGAATAGAATAGATGAGACGAGGGCGGTTTTAATAAAAAAAGAGGAAACTCACCCTCCGCGTAAGCTCGTTCAGGTTCTGCATGAGCTGCTCGACGGTGTTTTGGAGGATGGAGAACTGGCCGCAGGTCGGACAGGAGGAGTCGAGCTGAGGACACTGGGACAGGTATCCGTGGGCACCGGGTATCAGCTTCACATCCTGCAAAGCTCCCTGTGGTGGAGAATCGCGAGGGTCTACGATTAGTCTCTCTCTCTCTGCCCCCGGAAGTCTTGCAGGCTCTCCCTCCCCGCCGGGGCGCATTCCAAGACAAAGAACAAGGCCGAACGAGAGGACACGAGACCCAGATGTCTAGGTATCCTAGTAGCACTCGTGGATTCTCATTCGGCAGCGACATCGGCTAACCTCAGCTCCCTACCTTGAAGAGGAAGTGCTTGGCGTTTCTCTGACCGACCCAGAGCTGTAGTTGAGGTACGGTGAAGTTCGTGTCCGGCGGTCCAGGCCGTAGAAGACGCCTGTAGAGAGGATGGCAGTCGACGAGGAGCTCGACCTGCGAGCCACTAACGCTCAGGGCGACCCTGTGCCAGGCGCCATCTGCCAACCTGAAGGGGAAGGCCTCCACGTGTACGGCGCCGTCTCGTCTCGAGACGTAGTGGAGCCGAAGCTCGTCCTTGCGTCCGCTACTCTGCAGCTCCAAATACCTGCGGACGTCCAGGAAGAGAGCCAGAAAGGGAGACAGAGGAGGATCCGGATATGGATACGGTGGTTACGGTTATGATGGTCATGGCAGGGAGTGAGAGCCAGAGAGCCAGAGAGAGAGAGAGAGATATAGAGAGAGAAAGATAGAAAAAGAAAGAGAGACAGAAAGAGAAAGAGATAGAGAGTAAGAAAGAAAAAGAAAGAAAGAGAGAGAGAGAGAGAGAGAGAGAGAGAGAGAGTGAGACACATACACACATCTATATAAACGTAATATCCCAGGATTCCGGTAAGAGGTCGTGCGATCGACCCTTGGAGAGCTTTCGACTTACCTGTTATTGCCGTGAGAGAAGGCGACGATAGTGCCTGAGTTGGCCTCTTCCTGTCGAAGAGCCGCGGCCACCGTGAACTCCGGAACCCGCCGGAGAAGAGCAGCCGCTCTTTCGAATCCCGCCTCGCTCACCCGGAGCTCCCTCTCGTTGCCTGCCAAACGAAAAATGACCCTCTCCTAAGATCATCTTCGTGCCAATTCGTTTCGTGAATGTTAAAGGGGTTGTTACACATTTTCCACCCTCCAACTTATGCCACTGTCAGTGTCAATGCCAGTCAGGATGGAGAATGCCGTAAGAAGGGTGCCAGAGTGCTGGCCGCCTGAGTGTCTACTTAACCTAACAAGCTTCCCGTAGGAGCCATACCCTATCCCCAGAGACTTCCCATAGAGTACCGGATGGTGCTTGGAAAAAATATCTAAGCTCACTACGTCTCTCATCAAATAAAATTGAGGTATAATGACGACGTCAGAAATTTCAGGCTTCGCCTATCGAATTTCAGACGCACCGACTGTCTGAGAACTGTTGGTACCTATACGGTGTAACCGGATACCACGATAAACTGGCAGCCGGTGAACTTCCGGAAAGAGTAACGAAAAAAAAAACCTAATTGAGTATCTATTGCTCGAGACGCCAATGTATAATTTACCAGAACACGTGCGCGTACATTAAGGGATGATCTCACCCGTCGTTTATAATTATTCCATATGATCGGTAACGATCCGTCAGCCTGAAGAGACCTTCCTTCCTCGTAATCGGATACAGGGGCATACGCGTGCGCCATCATCAACTCGATTCCGACAGTCAAGGGCGTCCCGATGAAATTCAAGACGATTACCTTCGTTAAAATGACGCCCGGGCGTAATGACCTGCGATAACTACATGCGATACCTCCTCTTCCTTCACCACCACCCTCTTCAGCGCAGCCACGCGACCATTTAACTAGCGCCTTTTCACGCACAATTTCTTGTAATTTTTTCTCTTCTTTCTTACTCTTGCACGTATGCATCAGACACGAAATGAGAGGTCACAATCTTTCTGGGAAGTCTAGCTAAGTGGTCTTTCCTCAGGAACACGAATACCCACCTAAGGGTGTAAGCGCGTGCAATGGCTCCTGCATGCAGTAAAAGTTTTTACTACGTATCCCGATATTAACGTGTGCATTATAAATGGCAGACTTGCTGAATGGCATCGACGTGCAGTCATGAGACCTTTGTGGTTTGTTTGTCGGCCATCCTTAATGCACGGGTAACGAAGAATAATTTATGCAAGGTAGATTGAGGATTAGTGAGATTTTTCCTAGGGCAACCAAAATGGCGTCTACACTCACCTTGAAGATAATAGGCAGGCCTTAACCTTACTAGACCCGGAACCGGACTGACTCCTGTCTTGGTTGTATTGTGAAGCTGCAGTGCGGCCAAGAGATCTATGCTGCCAGCCGTTTCGACGCCAGAGGCGCCTGTACTAGATCCTCTCGACATGGTCATCCCAGTTGGATCAACAGTAGCTGCAGCCACAACTGCAGCGGCTTCCGTCGCCTCGACCTCCTCGCGTCCTCTGGCTACGGTAGCACCGGCTGCTACAGCCGCTCCTTCCTTCTCGCCGGATGTACCGGACACTGGAAGCCAAAGAAAATTTGTCTGTTAGAAGAGCGGGAACTCTTGTTTATTTATTCGCAATTGCAATTACATTACGGTCGGTCCACGAGTAAAATGTGTTTTTGACAGATCAAAAATAATGATGTCTCTAGCATAAAATTTTTGTTACAAAGTATGCAGGTGGACGAGTTTGCACTGAAATGTATATTATATTTTTCTATTTTAGCATATAGGTACTTATATATCAGTGATTTTATGGAATGCCAGGTGTAATTTGCTAAGGATGGCATTGTTTGTGATCTGTCAAAAAAAAAAACATATTTTATTCGTGGACAAACTATATACAGGTTTATTCAAGGTTCTTGCACCGACTGAAGTTAACTATCCTTTTCATTTTTTTGTTGTTGCTAAAACCAACTTCAGTCAGTGCAATAGTCCTGAATAACTCTGCATATAATTCTACATGCCATTAACGGGACTGCGGAGTACTTTTTAGCCTCAAAATGGAATATCGTAATTTATAAGAATGTAATAATAATTTCTCACGCAAACGCAGTGCACGCAGATTTTTGCAAGCTGCACTGGTACTTGCACGATACTTTTATGCGGAATAATTGACAAACAAAGGTATGAGTTGCATGCAATTTTTTGACGTGAAAGATGCTCGTGCCAAGATTTTACATGCATCTCATTCCTTTATTTCGCAATTATATCTTACGAAAGTGCCGTTTCAGTAATTATGGAACTTACACAAATCTGCGTGCACTCCAGTTCGATAAGGATAATGCATTAATTCCGTGTAATTCACGATTTTCGTGATTGGAAATTCAAAATGGCCGTTTGCACTCCCCAGTCACCTTAAAGCTTATTTCTTTTTAATTGTATCAATCTCTTAGATAAATTTAACTTTCTAACAAAAATTACAAGTGTCCCCGTTTTAGCGTTCGGCTAGCTTCGTTCTCGGTGAATCGATACTCGCAGTAGACCTAGTGAGTCCGAGTAAACCCGTCGTCGAAGAAGAGGACGATCGATCGTCCAGAGTAAGGGACTAGGACCGATCGCCTAACGTTATAGTATCCAGTAACTAAGGGTGAGTAAGATGCCGGCGTCGGTCCTGGCGTCTACAATATCGCTATGGACGCGGAGAAAGAAGATAAAAAGAAGCAGCAAAGGAGGGTATATCGAGGGCCGGAAGCGAAGCGTAAGAAAACTCATGGGACTCCCAAGCGTAGAATAAGGATTCCAGAGTAAGATATGAGCAGGGAGAAGAAAGAGGGTGGCGTCGCGACGCGAAGCCGCCTTGTCTAGACTCACGTGGATAGTAATAAGCTCGACGATTCGCGAAGACAGAATGGGCACCTCGTTGTACCCAGGACGACGTCCTCGTCGGCGTGAATGGGAGCAGCAGCAGCGCCAGGGCGATCGTTATCCTCAGCGGTCGCATAACAGAGGAGACCGAGGTATCGTTGCTGGAGTTTTCAAGACCCGACTAAAGCGATTGCCGCTACGCGACACAGACAAGACGACACTTTTCGTGCCCGTGTAAGCACTAACTTCAGGATTGGCCAAAACGTTTACACTTATTTCGCAAATTCATTGAAACTCGCGTGCGACCCGTTATACGATCGCCGTGAGAGTATCCGCTTGGTGGATTCGAATTCCGCCGGATTGGCAAAAGGTGATTTCGTGAGTCTCCAGTTCCTCCTCTACCTCCAGCTCTACGACCTTCGTTCACTTTTTTGACAGTAATCCCTTGTCGCGTGCCACAAACTGTTAACCATGCCATCCTTACGTACTCCTAACACCGTGACACGTGGGTCAACGACATCCTCATGGGAAATCCGTACCAAATCCTTCTACCCGACTACTCTCGACTTCTCCGGTAGATTAACGAAAATCCCTAGATACCCAGACACTCATAAGCAACCATTATCGAATCTGACATTCGCGTTGTCCTACAAAACCTGACATTCTGAGAACCTTTGCTTAACGAGCACCTTGCGTCCCGCCGTTCAAACAAGGGCTTCGTGCAGACACTGCGAGAAATAGCATTATTATATATTGTCGGTCTGTTAATGTACCGCAGAGATGTCAATATTTGACAATGTCGAGCCGAGATATACCTTTCGGCCATATTTAAACTGCCAAGAGAAAACGTAGGTGGTAGGTATAAGTATAAGCGGGGTAAGGCCAGCCTCGCGACTCCCTATCGCACGAAAGTTATCGCGCTATGAAAACATTGAATTTTCAAGAATGCCAGCCTACGGCATTCCCTCGGGAACCCTTGTTTGCCCTTCACCACTTATTATACCAAGGGGAAGAGAAGTAAAAACTCGTGCCGTACCAAGCTAGGTCCTTGGCAGTGGATATCAAGTTGGCCTCCTTCACCTGCCACGACTTCGGATGACACTTGATGCAATCGACTACGAGATACGAGTCGTGACTCAAGACTCAAGACTCCTGACTCAAGACTCACAAGAGCTATCTCACGCAAGAGGAATCCACTTGTCAAGAATGGCCAAGTACTTCGTACACGTTATTACCCAAGACCCATACGTTATACACCGTGCACATACCACCTCCATTGTAATACGTGTGGCTCATACGTAACTTCCTCTACTATGCACTACGTGCATACAGCACTCAATGAACGGCTTTGACAAGCCCGCCGCAGCATCGAGCTCAATTAACTCAGAGACTGTACTCGATGCAGCCAATATGAACTTTTCTTTAAACGATTCTGCCTTCACCCTCTTCCACGGGCATAAACTCAGAACGTCAAGCGATGCCGACGCTTCGGCTGAGTACTCCAGCGTGAAATGGTTTGATCGGACGCGGAGCGTCTCGACGGCTCGGCGCCGTCCTCTCTCCGTCTCGCTCTAACTCTCCCTCATCCTCTCAGCCTCCCACTGACACCTACGCTTTCTCCTACTGTAAAGCGTGCATCCCTGCTTTAGTAATACGTTCACTGACACCAAAATAAAATATAGTACTTCCCTTTTGGTAAAATACCACACGAATTACATTGCGGTACAATAGAGATAGGGTTGAATTGCATCTTGAATTTTATGCCTGTAATTTTTTCAGAATGAGAATGACAAGAAATAACGAGACTATTCAGCCGTGTACGAAAAAGACCTTGCTCTTATTTGTTTCTCTCGATTCGCAGCAATGCACTCGACGTCTGGCGTTGCGATGCGATCAACGATAGCGAGTGAATTTAATCAGGGAAAAGAAACAAGGAAATTCATGAAATCATCAATTGGTTCCTCTTGACGGACCGTGATGAAATTAAACGAGGAATCGACAGTTTGGCTGATACTATCAGCCAGTGGTTACGCGTCATGCCGGTATACGCCACTTTTTAATAAATACTATTGGCTTCGGATTTAACGTTTCTATTAGGCATACCGGAAGTGAATGGCTTTATGATTCTACGATTCCACCTTCGAAAGAACTTTTGTGTCCTCTGTAATTTTCGATCTGAACATTTTTGTCCTATTGTTATGTCTTCGTAAGGAATGGGATATCATTGAGGTGCGTTTCAAACGAGTGACACGTTACTCCTGTTGCCTTGTACTGTACGTGTGTTTCTGTTTTGCGTCGACCCGAGACAATTCACTGGATCACGTGACTCTCGCAAGAGACGACGAGACAATGAGAATTCTTTACGTCGAGTTACGCCTCTTTATTATTTACAATCATTGACGAACCAAGGGTACGAATATGGTTTCCGTTGTCACCATGGAATTCAGTGTCTTGATCTTGACGTGGTATCCAGCCATTCACATTCGTTCATCGTTATTGTATTGGAATAGTTTTAGAATTTTCTACCGGAGACTATTCTTCATCGAGATAGGATACGTATTCAATAGCGTCATCGACTACAGTCATATATCACATGAAAGTGCTATACGATGCGTTGATAAATAATAGAACAAGGTCTCTGTCAAATATATCAAAGAAAATCAAATTAATGGGCCTGGATAGAATCGACTACCACAATTGATAGGGTTAGATATTGCAGTATGAGTTATACTTTCATGAATTTTAAGGAATCGATACCAATAAATAATCAATGACTAATAAGAAGTTTGCAAAATCGTAGAAAATCGATGACAGCAGCATGAATAGTAACGCTTTACGAAATTGACATACTGCAGCGAGATTGACGAAGCTTGCGAAATTCTGCGGAACGTGTGGCTAGCTAGTTCACGTAATTGAAATCGAACAAGATACAGCGAATAATTGTGTGCGGGGCGCCAATTCGTATTGCAGAGTGAATCAGGGAAGTGTCGAAGGCGTGAAACTCCAAAGTGTGGGAATTTATGTAAGGAATATGGACTTACGTAAACTTCTGAATGCGCTTTAACAAACCCCCTCGCTCTTCTGACAATCGAATAGCGGTTAGTTAGTGTTCAGTACGATTGTTACGCATGGCTGAACGAATTTCACGCGGACGCGAGTTTTTCACGAGAGCGAACATGCAGCACCTCTGCACTGTGCGGATACGTAATGAAAGGAAGATTGCCAAACAACATTGCCCACCTATATAAGTTCCCAATGATTCCTATTATTTATCAGTTTACCTCTAGTATTCGAAGGATCGATACTGGAAGGTGAACCAAGTTAGATAGACATTTTCAACCCTCCTGTATTTTCTTTTGTTCTATTCTATTCTATATAGTATTCCGATCGACTTTGGGCTCTCTTATACTTATTCAACATGGCCTTCAAGGTACTATAGGATCTACGACCTGTGACCTATGACCCACGTTCCAAGTCTCACGCAATCCCCTATCCTTCCTTACAGAGAATTTATGTTCTTCCCTTTTATCTTGTTGCTGTTTTATATTTGCTTTTGGTATTTCTAAGGATTCTCGTGCCTTCCAGTTCGTGCCTTTAATAGCCCTCGTGGCTGTGATGGGCCCTTCGTGGATTCTGGGCCAGAAGGCCCACTCTTTTCAACACTTTCTGGGTCCCGTGGCCGGCGGCGAGCAGACAATCGCTTGGAAGGATAAGCATGGCCATCATCATCATGACTACGTTGCTCATCCTAGTTATGAGTTTGCCTTTGGCGTTAAGGATCTTCATACCAAGGATATCCATGGACACAAGGAACATCACGATGGGAAGAATGTTGTTGGGGAATATTTAGTGCATGAGCCTGGTGGCAATGTGAGAACCGTCAAGTATCAGGTTGATAAGTACGGATTCCATGCTCATGTGCACAATACCAACGGTAATGATCACTCCGGTGGTGGTCATGGTGGACACGGCGGAGGCCATGGTGGACACGGTGTAGCTCAAGGTGGACATGGAGGAGATCATGGCGGACATGGAGGGGATCATGGTGGACGCGGTGAAGTCCATGGTGGACATGGAGGAGGTCATGATGGACACGGAGCAGGTCATGGCGGACACGGCGGAGATCATGGTGGACACGGCGGAGATCATGGTGGACATGGAGGAGGCCATGGTGGACATGGAGGAGGCCATGGTGGACATGGAGGAGGTCATGGTGGACACGGAGGAGGTCATGGTGGACATGGAGGAGATCATGGTGGACACGGCGGAGGTCATGGTGGACACGGTGTAGCTCATGGTGGACATGGAGGAGATCATGGCGGACATGGAGGGGATCATGGTGGACACAGTGGAGCCCATGGTGGACACGGAGCAGGTCATGGTGGACATGGAGGAGATCATGGTGGACACGGCGGAGGTCATGGTGGACATGGAGGAGATCATGGCGGACATGGAGGGGATCATGGTGGACACGGTGGAGGTCATGGTGGACATGGTGGAGCTCACGGTGGACATGGTGGAGCTCATGGTGGACACGGAGGAGGTCATGGTGGACACGGAGGAGGTCATGGTGGACACGGAGGAGGTCACGGTGGACACGGCGGAGGTCATGGTGGACACGGAGGAGGTCATGGTGGACACGGAGGAGGTCATGGTGGACACGGAGGAGATCATGGTGGACACGGAGGAGATCATGGTGGACACGGTGGAGATCATGGTGGACATGAATTTGGTAGTCACGGTGATGGCCATGACTACCATGGTGGACATGACGAGGAACATGGAGGATATGGAGGACATGGATTTGGAGAACACGATTTTCATGGTGGACATGGAGAACACGATTTCCACGGCGGACACGGATTTGGAGAACATGACTTTCATAGTGGATATGATATACACGGAGGATACGGTGGACATGGATATCATCACCATTACTAAGTTTCTACACAAACAAAATGGTACCAAATCCTGTGAACTAAAGTATACTGCCTCTAGACACTTTACGATCGTTACTGTTACACTTGTTATCGTACTCGTTGCCAATACACTTGTTACTTTTTAATTTTCACCCCTACTATAATTTTCCATGAATCCTCTCATCTGTAAGTATCAAAGTACTTTTGTGAGTCACCCTCAAGCTCAACCCGCCAACGGTAGTCAGCACTAGCATTACCAAGGGAGGGTAGATGAGCCTGCAATAATATCCCATAAGGCAGAATACAAAGTATTCCCGTAATGCATTACCATCTAATGCGTCTCTCCCTGTTCTACGGTCCATTATTTGCGCGCGAATGTTGAATACAGCAGCACGAAAAGGCGGCCATCTCGTTAGGGCAAACGCAAAGGCGCACTCGGCGGCCGGTATAGAGAGAATACTTTAATACATGAAAAGGAAGCAAAAACGATTCTTCACTGTCAGTTTCGCGTCCACCACCTTAGCTCAGTACTCGCTATCAGAAAATAGCGCAGTCACTATACCGCAGTATATCGTCTGTCCCCTTTAGCCGGCCATTTTCCTTCCTCCAACTTTCCTTTATTTTCTTTCCAATATCGAGTTACGAGCCGTTTGCCTTTTGCCGTTTGTCGCTCGCTGCCAATAAAAGAGAGACCGCTCTCGCCTCTCATCGATTAGAAAATTGCGGCTGCGACCGTTCGTTTCGTGCGCTCTATTAACGACGTCCCATTAATTATTTAATGAAGGGAGAAAGACCAATTCGTAAGAGAGAAGGTTACTGCCAAATGAACAGAAGAGTCCAAGTCGATAAAAGAGCGGTCGGTCACGTGTCGTTTAAGCATTGGTCGGCTGAAACGGTATGGAGGGTGAGCGGAAGTGACGCAACGAAAAAAACAAGTGAACTAAAAAGGGTCTATCGGAAGGAAGTGGAGGACTCTCGAGTCCTGTCAGGCCGTCGGTAACGAGTTCGACAACGACCTCGAGAACGACGTCGGCAATCGAGCCTCTCGGGCCAAGCGTCGTTTAAATATGCATAAGCTCGAGTTTTCAGCGAATAATTTAAGTGGCTTCGGGGCTTTCGGGCCA
Source organism: Pachycephus smyrnensis (assembly GCA_030142225.1). Taxonomy (NCBI): domain Eukaryota; kingdom Metazoa; phylum Arthropoda; class Insecta; order Hymenoptera; family Cephidae; genus Pachycephus; species Pachycephus smyrnensis. The sequence goes on along the minus strand of JARQST010000399.1, from coordinate 3,132,584 downwards.
AGGTCTTGTGATTGACTGGAGTAGATGCTTTCCGGGCACTTGGTGCTAGCACCTTACAAGCCGACGAGGAAGACGAGCGTCGAGACGCCGCTCGTACGTATATTCGGTTTCACTTAAAGCAGACACCTTTAGCGTGAGCCACGAGGGAACGTTAGCAATGTCCACATGACTGTCTTCCCCTTCCCCTTGCCTTCCACCTCTGACTTTCTCTCTCTCTCTCTCTCTCTCTCTCTCTACACCCGTGCTGTCTGTATATATGCACCGCTGCATCGCGTGCACGGCCCTCCTGGTGTTTGAGGCATCCGATTCTGGCTGACCCAGCACGCCAGCCTAACCACTGACACTTGATAAAGATGCACCATCTGAGATGCGTCGTTTACGTTAGATATCCTAATAATTTAAGATTGATAATGGGCACGTTATACTGCACAAATTTGGATGGAACGAACGAGTTGCAATGGTTAGAAGAAGGTTTTGGGTATAGAGGTTATTGAGTGTATGGAGGTGAAAAGTACGAGGATCCTGAAGTGAAATGGTCATGTACGAACTAAACGGGTAACAAATCAGCGTATGATTTGATTGTACAGGCGGTGTTTATGCATAGGAGTACCACGTGGATGAAAGGTCCAGAAGCACATAGATACAAGTACTGTTGAAGGGTGAACGGGAGGAGGCCGCCATGTTGTCTGGCTACCCCGCATTGCGCCAGTGAACTCGGCGAAACCCCGGATACCCCCCTTCCACACCCCGTATCAGCCGCCTGAACCTACCACCCAGCCAGCCACCCACCGAAACGCCCAACTACCTCGGTAAGCGCCTCTCTTGCTCCGCGACCCGTAAACCCCTAACCCATAACCCATAACTGAGTCGCGAAGTATCCTGGTGCTCTCTTCTTCTGGAACGGCCTACGAACGACGACCCAATGAAGTCTCGCGTTCCTGGATCTTTTATCTCGTTCTATCTATCTGGCATACCTATTATCTTGCGACCCAATTCGCGCGGCTGCTCCATTATACTTTCTCCCTACTCTCTCTCTCTCTCTCTCCCCCCTCTCTTTCACTCCCTCTCTTGAATTCCCAACGAGCTGTTAAGAAGGCACCCAGCCTAGAAATCCAGGATGCCTAGGGTGGAAGTAGATATATCCAGAGGATGCATATTCGCCATGTCTCTAATGCTGTAGGGGTAGATCCCAGGATTCCGGGGGATTCCCTTTAAGTCGGGGGAAAATCAATTTGGTCGGCGCGGCGGCGGGGTGACGCTCTCGCCCGAGTATATCCGTGTGCGGAGACGCTACTTGTAACGTCAGCGTCGGCAGCGATGCCAGCGAACGAGCAACCGCTACGACGGATAGGTCCCACAGTAGTTTCTGTGTCTCGGCATCGTCGCCGTCCTCACCGACGTCGTTTACACGCTCTCCTTACGGCAGCAAAGCTGCCACCGTGAAGACCTGCAAGTTCCACCGCACGAGACGTCGTTGCTCGTACCGGCATTCTTCCGAGTTCGTACAGTTCTCAAAGCAGCGACCACCACGCAACTCACGTCGCTTACTACGTGGTCATGCATGCATGCTTCCATAGGGTTCAGTATACTGTGTTACGTATACGTGGGACAGCGGGTATGATGAGAATGCACCCTTTCACCTTGGACTCCTGGTGTGGCAGCAGGTGCAGGGATATACGCACGACCTACGTGCTAGCACCTGCTCCCGCCTATCTGGTTCCCTCCCTGGTTAACCAATCAAGTTGTTTACCACCCTGGGACTCGAGCTAGCAGCAGCGTGTCAGTCGAATAACTAAAAGGGATGAAAAGCCGCGCGGTAGACTTACCCTGCAACGTCACCAGAGAAGTAGATTTAACTAGGTCAGAGCTTCCATAGGCGTGTATCTATGTACATACATCGTGGCGCAGAGTAATCTGCTGTTTCTCATCCCTGCGGGGCCTCTGAGATCCACCCTGAGAAAGAGGACCGTGTCAGAGGTCTTAAGTACCGCAGAGGGGTCAGAGGTCATTATAGCAGAGTCTTACCAAGGAGGCGCCAGAAAAAAAGTCTACCTGGAATTCACCATTTTATTCCTTTCCAGGAGTCGTCGATTACCTGCCATTACCAGACCACAAGGACGGAACCGTAATTTCCCGTGGAGAAAAACAAATCAGTGTGACGAGTGGATGGAGGACGGGCGCCGCGACGGAGACGCTCACCCTTTGAAATAAGGGCGATCGAACGAACGTTTCGCCATCAGTTATGCGCGAGTTGAATGTATGTAACTAACCAGTAGGAAGAACGTGAAGGTGGAATTATAGGTACAAGATGATCGAATCACATAAGAATCCTTGAGGCCTGACAGGGTCTTGGGTTCCGAGACGCTTACGTGCAATTTGTCCTTTCCACGAAGTCGAAGCGTCGCGGCGCCCTGTCACCACAGGACGCCTGCCACCAATCACTGATACTTTTGCCGACCATAAAGAAAATCTGCCAAGTAGCGACTACGACATCGTGAAACGAGAAATGGGAAACAACTGACGACAGCTGAGGGTCTCTGGTGTTTATTGTCGGCGGCTATACGGGAAAAATTACGATGAACCTGGCGCCGCAAGGAACGTCTCACTACATCCGTCGGTAAGATCCGGACGCGGAATAGTAATACGTATTTCAAAGTTACTTAGGTAGACCCTTGCATATTATCATAGTTTATACAGAGTGACAGATAGTGTCGGAAGATTGAAATAGGGGCAGTAATTCAGTCTGGCAATTTCTCTTCAGTCTCATCCACTTGCAAATACGTTTCCTTATGAATTATTTACCCAGAGATAAATCCTACCGATCGGAGAAGCCGGTTTTAAATTTGGGAAACTCGTAATACGCTTATATAACCGCTTATATGATCGTAAAAGAGAGATATATATATATATATAGTCGATTGGCGAGAAGTACTCCTTGGCTACCCATTGCATTGCATAGTAAGCTACAACAAATCCAGAACGTCTAAGGTCTTAAATTTTACGAATTCCCTATACCCACCGTGAGTGTAAGAAGGACAGACTTATAGCAGTTCACATGAATCAGAGAGAGAAAGACACCGAGTAGTCTCCAAAGTCACGAAAAATCTCTGTGATTTGTAACCGCTACAACGAGTACTAATATTAAATTGATTACTGTCATAAAATATCAATAAGATATTTTTTTTCTCTCTTTTTTCTTGCTAAAAAATCCTATTTCCATAAATCCACCATTTCTTTGTCTTTTATATAACCAATGCAAATTTCCATCCGTCATGTCAATCTTGCTCTCGCACGTCGCTCTCCTCTTCATCCTCTCTTGGCTAGGAACTCATGTGCAACGAGTACAAAGAGACGACCTCCAGAGAGCGTTAAAGAGAGACGACGAGAAAGAGAGAGAACTCTCGTCTGGCGCGTGTCTGGCGCGATTCGTCCGAAGGAACATTGTCCACCGTACCGAGGGAGGTGCGAGAGCGCGTACAGCAACACAGTATATCAGTCGTGCTTGACACAGGCCGGGCACCCCGATGTTGTGGCTACCGGACGATAATTTATGCCCATGTGCGAATCCTCGCGCAATTTCTCGCATCATGGAGTCCGAAGAGTCTCGGGATCCCGGGTACGATTTGGCCTAGGGCCAAACTCACAATCAGGCACAGTTCAGTTCCTCTCATCCATTGGGTTAGACCGAGTACTCGTACTGCTTGGGTCTCTATGTAGATACGACCTGGTGCATCCTCTAGGTCTAGGTACTCGTTAGACATGTCTATATACACACGGTAGCAGTGTGCCACTTCACCCAGGAATTCGTCCAGGGTCGTCGCGCGTACGATTCGGCATGAGGAACGCTTCAGCATCGACATGTGGAACACGTCGGGATGAGAATGGATACGTACCCAAAGCCAGAGGAATCTCAGACAGTAACGTTGGCGGAATAGTTCAGACAGCCTATACGCTGCCTAACTGTTAGCATCCGGATCATTCCGCGTTGACTATTCTTAGCCATTCTAGGATGGTATCCAGGTGTGCTTCTCTTAGAAAGTCAAACTACCGGGGAGGTGGTAAACGCTGTCATTTGGATTGCAATGAGATTTCGAATTTCACACGTAATTTCCTGCAACGAAGAGGATCTCGTTTCTGGATAATTGTCTTTTTTATTTATATTGTTTTACGAGCCACCCCCATCCTGGTTCGATACTCCCTCGGTTGTAGGCTGGTAGACTACATCGCTGCACCCATCGACTAGTCCCTTTTAATGTGTCGAGTAAACTGAGATACGTAGGCGGGCTACGTGCGGGCAAGTACTTCCGGTAAATTCAAGTCTACTAGGCAAATAGCACACACCCATTTAACGAGAGGTGGTAAAGTGCAGTGACTCGACCATCCCCCTATATGCTAGGCTAGAGGGTTGGCCAAGCACGGCCGATGGTGAGTATCGCCAGCTAATAGTAATACCGGTACAGTAATATAGTAGTGCAGGAAGTGGAGCCGTAAACCAAGGGATGCTCTTAACGAGATTAGAGGTTCGCCCACTAACGAAGAGGTCACTTTGCCTAGATGAAAAACAAGTACTAGAAAAATATATCGGGTTAAAGCGAACAATATCATCAAAGTGAGGTTAGGAAACGCGACCTGTGAACTTGACTTGAACTTTCAATAGGATTGACTAATCTCGTAAATCCTTGTCGCGCGCGTAATAAGACACGCATATTCAATTAATTTGACGTCGCTCTATGGCGTACGCACGCACGCGCTCACGCAATAACGCAAGCGCGCGCGCTCGCGCACCAGTCGTACATTGAGAATAGGTCGTAGGCAGAGAGAGCACGTAGCCCGCGCATCGATCTCTCAGGCTGCGTTTGCATTCTTCAACTTTGCCCGAATTGAGGCGATCCGGTGGACGACGGGCGTCGTGGTGATAGGGCCCAGCGTAATGTTGCGATGACGAACGTCAGCGTCGTACCGTTAACTTAGATATGTATGAATGCGCTTGTGCGTACTGCGAACACTCTTTTTCTCCCTCTCTCTCTTTCTCTCTCTCCTCTCTCTTTCTCTCACACTTCTCTCTCATGACATGAGCAGCACTCCCGGAATAACGCGAAACTCATCGTATCATAGAGGAGGCGGAGGAAGAAACGATGCCTCGGAAGAAGAGGGATCCAAGTCGAGCGACGTCGTGCACGTTCGTTCCATCTCTTCTTCAAGGAATCGGCCCGCGTTTTACGAGCCGCGTTTCTATTTCAAGTGTCGATCCTCTCTCTATCCGCTCTCTAAAGTGTCTAGACTCTAACTCCTGTCCCCGTCTCGATGTCCACCCACGAATCATTGCCGAGACGCCACGATTTTCCATCATCACCGTCCTGGAGGACTTGTAGGAATACTCTGTCGGATGAATAGCACTACTAGCGGACCGAGTGGCGTATGAAACCACCGTCTCTACGTTGTTTATAACGGTTGGTACATACGTAGGGGTGGCTGAGATTCATTAGACACCAAAGAACCCGAGATGAAGAGAAGTAATAAAAGTTCATGTTTGGCGAAGAGAGGCGAAGAGAGCCGAGGAGAGACGATTCTCACCTCGGTCCGTCCTCCGGCAAACGCATCAACGTCTCGCGGAGCGCACCTATTTTTATTTTTCCACCGAAAATAACACGCATTCAGGCTTTCCCCCTGGGCTGCTGTGTCTCTCTCTTTCTTTCTCTTTGTGTCTCTTTCTCTCTTTCTCTTTCTCTCGCGCTGTACTTAAGACTAGCCACTGAGCTACCGAGCTACTGAGCCATCCGGACACCCTCGCACCTCCCCTGGTCATTAGCTTGAGGTCTCTCTAGTCCTCGCGCACTCGTTAATAAACGTAGACGACGTGGGACACGCGACGATTGCCCCGCACCAATTGCATTTATTTTCATAGGTTTCTAGATTTTATTGTTAGCCGGCCTCGTCTTCCATTTTTTTAATGCACTTTACGATTTCGGCTTCATAACGAAACTGACGGCCAAGCCAATTGGCAGACTCGTTATACTTGGTGCATACCTGTAGGGTATCTCGTAAACCTAAAACTGGGAATACAAAGTGAAACCATGGGTATCGTTGCAGTTGCATCGGTTAGCATTGATAAAGAGACGCGATGGAGGGAATTCTATAGGGACAACCATTGAAATATTTGACGATTTCGATTCGGAATCGGACGATACGTCCGCCGACTTTTCCGTCGGCATGTCCGCCGGCTACGAAACAGAAATACCCGGCGTGCCCGTCCTATTTTCGTGTCTTCGTATTCTCTGTGTCGTCTGTTTCTCGGTCTCTTTGCTACCTTGTCACCTCAATCCCAATATTCTTGATGCTATACAATACCGATAATTTAGATTATTAGGATCATCCTATTCCCGATGACAAAAACTGATTTTGTCATGACACAACCTATGGATCCGCTATCTGTGTTCCCCTTTTGACACCCTGGACAATGTTATAGCGAATGCACTTTATTGGCGTTTTATCTAAGTTGGATCCGTAACGACTAAAAATCTCTAAAATTTTGCAAAAGCACGAATGGCACTGCTCATTCGTAATTTCCTAATTATAGAATGGTCTTCTTGGACTTGAACCAATCCTGACCTTCCCTGCCACGCCGCACGACCTAGAAAATGAATGGGAGGAATGGTTCTAGCCTGTTCTCTAGACGCGAACGATTTGGCGAGGAACTGAAAGTGCCCGAAGGCAGACGAATAGAAGTCAGTAATGCATTGCTGCATCCTAGTTGCAGACAATGGCATTGCGTCGATATTCGAGGCCGTCGTACGTTTTGCCTTTTTAAGAAGGATAGGACTTCAAGATGGCAGGAGTGGGTGATTGGGGGCGATCGATGAACGAGAGTTCAGAGCAAGAGAGAGCGAGAGAGAGAGAGAGAGAGAGCGAGAGAGAGAGAGAGAGAGAGAGAGAGAGAGAGAGAGAGAGAGAGAGAGAGAGAG